>LR778281.1:48571848-48668824 GCA_902810595.1 Coregonus sp. 'balchen'
GATTCCCAAACCCCAAAAAATTTAAAAGGGGGTTTGAAGGTTGGGAATTCCCCAAACCACCCCAAATAAAAATAACAAATGGGAATGGGGAAAAATTTTAAACATTCAAAAACCCAAAAGGGGTTTCAAAAGGGGGGGGGGGTTATAATTTTCCCCAATTTCCAAACCCCCCCAATTTTTAAAATTGGGAAACGTAAAACAAATTAAAAAAACAAACCCCAATTTAACAAAAGGGGTTTAAAATTTCAAGAAAACCCATATCAATTCCACCAACTGGATTATCAGAAAATGGGAGCTGCTCAATCCAGATTCACAATGTTACACCATACCCCAAACATGGAGTTATCAAATTTGAGTTCATCACGATTAGACCACTGAATCATCAATATCCACAAAACCACCTTACCCCAAACGAGTTATCAGAATGTATGGGAAGGTCGCTCAATCCAAGATTCCAACCAACTGATTACACATTACCCCACAACTATCAGAAGATGGAAGGGGCTATCAATTTCCCAAGATTACCAACCAAACATTAAAATTACCAAATGGAGTTCTCAAATAGTCCCTCAATACAATTACACCCCAACATGGATTCAGAATGGTATAGAAGGTCTGCTCATCCAAGTTCACAACGATTACACATTATCCAACGGATTACCCCAAAAGGTTTCAATCCAGATTTGGGAAGTCTGCTTCACAATTCCCCAACATACATTACCCAAATGAGTTTCAATGGTATGGGTGCTCATCCAATCCCCAAGATTTCCCAAACCCAAACGGATTATCCAAGTATTGAAGTTCATCAAATGGAAGGAACGGCTGTACCCATAAACAACAAGGTTATCAATGAAACCACTTATCAATTTCAACGGTATGCTCACCCAAGATTACCACTGATAAGCAATCCTCAAATAGTTCCAACAAAGATTAGGAGGCTGCTCAAGACAAGATTCAACGAATGATTACAGATTCCCCAACCAATTTTACATAAGTATGGAGGTTCTCCAATCCAAGCAACAACCTTAAGCATTTACCCCAAACTGGAGTTACAAGAATGGTAGGGAAGGTCTGCCAACCAATTCCAACCACGATTACAAGCATATACCCAAACATGGGGTTTTCAGAATGTAGGGAAGGCTGCTATCCAAGATTACCAAACCACTGATTACAGTTACCCCAAACGGGGTTATCAGAATATGGGAGGCTCCCAATCCAAGATCAACCAACTATTACAGCATTACCCCAAACATGGTTATTTAGAATGGTTATGGGTCCCTCCAAGATTACCAACTGATTACAGCCAACTACCAAATTATCCCAAAATGGATTAAGTTTCCAAAGAAGTTCTTCAATCCAAATTCCAACCAAACTTAAGCATTACCCCAAAATGGAGTTACAGAATGGTTAGGAAGGTTGCTCAACCGATTAACCAACTGACCCAACAGATTATCAACCAAATGGAGTATCAAATGTTGGGAAGGTTCCAATCCAACATTAACCCGAAAGGATAAATCCCAATCAGAGATTAAAGGTAGGAAGGCTGCTAATCCAAATTCACAATGATTAAGATCCCAAAGGATTTCCAAACGAAGTTCTGCTACCAAGATCCACCAACTGATTATGAAGGTTCCCAACATGGTTATCCAACAATGGATTAAGGGATCCCAAACCGATTGCAACAATGTATTGGACAGGTTCCAACAATATTAACAACTGGTAGAAGCTCCACCAAGATGGAATCAAATGTTACGGCATTACCCACAAAATAATCAACGTATGGAAATCCTGCTCACCAAGATTAATCAATTAAGGAATTCCCAAAAAGATTACAGAAGGATTGCAATTCCCAATCCAAGATTACAATTACAACTGTCACCGATTCCAACCAAATGGATTACCAAAGGGTTATCAGGTATGAAGGTCTGCTCAATCAAGTTTCCAACCAACTGATTACAGCATTACCCCAAAACATGGAGTTATCAGAATGGTATGGGAAGGTCTGCTCAATCCCAAGATTACAACCAACTGATTACAGCATTACCCCAAACATGGAGTATCAGAATGGTATGGGAAGGTGTCTGCTCAATCCAAGATTCCAACAAACTGATTACAGCATTACCCCAAAACATGGAGTTATCAGAATGGTATGGGGAAGGTCTGCTCAATCCAAGATTACAACCAACTGATTACAGCATTACCCCAAACATGGAGTTCAGAATGGTATGGGAAGGTCTGCTCAATCCAAGATTCCAACCAACTGATTACAGCATTACCACAAACATGGAGTTATCAGAAGGGTATGGGAAGGTCTGCTCAATCCAAGATTCCAACCAACTGATTACAGCATTACTGTCACGCTCTGGCTCCGGGACTGTGTATTTTGAGCCAGGGGTGTGTTCATTTGTTGTGTTTGGTATTGGTTGTGTTGTATTTGGTTGGTGTTTCCTTGTTTGGTCGTGTGACTCCCAATCAGTGGTAACGAGTGTCAGCTGTCGGCTCGTTATCTCTGATTGGGAGCCATATTTAAACTGTCAGTGTTCACCTTAGTGTTGTGGGTTTTTGTTCCGTATCAGTCATTGTAACTGAGGACTTCACGATTCGTCATTGTTTGTTGTTTTGTATTGAGTACTTTAATTAATAAAGTCATGTTCGTATCTTACGCTGCGCCTTGGTCCACTCACTTAGTAGACGTTCGTGACAGAAAAAACCCACCGTACCAGGACCAAGCAGCGTGTCCAGGAGCCAAGGGTCTGGACATGGGAGGAGATTTTGGATGGTAAAGGGTCTTGGACTTGGGAGGAAATCCTGGATGGGATGGATCGCCGGCCATGGAGTAAAACAGTGGAGAGGCGACTGAGAGAGGAGCAACGGCGTCAGCAGGGCCATCGTCGGAAGGACGAGAGGCAACCCCAAAAAGTTTTTTGGGGGGGGGCACATGGCTTGGGCGGCTGGGCAGCAGGAGGCTGCCACAGGGAGACGTGGAGAGAAGGCTACCGGATTACGGGAGCCATTGGCGAGTAGAGGGAGGGAGTAGTTGAGGCACGGCGTGAGAGATGAGGTGTGTTACCAGTCCGGTCCTGCCCGTTCCTGATCCCGGTTAAGGCCAGTGGTGGTGTGTTCCCAGTACGGACCGGCCCTGTTTCTACTCCACGCACCAAGCCCACGGTGTGCGTCGCCAGTCCAGCCCGGCCGGTTCCTGTTCCACGCACTAAGCCTGCGGGTGCGTCGCCAGTCCAGCCCGGCCGGTTCCTGTTCCACGCACTAAGGCCTGCGGTGTGCGTCGCCAGCCCTGCCCGGCCGGTTCCTGCTCCACGCACTAGGTTTACGGTGTGCGTCGCCAGCCCAGCCCGGCCTTGTCCCTGCTCCACGCACAAAGCCTACGGTGTGCGTCGCCCAGCCCAGCCCGGCCTGTTCCTGCTCCACGCACAAAGCCTACGGTGTGCGTCGCCAGACCAGCCCGGCCTGTTCCTGCTCCACGCACAAAAGCCTACGGTGTGCGTCGCCAGCCCGGCCCGGCCTGTTCCTGCTCCACGCACTAAGCCTACGGTGTGCGTCGCCAGCCCAGCCCGGCCTGTCCCTGCTCCACGTACAAAGCCTACGGTGTGCGTCGCCAGCCCAGCCCGGCCTGTTCCTGCTCCACGCACGGAGCCTACGGTGTGCGTCGCAGCCCAGCCCGGCCTGTTCCTGCCTCCACGCACAAAGCCTACGGTGTGCGTCGCCGGCCAGCCCGGCCTGTTCCTGCTCCACGCACAAAGCCTACGGTGTGCGTCGCCAGCCCAGCCCGGCCTGTTCCTGCTCCACGCACAAAGCCTACGGTGTTGCGTCGCCAGCCCAGCCCGGCCTGTCCCTGCTCTACGCACAAAGCCTACGGTGTGCGTCGTCGGCCTGGTCCAGCCCGTTCCTGCTACTCGCACCAAAGCCAAGGGTGCGAGTCGTCAGCCTGGTTCAGCTCGTCCCTGCTACTCGCACCAAGCCAAGGGTGCGAGCCGTCAGCCTGATCCAGCCCATTCCTGCTACTCGCACCAAGCCAGGGATGCGAGTCGTCAGCCTGGTGAGGCCCGTTCCGGCTCCACGCATCAAGCCTAGGGTGCGTATCGTCAGCCAGGTCCGGTCCGTTCCTGCCTCACGCGCCAAGCCAGGGGTGCGCGTCGTCAGTCCAGATCCTACCAGCTGGGTCAGATCGGACCGGGGGCGCTACGGGGGGATTGAAGAAGGGTGGTGGTCAAGCCCGGAGCCGGAGCCGCCTCCGAGGAGCAACACCCACCCAGCCCTCCCCTATTTGGGGTGTAGGCGCGGTCGGAGTCCGCACCTTTAGGGGGGGGGTACTGTCACGCTCTGGCTCCGGGACTGTGTATTTTGAGCCAGGGTGTGTTCATTTGGTTGTGTTTGGTATTGGTTGTGTTGTATTTGGTTGTGTTTCCTTGTTTGGTCGTGTGACTCCCAATCAGTGGTAACGAGTGTCAGCTGTCGGCTCGTTATCTCTGATTGGGAGCCATATTTAAACTGTCAGTGTTCACCTTAGTGTTGTGGGTTTTTGTTCCGTATCAGTCATTGTAACTGAGGACTTCACGATTCGTCATTGTTTGTTGTTTTGTATTGAGTACTTTAATTAATAAAGTCATGTTCGTATCGCACGCTGCGCCTTGGTCCACTCACTTAGTAGACGTTCGTGACAATTACCACAAACATGGAGTTATCAGAATGGTATGGGAAGGTCTGCTCAATCCAAGATTACAACCAACTGATTACAGCATTACCACAAACATGGAGTTATCAGAATGGTATGGGAAGGTCTGCTCAATCCAAGATTCCAACCAACTATTTACAGCATTACCACAAACATGGAGTTATCAGAATGGTATGGGAAGGTCTGCTCAATCCAAGATCCAACCAAACTGATTACAGCATTACCACAAACATGGAGTTATCAGAATGGTATGGGAAGGTCTGCTCAATCCAAGATTACAACCAACTGATTACAGCATTACCCCAAACATGGAGTTATCAGAATGGTATGGGAAGGTCTGCTCAATCCAAGATTACAACCAACTGATTACAGCATTACCCCAAACATGGAGTTATCAGAATGGTATGGGAAGGTCTGCTCAATCCAAGATTCCAACAACTGATTACCAGCATTACCCCAAACATGGAGTTATCAGAATGGTATGGGAAGGTCTGCTCAATCCAAGATTCCAACCAACTGATTACAGCATTACCCCAAACATGGAGTTATCAGAATGGTATGGGAAGGTCTGCTCAATCCAAGATTCCAACCAACTGATTACAGCATTACCACAAACATGGAGTTATCAGAATGGTATGGGAAGGTCTGCTCAAGCCAAGATTACAACCAACTGATTACAGCATTACCCAAAAAACATGGAGTTATCAGAATGGTATGGGAAGGTCTGCTCAATCCAAGATTCCAACCAACTGATTACAGCATTACCACAAACATGGAGTTATCAGAATGGTATGGGAAGGTCTGCTCAATCCAAGATTACAACCAACTGATTACAGCATTACCCCCCAAACATGGAGTTATCAGAATGGTATGGGAAGGTCTGCTCAATCCAAGATTCCAACCAACTGATTACAGCATTACCCCAAACATGGAGTTATCAGAATGGTATGGGAAGGTCTGCTCAATCCAAGATTCCAACCAACTGATTACAGCATTACCACAAACATGGAGTTATCAGAATGGTATGGGAAGGTCTGCTCAATCCAAGATTACAACCAACTGATTACAGCATTACCCCAAACATGGAGTTATCAGAATGGTATGGGAAGGTCTGCTCAATCCAAGATTCCAACCAACTGATTACAGCATTACCACAAACATGGAGTTATCAGAATGGTATGGGAAGGTCTGCTCAATCCAAGATTACAACCAACTGATTACAGCATTACCCCAAACATGGAGTTATCAGAATGGTATGGGAAGGTCTGCTCAATCCAAGATTCCAACCAACTGATTACAGCATTACCCCAAACATGGAGTTATCAGAATGGTATGGGAAGGTCTGCTCAATCCAAGATTCCAACCAAACTGATTACAGCATTACCCCAAACATGGAGTTATCAGAATGGTATGGGAAGGTCTGCTCAATCCAAGATTACAACAACTGATTACAGCATTACCCCAAACATGGAGTTATCAGAATGGTATGGGGAAGGTCTGCTCAATCCAAGATTCCAACCAACTGATTACAGCATTACCCCAAACATGGAGTTATCAGAATGGTATGGGAAGGTCTGCTCAATCCAAGATTCCAACCAACTGATTACAGCATTACAACAAACATGGAGTTATCAGAAGGGTATGGGAAGGTCTGCTCAATCCAAGATTCCAACCAACTGATTACAGCATTACTGTCACGCTCTGGCTCCGGGACTGTGTATTTTGAGCCAGGGTGTGTTCATTTGGTTGTGTTTGGTATTGGTTGTGTTGTATTTGGTTGTGTTTCCTTGTTTGGTCGTGTGACTCCCAATCAGTGGTAACGAGTGTCAGCTGTCGGCTCGTTATCTCTGATTGGGAGCCATATTTAAACTGTCAGTGTTCACCTTAGTGTTGTGGGTTTTTGTTCCGTATCAGTCATTGTAACTGAGGACTTCACGATTCGTCATTGTTTGTTGTTTTGTATTGAGTACTTTAATTAATAAAGTCATGTTCGTATCTTACGCTGCGCCTTGGTCCACTCACTTAGTAGACGTTCGTGACAGAAAAACCCACCGTACCAGGACCAAGCAGCGTGTCCAGGAGCCAAGGGTCTGGACATGGGAGGAGATTTTGGATGGTAAAGGGTCTTGGACTTGGGAGGAAATCCTGGATGGGATGGATCGCCGGCCATGGAGTAAAACAGTGGAGAGGCGACTGAGAGAGGAGCAACGGCGTCAGCAGGGCCATCGTCGGAAGGACGAGAGGCAACCCCAAAAAGTTTTTTGGGGGGGGCACATGGCTTGGGCGGCTGGGCAGCAGGAGGCTGCCACAGGGAGACGTGGAGAGAAGGCTACCGGATTACGGGAGCCATTGGCGGGGGGTAGAGGGGGGAAGTAGTTGAGGCAAAGGCTGTGAGAGACTGAGGGTGGGCCAGGGCCCGGGCTGCCCGTTTGATCCCCGGTTTAAAAAGGGCCCGTGGTGTTTGGGGTTTTCCCCGTAAAGGACCCCCTGTTTCTTTTTCTCCAAAGCACCCAAGGGCCCCCCTGGTGCCCTGCCAGGGGGTTTTTTCCCGCCCGGGCCCGGGTTTTCCCGTTCCACCCCCACAAAGCCCGCGGTTTTGCGTTGCCACCCTGCCCCGGCCGGTTCCTGCTTTTCCCCCCCAAAATAGGTTTTTCGGGTTTTCCCTCCAGTCCAGCCCGGCCGGTTTTTCCCGTTCCCCGCACTAACCGCGGTGTGCGGCGCAAACCCTGCCCGGCCGGGTTTCCGGGCCCCACGCACTAGGTTTTTTCGGGTGCGTCGCCACCAACCCGGCCTGTCCCGCCCCCAAAAGCACAAAACCAAAGGGGGTGCGTTTGCCCCGCCCAAACCCGGCCTTCTGTCTCCACGCACAAAGCCTACGGTGTGCGTCGCCAGCACCAGCCCGGCCTGTTCCTGCTCCACGCACAAGCCTACGGTGTGCGTCGCCAGCCCGGCCCGGCCTGTTCCTGCTCCACGCACTAAGCCTACGGTGTGCGTCGCCAGCCCAGCCCGGCCTGTCCCTGCTCCACGCACAAGCCTACGGTGTGCGTCGCCAGCCCAGCCCGGCCTGTTCCTGCTCCACGCACGGAGCCTACGGGGTGTCGTCGCAGCCCAGCCCGGCCTGTTCCTGCTCCACGCACAAGCCTACGGTGTGCGTCGCCGGCCCAGCCCGGCCTGTTTCCTGCTCCACGCACAAACCTACGGTGTGCGTCGCCAGCCCAGCCCGGCCTGTTCCTGCTCCACGCACAAAGCCTACGGTGTGCGTCGCCAAGCCCAGCCCGGCCTGTCCCTGCTCTACGCACAAAGCCTACGGTTGTGCGTCGTCGGCCTGGTCCAGCCCGTTCCTGCTACTCGCACCAAGCCAAGGGTGCGAGTCGTCAGCCTGGTTCAGCTCGTCCCTGCTACTCGCACCAAGCCAAGGGTGCGAGCCGTCAGCCTGATCCAGCCATTCCTGCTACTCGCACCCAAGCCAGGGATGCGAGTCGTCAGCCTGGTGAGGCCCGTTCCGGCTCCACGCATCAAGCCTAGGGTGCGTATCGTCAGCCAGGTCCGGTCCGTTCCTGCCTCACGCGCCAAGCCAGGGGTGCGCGTCGTCAGTCCAGATCCTACCAGCTGGGTCAGATCGGACCGGGGGCGCTACGGGGGGATTGAAGAAGGGTGGTGGTCAAGCCCGGAGCCGGAGCCGCCTCCGAGGAGCAACACCCACCCAGCCCTCCCCTATTTGGGGTGTTAGGCGCGGTCGGAGTCCGCACCTTTAGGGGGGGGGGTACTGTCACGCTCTGGCTCCGGGACTGTGTATTTTGAGCCAGGGTGTGTTCATTTTGGTTGTGTTTGGTATTGGTTGTGTTGTATTTGGTTGTGTTTCCTTGTTTGGTCGTGTGACTCCCAATCAGTGGTAACGAGTGTCAGCTGTCGGCTCGTTATCTCTGATTGGGAGCCATATTTAAACTGTCAGTGTTCACCTTAGTGTTGTGGGTTTTTGTTCCGTATCAGTCATTGTAACTGAGGACTTCACGATTCGTCATTGTTTGTTGTTTTGTATTGAGTACTTTAATTAATAAAGTCATGTTCGTATCGCACGCTGCGCCTTGGTCCACTCACTTAGTAGACGTTCGTGACAATTGACCCACAAACATGGAGTTATCAGAATGGTATGGGAAGGTCTGCTCAATCCAAGATTACAACCAACTGATTACAGCATTACCACAAACATGGAGTTATCAGAATGGTATGGGAAGGTCTGCTCAATCCAAGATTCCAACCAACTATTTACAGCATTACCACAAACATGGAGTTATCAGAATGGTATGGGAAGGTCTGCTCAATCCAAGATTCCAACCAACTGATTACAGCATTACCACAAACATGGAGTTATCAGAATGGTATGGGAAGGTCTGCTCAATCCAAGATTACAACCAACTGATTACAGCATTACCCCAAACATGGAGTTATCAGAATGGTATGGGAAGGTCTGCTCAATCCAAGATTACAACCAACTGATTACAGCATTACCCCAAACATGGAGTTATCAGAATGGTATGGGAAAGGTCTGCTCAATCCAAGATTCCAACAACTGATTACAGCATTACCCCCAAACATGGAGTTATCAGAATGGTATGGAAGGTCTGCTCAATCCAAGGTTCCAACCAAATGATTACAGCATGACCCCAAACATGGAGTTATCAGAATGGTATGGGAAGGTCTGCTCAATCCAAGATTCCAACCAACTGATTACAGCATTACCACAAACATGGAGTTATCAGAATGGTATGGGAAGGTCTGCTCAGCCAAGATTACAACCAAACTGATTACAGCATTACCCAAAAAACATGGAGTATCAGAATGGTATGGGAAGGTCTGCTCAATCCAAGATTCCAACCAACTGATTACAGCATTACCACAAACATGGAGTTATCAGAATGGTATGGGAAGGTCTGCTCAATCCAAGATTACAACCAACTGATTACAGCATTACCCCAAACATGGAGTTATCAGAATGGTATGGGAAGGTCTGCTCAATCCAAGATTCCAACCAACTGATTACAGCATTACCCCAAACATGGAGTTATCAGAATGGTATGGGAAGGTCTGCTCAATCCAAGATTCCAACCAACTGATTACAGCATTACCACAAACATGGAGTTATCAGAATGGTATGGGAAGGTCTGCTCAATCCAAGATTACAACCAACTGATTACAGCATTACCCCAAACATGGAGTTATCAGAATGGTATGGGAAGGTCTGCTCAATCCAAGATTCCAACCAACTGATTACAGCATTACCCCAAACATGGAGTTATCAGAATGGTATGGGAAGGTCTGCTCAATCCAAGATTACAACCAACTGATTACAGCATTACCCCAAACATGGAGTTATCAGAATGGTATGGGAAGGTCTGCTCAATCCAAGATTCCAACCAACTGATTACAGCATTACCCCAAACATGGAGTTATCAGAATGGTATGGGAAGGTCTGCTCAATCCAAGATTCCAACCAACTGATTACAGCATTACCCCAAACATGGAGTTATCAGAATGGTATGGGAAGGTCTGCTCAATCCAAGATTACAACCAACTGATTACAGCATTACCCCAAACATGGAGTTATCAGAATGGTATGGGAAGGTCTGCTCAATCCAAGATTCCAACCAACTGATTACAGCATTACCCCAAACATGGAGTTATCAGAATGGTATGGGAAGGTCTGCTCAATCCAAGATTCCAACCAACTGATTACAGCATTACCCCAAACATGGAGTTATCAGAATGGTATGGGAAGGTCTGCTCAATCCAAGATTCCAACCAACTGATTACAGCATTACCCCAAACATGGAGTTATCAGAATGGTATGGGAAGGTCTGCTCAATCCAAGATTCCAACCAACTGATTACAGCATTACCCCAAACATGGAGTTATCAGAATGGTATGGGAAGGTCTGCTCAATCCAAGATTCCAACCAACTGATTACAGCATTACCCCAAACATGGAGTTATCAGAATGGTATGGGAAGGTCTGCTCAATCCAAGATTCCAACCAACTGATTACAGCATTACCCCAAACATGGAGTTATCAGAATGGTATGGGAAGGTCTGCTCAATCCAAGATTCCAACCAACTGATTACAGCATTACCCCAAAACATGGAGTTATCCACCAAGGATACCATTACCCCAAACATGGGTATGGGAAGGTCTGCTCAATCCAAGATTCCAACCAACTGATTACAGCATTACCCCAAACATGGAGTTATCAGAATGGTATGGGAAGGTCTGCTCAATCCAAGATTCCAACCAACTGATTACAGCATTACCACAAACATGGAGTTATCAGAATGGTATGGGAAGGTCTGCTCAATCCAAGATTCCAACCAACTGATTACAGCATTACCCCCAAACATGGAGTTATCAGAATGGTATGGGAAGGTCTGCTCAATCCAAGATTCCAACCAACTGATTACAGCATTACCCCAAAACATGGAGTTATCAGAATGGTATGGGAAGGTCTGCTCAATCCAAGATTCCAACCAACTGATTACAGCATTACCCCAAACATGGAGTTATCAGAATGGTATGGGAAGGTCTGCTCAATCCAAGATTCCAACCAACTGATTACAGCATTACCCCAAACATGGAGTTATCAGAATGGTATGGGAAGGTCTGCTCAATCCAAGATTCCAACCAACTGATTACAGCATTACCCCAAACATGGAGTTATCAGAATGGTATGGGAAGGTCTGCTCAATCCAAGATTCCAACCAACTGATTACAGCATTACCCACAAACATGGAGTTATCAGAATGGTATGGGAAGGTCTGCTCAATCCAAGATTCCAACCAACTGATTACAGCATTACCCCAAACATGGAGTTATCAGAATGGTATGGGAAGGTCTGCTCAATCCAAGATTCCAACCAACTGATTACAGCATTACCCCAAACATGGAGTTATCAGAATGGTATGGGAAGGTCTGCTCAATCCAAGATTCCAACCAACTGATTACAGCATTACCCCAAACATGGAGTTATCAGAATGGTATGGGAAGGTCTGCTCAATCCAAGATTCCAACCAACTGATTACAGCATTACCCCAAACATGGAGTTATCAGAATGGTATGGGAAGGTCTGCTCAATCCAAGATTCCAACCAACTGATTACAGCATTACCCCAAACATGGAGTTATCAGAATGGTATGGGAAGGTCTGCTCAATCCAAGATTCCAACCAACTGATTACAGCATTACCCCAAACATGGAGTTATCAGAATGGTATGGGAAGGTCTGCTCAATCCAAGATTCCAACCAACTGATTACAGCATTACCCCAAACATGGAGTTATCAGAATGGTATGGGAAGGTCTGCTCAATCCAAGATTCCAACCAACTGATTACAGCATTACCCCAAACATGGAGTTATCAGAATGGTATGGGAAGGTCTGCTCAATCCAAGATTCCACCAACTGATTACAGCATTACCCCAAACATGGAGTTATCAGAATGGTATGGGAAGGTCTGCTCAATCCAAGATTACAACCAACTGATTACAGCATTACCCCAAACATGGAGTTATCAGAATGGTATGGGAAGGTCTGCTCAATCCAAGATTCCAACCAACTGATTACAGCATTACCCCAAACATGGAGTTATCAGAATGGTATGGGAAGGTCTGCTCAATCCAAGATTCCAACCAACTGATTACAGCATTACCCCAAACATGGAGTTATCAGAATGGTATGGGAAGGTCTGCTCAATCCAAGATTCCAACCAACTGATTACAGCATTACCCCAAACATGGAGTTATCAGAATGGTATGGGAAGGTCTGCTCAATCCAAGATTCCAACCAACTGATTACAGCATTACCCCAAACATGGAGTTATCAGAATGGTATGGGAAGGTCTGCTCAATCCAAGATTACAACCAACTGATTACAGCATTACCCCAAACATGGAGTTATCAGAATGGTATGGGAAGGTCTGCTCAATCCAAGATTCCAACCAACTGATTACAGCATTACCACAAACATGGAGTTATCAGAAGGGTATGGGAAGGTCTGCTCAATCCAAGATTCCAACCAACTGATTACAGCATTACCACAAACATGGAGTTATCAGAATGGTATGGGAAGGTCTGCTCAATCCAAGATTACAACCAACTGATTACAGCATTACCACAAACATGGAGTTATCAGAATGGTATGGGAAGGTCTGCTCAATCCAAGATTCCAACCAAATGATTACAGCATTACCCCCAAACATGGAGTTATCAGAATGGTATGGGAAGGTCTGCTCAATCCAAGATTCCAACCAACTGATTACAGCATTACCACAAACATGGAGTTATCAGAATGGTATGGGAAGGTTGCTCAATCCAATATTACAACCAACTGATTACAGCATTACCCCAAACATGGAGTTATCAGAATGGTATGGGAAGGTCTGCTCAATCCAAGATTACAACCAACTGATTACAGCATTACCCCAAACATGGAGTTATCAGAATGGTATGGGAAGGTCTGCTCAATCCAAGATTCCAACCAACTGATTACAGCATTACCCCAAACATGGAGTTATCAGAATGGTATGGGAAGGTCTGATCAATCCAAGATTCCAACCAACTGATTACAGCATTACCCCAAACATGGAGTTATCAGAATGGTATGGGAAGGTCTGCTCAATCCAAGATTCCAACCAACTGATTACAGCATTACCACAAACATGGAGTTATCAGAATGGTATGGGAAGGTCTGCTCAATCCAAGATTCCAACCAACTGATTACAGCATTACCCCAAACATGGAGTTATCAGAATGGTATGGGAAGGTCTGCTCAATCCAAGATTACAACCAACTGATTACAGCATTACCCCAAACATGGAGTTATCAGAATGGTATGGGAAGGTCTGCTCAATCCAAGATTCCAACCAACTGATTACAGCATTACCACAAACATGGAGTTATCAGAATGGTATGGGAAGGTCTGCTCAATCCAAGATTACAACCAACTGATTACAGCATTACCCCCAAACATGGAGTTATCAGAATGGTATGGGAAGGTCTGCTCAATCCAAGATTACAACCAACTGATTACAGCATTACCCCAAACATGGAGTTATCAGAATGGTATGGGAAGGTCTGCTCAATCCAAGATTCCAACCAACTGATTACAGCATTACCCCAAACATGGAGTTATCAGAATGGTATGGGAAGGTCTGCTCAATCCAAGATTACAACCAACTGATTACAGCATTACCCACAAACATGGAGTTATCAGAATGGTATGGGAAGGTCTGCTCAATCCAAGATTACAACCAACTGATTACAGCATTACCCCAAACATGGAGTTATCAGAATGGTATGGGAAGGTCTGCTCAATCCAAGATTCCAACCAACTGATTACAGCATTACCACAAACATGGAGTTATCAGAATGGTATGGGAAGGTCTGCTCAATCCAAGATTACCAACCAACTGATTACAGCATTACCCCAAACATGGAGTTATCAGAATGGTATGGGAAGGTCTGCTCAATCCAAGATTACAACCAACTGATTACAGCATTACCCCAAACATGGAGTTATCAGAATGGTATGGGAAGGTCTGCTCAATCCAAGATTACAACCAACTGATTACAGCATTACCCCAAACATGGAGTTATCAGAATGGTATGGGAAGGTCTGCTCAATCCAAGATTACAACCAACTGATTACAGCATTACCCCAAACATGGAGTTATCAGAATGGTATGGGAAGGTCTGCTCAATCCAAGATTCCAACCAACTGATTACAGCATTACCACAAACATGGAGTTATCAGAATGGTATGGGAAGGTCTGCTCAATCCAAGATTCCAACCAACTGATTACAGCATTACCCCAAACATGGAGTTATCAGAATGGTATGGGAAGGTCTGCTCAATCCAAGATTACAACCAACTGATTACAGCATTACCCCAAACATGGAGTTATCAGAATGGTATGGGAAGGTCTGCTCAATCCAAGATTCCAACCAACTGATTACAGCATTACCACAAACATGGAGTTATCAGAATGGTATGGGAAGGTCTGCTCAATCCAAGATTACAACCAACTGATTACAGCATTACCCCAAACATGGAGTTATCAGAATGGTATGGGAAGGTCTGCTCAATCCAAGATTACAACCAACTGATTACAGCATTACCCCAAACATGGAGTTATCAGAATGGTATGGGAAGGTCTGCTCAATCCAAGATTCCAACCAACTGATTACAGCATTACCACAAACATGGAGTTATCAGAATGGTATGGGAAGGTCTGCTCAATCCAAGATTACAACCAACTGATTACAGCATTACCCCAAACATGGAGTTATCAGAATGGTATGGGAAGGTCTGCTCAATCCAAGATTACAACCAACTGATTACAGCATTACCCCAAACATGGAGTTATCAGAATGGTATGGGAAGGTCTGCTCAATCCAAGATTCCAACCAACTGATTACAGCATTACCACAAACATGGAGTTATCAGAATGGTATGGGAAGGTCTGCTCAATCCAAGATTACAACCAACTGATTACAGCATTACCCCAAACATGGAGGTATCAGAATGTAATGGGAAGGTCTGCTCAATCCAAGATTACAACCAACTGATTACAGCATTACCACAAACATGGAGTTATCAGAATGGTATGGGAAGGTCTGCTCAATCCAAGATTACAACCAACTGATTACAGCATTACCCCAAACATGGAGTTATCAGAATGGTATGGGAAGGTCTGCTCAATCCAAGATTACAACCAACTGATTACAGCATTACCCCAAACATGGAGTTATCAGAATGGTATGGGAAGGTCTGCTCAATCCAAGATTCCAACCAACTGATTACAGCATTACCCACAAACATGGAGTTATCAGAATGGTATGGGAAGGTCTGCTCAATCCCATCCAGATTCCAACCACTGATTACCGCATTACCACCAACAATGGAGTTATCAGAATGGTATGGGAAGGTCTGCTCAATCCAAGATTACAACCACTGATTACAGCAGTACCCAACATGGAGTTATCAGAATGGTATGGGAAGGTCTGCTCAATCCAAGATTACAACCCCTGATTACGCATTCACCTTACCCCAAACCATGGAGTTATCAGAATGGTATGGGAAGGTCTGCTCAATCCAAGATTCCAATCCAACTTTATTCACAGCATTACCCACAAACCATGGAGTTATCAGAATGGTTATGGGAAGGTCTGCTCAATCCAAGATTACAACCAACTGATTACAGCATTACCCCAACACATGGAGGATCAGGAATGTACTGGGAAGGTCTGCTCAAATCCAAGATTACAACCAACTGATTACAGCATTACCCCAAACATGGAGGAGGCAGGTGCATCGGTGGGGTCGGGAACTGGTCTGTCGGGCCCAATATAAGGATCAGGGAGGAGGCAGGAACTGGTCTGTCTGCCCCAATATAACGGATCAAGGGAGGAGGAAGGGAACTGGTCTGTCTGCCCAATAGAAAGGATCAAGGGAGGAGGTAGGGAACTGGTCTGTCTGCCCAATAGAAAGGATCAAGGGAGGAGGTAGGGAACTGGTCTGTCTGCCCAATAGAAAGGATCAAGGGAGGAGGTAGGGAACTGGTCTGTCTGCCCAATAGAAAGGATCAAGGGAGGAGGTAGGGAACTGGTCTGTCTGCCCAGTATAAAGGATCAAGGGAGGAGGTAGGGAACTGGTCTGTCTGCCCAATATAAAGGATCAAAACTGGTGGAGGAATAAAAATATAATAAATAGGAAAGTATACCAGTTTCATTTGAGGACCAGGATGTTGCCAGCTGTGCCATACAGATCGCAAAATAGTTGGGAAGAGATTTTTGTTGTACCGATTCCATGGTACAGGGTGTATGAGTTGATATATAAAACGACACAAGACTCAAGACTTCGTGCTTTTCGGCTAAAATTATTTTACGGAATTCTCGCCACCAACAAAATGTTGAATATTTGGGGCTGTTTTGGAATTCCCTCAGGTTGTTTCTGGTCTCAGGTTCAGGAATGGCTGAAAATGCATAACATTGATCTAAAATTGACCCCAGAAATAGTATTGTTGGGAGATCTGGAGAGACCGGGTCAGTCAATTATTAATATACTAATACTCTTAGTAAAAGTATTTATCTTCAACTCGCAATCTGTGGATTCTATTCGATTAGATAGATTCAAATTGTATGTTAAACATCACAACATAGTTGAAAGATATATGCTGTGTAGAAATCCGAAGAGGGTGGCCAGCAGAGATAGGTGGGATGGGCTGAGGGAAGCTGAGGGTTGGGATGGAGAGATAGGTGGGATGGGCTGAGGGAAGCTGAGGGTTGGGATGGAGAGATAGGTGGGATGGGCTGAGGGAAGCTGAGGGTTGGGATGGAGAGATAGGTGGGATGGGCTGAGGGAAGCTGAGGGTTGGGATGGAGAGATAGGTGGGATGGGCTGAGGGAAGCTGAGGGTTGGGATGGAGAGATAGGTGGGATGGGCTGAGGGAAGCTGAGGGTTGGGATGGAGAGATAGGTGGGATGGGCTGAGGGAAGCTGAGGGTTGGGATGGAGAGATAGATACTGTCTTTTTGGACAGTAAGCTTCAGTGGAGTAAATGTACAGACCAGATCTACAAAAAGAGCCAACAGAGACTGTACTTTCTAAAAAAGTTGGGTTCTTTTAATATAGACTGTACTATATTGACTCTGTTTTACAAATCCTTTATTGAGAGTATTTTAACTTTTTGTATTGTTTGTTGGTTTGGCAATGCCACTGTCAGTCAGAGAAACATGTTGAGAAGGATTATTACCACAGCAAGTAAGGTACTTGGAGTCAAACAGACAGGCCTGGATGAGATCTTTAAGGTCAGGGCCCTCCGTAAGGCTCACAAAATCATTTTAGACCCAAGTCACCCCCTGTACCTGGACTTTGAATTACTCCCCTCTGGGCGTAGGTATAGGGCACCCCTCAGCAGGAAAAATAGAACGAGACAATAATTTGTGCCAGGTGTGATATCCCTCTTAAATAGCTCGGGCAAATGTTCCCATTGACCCCGTAAGGCCAGCAGGCTAGTCTTTGTTTTAAATGTTTTAAATGTTTTATTTCTTATTTCTTACTTTTATTGGTGCGTGACTGTTATTGAAAGTTGTATTGTCAATCTTGTTTTGTATTTAACGCCACTTTAAATGTGTACATGACACTGCAACAAAATTTCCCCATGGGGACAATAAAGTAAGTAAGTAAGTAAAAAAAAAAAAAAAAAGATAGGTGGGATGGGCTGAGGGAAGCTGAGGGTTGGGATGGAGAGATAGGTGGGATGGGCTGAGGGAAGCTGAGGGTTGGGATGGAGAGATAGGTGGGATGGGCTGAGGGAAGCTGAGGGTTGGGATGGAGAGATAGGTGGGATGGGCTGAGGGAAGCTGAGGGTTGGGATGGAGAGATAGGTGGGATGGGCTGAGGGAAGCTGAGGGTTGGGATGTGGGAGTGGAGTTTCTGGGAGGGGATAGAATGACGGTCAAAGATAAAAGTAAAAAAATAAAGTCAAAATAAAACATAACAGAAAGTCAGTTTAAATGACACTGAGGGGCAGTTGTTGTTACAGCTAATGGCTGAGGCTGATGCTGTGCAGGTGTTTTTTACACATGCATATTTACATTTTAGTCATTTAGCAGACGCGACTTACAGTTAGTGAGTGCATACATCAAAATAAAAAAATCATACTGGCCCCCCGTGGGAATCGAACCCACAACCCTGGCGTTGCAAGCGCCATGCTCTAACAACTGAGCTACACTAAACACACTTTCATTGAAATGTACACACGTGCACATACACACACACACACTGTACACACGTAAATAATGCCATACATGCACTCAAACATATTCAGTTGTCCTTGATGTTATGATGTGTGTTGTCCTTGATGTTATGATGTTGTTGTCCTTGATGTTATGATGTTTGTTGTCCTTGCTGTTATGATGTTTGTTGTCCTTGATGTTATGATGTTTGTTGTCCTTGATGTTATGATGATTGTTGTCCTTGATGTTACGATGTTTGTTGTCCTTGATGTTACGATGTTTGTTGTCCTTGATGTTACGATGTTTGTTGTCCTTGATGTTACGATGTTTGTTGTCCTTGATGTTACGATGTTTGTTGTCCTTGATGTTACGATGTTTGTTGTCCTTGATGTTACGATGTTTGTTGTCATTGATGCTACGATGTTTGTTGTCATTGATGTTACGATGTTTGTTGTCCTTGATGTTACGATGTTTGTTGTCCTTGATGTTACGATGTTTGTTGTCCTTGATGTTACGATGTTTGTTGTCCTTGATGTTACGATGTTAGTTGTCCTTGATGTTACGATGTTTGTTGTCCTTGATGTTACGATGTTTGTTGTCCTTGATGTTACGATGTTTGTTGTCCTTGATGTTACGATGTTTGTTGTCCTTGATGTTACGATGTTTGTTGTCCTTGATGTTACGATGTTTGTTGTCCTTGATGTCTTTTCTGTTTCATTTGTCTTTCTCTTTATTCTCTTTTGTTCATTTTGTTGGTTGTTGGTGCATTGTGGGACGGGGCCTTGGGGACGGGGCCTTGGGGACGGGGCCTTGGGGACGGGGCCTTGGAGACGGGGCCTTGGGGACGGGGCCTTGGGGACGGGGCCTTGGGGACGGGGCCTTGGGGACGGGGGGAATTATTGTATTTTTCTCGGTGGGTGGGGGGGGGGGGGGGGGCTGTTCTCGGATGGTTGAGGGGGAGCTCTTGGGGAACTGTGGGGGGGATCTTGGAGGGCTGGTGGCCTGGCGGTTGGGAGCTTGGACCGGTGGCTGATGAATCGCTGGTTCGGGTCCCCGCTTTTGACCTTGTGGGAGATCTGTCGACGTCCCCTTGAGCAGGGCGTTGACCCTGGTTGCTTCTGTGGGTCACTCTGGATGGGAGTCTGTTAGACGACTGATGTTATGTAGATGTTGAGCGGCTTCACTGCAGGTAGATTGTATGTTTTAAATATTCAATAAAAAAAAGGCAAATGTTTTGTTATTGATCTGCTTTAATTCATTAACATCTCAGGAGCAATGCTGGTATTATTATTTATTAACTAGATTTATATTCACATTTACACAATGGTATACAGACAGCAACATCAGAATGACAGTTTTAAATGTGCAGACACCTGTGTAGCTATGGAATCATATTTCTATGGGACACATACACGCCATAAATAAATAAGCTACAGTACACCACCAAAGATCTAGTTAAAATGCAAAATTGTTTATTCTGTTTATTATATGTTATGTATTATATGCAGAGTAATTGCTTATTTTAAGTTGGGTGAGGTATTCAACACAACCACTGAGTTGTAATAAGAACGACACGGTCACGGTCAGTTCCGGTACAAATGATAAAAGGGTAAGTTCCGGTACTATGGAATCATGGCGTCCGTCACTCACAGCCCGGCACTTATAAGTCATGAAATAAATAACTTAATAATTGACATCAGAAAACCGCTTGCCCACACGACGCCACACACTGTCTGCCATCTGCCCGGTACAGTTCGAAGGTGAGCATTTGCCCATCGAAGTCGGTTACGACGCCGAACTGCAGTAAGGTTTGACCAATCGGAATCCACGCTTGAAGATTGTTTTGATCACGCGGACTGGGATATGTTTCGGGTAGCCTCTGAGAGTAACATCTACGAATACATGGATACGGTGACTGAGTTCATCAGGAAGTGTATAGGAGATGTTGTACCCACTGTGACTATTAAAACCTACCCTAACCAGAAACTGTGGATAGATGGCAGCATTCGCGCAAAACTGAAATCGTGAACCACCGCAATTTTTATTTATTTTAATTTTTAATTTTAAAATCTTTATTTTAACAGGGAAAAACAGACTGAGACCTGGATCTCTTTTACGGCTGTGCCCTGTGTAAACATGTTGACATGTACAGTTTTAGACATACAGACAAGAACATTTCAAACATACAAAACAAAAAACACAATTCAACAGAAACAATCACAGACAACATCATATTGATCCTCCATAACATTTTTAAAATGGGCAAGGGACACCAGAGTGTCTAACTTCAGTTGGATCTGCAGTTTGTTCCATAAATAAGGTGCAAAGGAACTGAAGGCAGTCCTACCCAACTCTGTGGAGACCACAGTAGTCTCTAATGTAATCCACATCTGTGATCTGGTTTTAAAATTAGTATATCTAGTGGAAATTAATGATGAAATATATGGAGGTAGTTTTAAAAGAAGTGCTTTATAAATAAACAAGAGAGCATGTTGCTCTCGCCTCACAGATAGAGAGGCCCAACCCACATGTTGATATAGGAAACAGTGATGAGTTTTGTAACTATCACCCGTGATAAACCTGAGTGCACAATGGTAAATAGCATCCAGTGGTTTTAATGTGTTTGCCGATGCATGCATATAGATAATATCACCATAATCTAAAACGGACATAAAAGTAGCCTGCACAATTTGTTTTCTATTTACGGAGGACAGACAAGCCCTGTTTCTGTAAAGGAACCCTATCTTGAATTTGAGCTTTTTTCCCAATTCAGTAACATGTTTTTTAAAAGAAAGCCTATCATCTAACCATACCCCTAAGTATTTATATGCAGAGACCTGTTTGATTTGAGTACCATCCAAGCTAGTGATTACAAAAGTGTTTCTAATTGAGAGTTTAGACCTAGAAAAAAACATGACATTTGTTTTCTTAGCGTTTAAAACAAGTTTAAGCTGTAAAAGAGACCCCTGTAGTATCCAACTGCATTAAAGCTTGGTCCGCTGTTGGAGCGATAGAGTACATCACTGGGTCATCTGCATATCAATGGAATTTACAATATCTGACATCATCACCAATGTTGTTTATATGAAGTGAGAACAATAGTGGGCCAATTATTGAACCCTGAGGGACCCCTTTAAGTTACTGTAAGGGGTCAGACTTGACCCCGTCGACCATGACGGCCTGAGTTCTATCTTTAAAATAGTCCTAAAACCATCGACAGGCATCAGTGCCCAGTCCTATAGATGACAGCTTACTCAAAAGGATAGCATGGTCTACAGTGTCAAAAGCTTTTGACAAATCTACAAACAACGCAGCACAGTGCTTTCTATCATCTAAAGCATTTGCAATATCATTTACAACAAGCATAGTGGCCGATGTGGTACTGTATTTAGATCTAAAACCAGATTGATTGGGGCTAAAAATACTGTTAACAGAAAGAAAAGATTGTAACTGTTTGTTGACTATAGATTCTAGGATCTTTGCCAGACAAGGGAGCCTAGAGATGGGTCGATAGTTATCCAAATCACTACCGTCACCTCCCTTATGTAATGGCAGAACAAAAGCTGCTTTCCACACCTTAGGGATATTTCCTGTGCTTAATGTTAGATTAAAAATGTGTGTCACTGAACCAGTAATGATAGGTGCAGCACACTTAAGTAAGTACGGGTCTAAATTGTCAGCGCCTAAGGATTTTGCGAATACTACTTAATGTATTCCTGGTCGGTCTGTAAAAGCTGGCAAGGTGACTGGGAATATGGCCGAATACAAACAATGTAGTTATTCCCTCCGTAAGGCAATCAAACAGGCAAACGTCAGTATAGAGACAAAGTGGAGTCGCAATTCAACGGCTCAGACACCAGACGTATGTGACTGGGTCTACAGACAATCACGAACTACAAAGGGAAAACCAGCCATGTCACGGACACCGACGTCTTGATCCCGGACAAGCTAAACACCTTCTTCGCCCGCTTTGAGGATAACACAGTGCCACCGACGCGGCCCGCTACCAAGGACTGTGGGTTCTCCTTCTCTGTGGCCGACGTGAGTAAGACGTTTAAGCGTGTTAACCCTCACAAGGCTGCCGGCCCAGACAGCATCCCTAGCCGCGTCCTCAGAGCATGCGCAGACCAGTTGGCTGGAGTGTTTACGGACATATTCAATCTCTCCCTATCCCAGTCTGCTGTCCCCACTTGCTTCAAGATGCCCACCATTGTTCCTGTACCCACGAAAGCAAAGGTAACTGTACTAAATGACTATCGCCCCATAGCACTGACTTCTGTTATCATGAAGTTCTTTGAGAGGCTAGTTAAGGATCATATGGTTAAGGATCATATGGTCCTCTGTAGCTCAGCTGGTAGAGCACGGCGCTTGTAACGCCAGGGTAGTGGGTTCGATCCCCGGGACCACACAAAAATGCACAAAAATGTATGCACGCATGACTGTAAGTCGCTTTGGATAAAAGCGTCTGCTAAATGGCATATTATTATTTATTATTATTATATCCCCTCTACCTTACCTAATACCCTAGACCCACTTCAATTTGGTTAACGCCCCAATGGATCCACAGACGATGCAATCGCCATCACACTGCACATTGCCCTATCCCATCTGGACAAGAGGAATACCTACAGTGAGGGAAAAAAGTATTTGATCCCCTGTTGATTTTGTACGTTTGCCCACTGACAAAGACATGATCAGTCTATAATTTAAATGGTAGGTTTATTTGAACAGTGAGAGACAGAATAACAACAACAAAATCCAGAAAATCGCATGTCAAAAATTTTATGAATTGATTTGCATTTTAATGAGGGAAATAAGTATTTGACCCCTCTGCAAAACATGACTTAGTACTTGGTGGCAAAACCCGTGTTGGCAATCACAGAGGTCAGACGTTTCTTGTAGTTGGCCACCAGGTTTGCACACATCTCAGGAGGGATTTTGTTCCACTCCTCTTTGCAGATCTTCTCCAAGTCATTAAGGTTTCGAGGCTGACGTTTGGCAACTCGAACCTTCAGCTCCCTCCACAGATTTTCTATGGGATTAAGGTCTGGAGACTGGCTAGGCCACTCCAGGACCTTAATAAGCTTCTTCTTGAGCCACTCCTTTGTTGCCTTGGCCGTGTGTTTTGGATCATTGTCATGCTGGAATACCCATCCACGACCCATTTTCAATGCCCTGGCTGAGGGAAGGAGGTTCTCACCCAAGATCTGACGGTACATGGCCCCGTCCATCGTCCCTTTGATGCGGTGAAGTTGTCCTGTCCCCTTAGCAGAAAAATACCCCCAAAGCATAATGTTTCCACCTCCATGTTTGACGGTGGGGATGGTGTTCTTGGGGTCATAGGCAGCATTCCTCCTCCTCCAAACACGGCGAGTTGAGTTGATGCCAAAGAGCTCGATTTTGGTCTCATCTGACCACAACACTTTCACCCAGTTCTTCTCTGAATCATTCAGATGTTCATTGGCAAACTTTAGATGGCCCTGTATATGTGCTTTCTTGAGCAGGGGGACCTTGCGGGAGCTGCAGGATTTCAGTCCTTCACGGCGTAGTGCGTTACCAATTGTTTTCTTGGTGACTATGGTCCCAGCTGCCTTGATATCATTGACAAGATCCTCCTGTGTAGTTCTGGGCTGATTCCTCACCGTTCTCATGATCATTGCAACTCCACGAGGTGAGATCTTGCATGGAGCCCCAGGCCGAGGGAGATTGACAGTTCTTTTGTTTCTTCTATTTGCGAATAATCGCACCAACTGTTGTCACCTTCTCACCAAACTGCTTGACGATTGTCTTGTAGCCCATTCCAGCCTTGTGTAGGTCTACAATCTTGTCCCTGACATCCTACTCATTCCAGGGTTTTTCTTTATTTTTTACTATTTTCTACATAATAGTGAAGACATCAAAACTATGAAATAACACATATGGAATCATGTAGTAATCAAAAAGGTGTTAAACAAATCAAAATATATTTGAGATTTGAGATTCTTCAAAGTAGCCACCCTTTGCCTTGATGACAGCTTTGCACACTCTTGGCATTCTCTCAACCAGCTTCATGGGGCCGTGCTCAGTCCTCTTTTTTCCTGTAGTCCACAATCATCTCCTTTGTCTTGATCACGTTGAGGGAGAGGTCTCTGACCTCCTCCCTATAGGCTGTCTCATCGTTGTCGGTGATCAGGCCTACCACCATTGTTTCGTCAGCAAACTTAATGATGGTGTTGGAGTCGTGCCTGGCCGTGCAGTCATGGGTGAACAGGGAGTACAGGAGGGGACTGAGCACGCACCCCTGAGGTGCCCCCATGTTGAGGCTCAGCGTGGCAGATGTGTTGTTACCTACCCTTACCACCAGAGGGCGGCCCGTCAGGAAGTCCAGGATCCAGTTGCAGAGGGAGGTGTTTCGTCCCAGGGTCCTTAGCTTAGTGATGAGCTTTGAGGGCACTATGGTGTTGAACGCTGAGCTGTAGTCAATGAATAGCTCACGTAGGTGTTCCTTTTGTCCAGGTGGGAAAGGGCAGTGTGGAGTGCAATAGAGATTGCATCATCTGTGGATCTGTTGGGGCCAGGGTTTCTGGGATAATGGTGTTGATGTGAGCCATGACCAGCCTTTCAAAGCACTTCATGGCTACAGATGTGAGTGCTACGGGCGGTAATCATTTAGGCAGGTTATCTTAGTGTCCTTGGGCACGGGGACTATGGTGGTCTGCTTGAAACATGTTGGTATTACAGACTCAGTCAGGGACATGTTGAAAATGTCAGTGAAGACACTTGCCTGTTGGTCAGCGCATGCTTTGAGTACACGTCCTGGTAATCCATCTGGCCCTGCGGCCTTGTGAATGTTGACCTGTTTAAAGGTCTTGCTCACATCGGCTACCGAGAGCGTTATCACACAGTTGTCCGGAACAGCTGGTGCTCTCATACATGCTTAAGTGTTGCTTGCCACGAAGCGAGCATAAAAGGCATTTAGCTCGTCTGGTAGGCTCGTGTCACTGTGCCGCTCGCGGCTGGGTTTCCCTTTGTAGTCCATAATAGTTTTCAAGCCCTGCCACATCCGACGAGCATCAGAGCCGGTGTAGTAGGATTCAGTCTTAATCCTGTATTGACGCTTTGCCTGTTTGATGGTTCGTCTGAGGGCATAGCGGGATTTCTTATAAGTGTCCGGATTAGTGTCCCGCTCCTTGAAAGCGGCAGCTCTAGCCTTTAGCTTGATGCGGATGTTGCCTGTAATCCATGGCTTCTGGTTGGGATATGTACGTACGGTCACTGTGGGGACGACGTCATTGATGCACTTATTGATGAAGCCGATGACTGAGGTGGTATACTCCTCAATGCCATTGGATGAATCCTGGAACATATTCCAGTCTGTGCTAGCAAAACAGTCCTGTAGCATAGCATCCGCATCTTCTGACCACTTCCGTATTGAGCGAGTCACTGGTACTCCCTGCTTTAGTTTTTGCTTGTAAGCAGGAATCAGGAGGATAGAATTATGGTCAGATTTGCCAAATGGAGGGCGAGGGAGAGCTTTGTATGTGTCTCAGTGTGTGGAGTAAAGGTGGTCTAGAGTTTTTCTTGTGACATGCTGGTAGAAATTAGGTAGAACGGATTTAAGTTTGCCTGCATTAAAGTCCCTTGGCCACTAGGAGCGCCGCTTGTGGATGAGCATTTTCTTGTTTGCTTATGGCCTTATACAGCTCGTTGAGTGCGGTCTTATTGTGGTGGTAAATAGACGGCTACGAATAATATAGATGAAAACTCTCTTGGTAAATAGTGTGGTCTACAGCTTATCATGAGATACTCTACCTCAGGCGAGCAATACCTCAAGACTTCCTTAATATTAGACATCGCGCACCAGCTGTTATTGACAAATAGACACACACCCCCACCCCTCGTCTTACCAGACGTAGCTGCTCTGTCCTGCCGATGCATGGAAATTCCCGCCAGCTCTATATTATCCGTGTCGTCGTTTAGCCACGACTCAGTGAAACATAAGATATTACAGTTTTTAATGTCCGTTGGCAGGATATTCTTGATCGTAGATCATCCATTTGGTTTTCCAATGATTGCACGTTGGCCAATAGAACGGATGGTAGTGGAAGTTTACTCACTCGCCTACGAATTCTCAGAAGGCAGCCCGAACTCCGCCCCCTTTTTCTCCGTCTTTTCTTCACGCAAATGACGGGGATTTGGGCCCGTTCCTGAGAAAGCAGTATATCCTTCGCGTCAGACTTGTTAAAGAAAACCTCTTCGTCCAGTGCGAGGTGCATAATCGCTGTTCTGATGTCCAGAAGTTATTTTCGGTCATAAGAGACGGTAGCAGCAACGTTATGTACACAATAAGTAAAAAAATAAGTTACAAACAATGCAAAAAACTAACAAAATAGCACAGTTGGTTAGGAGCCTGTAAAACGGCAGCCATCCCCTCCGGTGCCATTATGCATTATGTTCTGAGACAATTGTAATTTTCCTAAGTCCCTCTTTGTGGCACCTGACAACACGACTGAACAGTAGTCCAGGTGCGACAAAACTAGGGCCTGTAGGATCTTAGCTACTGTTGTATCAACATGTTTTGACCATGACAGTTTACAATCCAGGGTTACTCCAAGCAGTTTAGTCACCTCAACTTGCTCAATTTCCACATTATTCATTACAAGATTTGTTGAGGTTTAGTGAATTATTTGTCCCAAATGCAATGCTTTTAGTTTTTGAAATATTTAGGACTAACTTATTCCTTGCCACCCAAACTAACTGCAGCTCTTTGTTAAGTGTTGCAGTTATTTCAGTAGCTGACGTGTATAGTGTTGAGTCATCCACATACATAGACACACTGGCTTTACTCAAAGTTAGTGGCATGTCGTTAGTAAAGATGGAAAAAAGCAATGGGCCTAGACAGCTGCCCTGGGGAATTCCTGATTCTACCTGGATTATGTTGGAGAGGCTTCCATTAAAGAACACCCTCTGTGTTATCCACAATATAGCAGGTAGAGTAAAGCCATAACACATACGTTTTTCCAGCAGCAGACTATGATCGATAATGTCAAAAGCCACACTGAAGTCTAACAAAACAGCCCCCCTAATCGTTTTATCATCAATTTCTCTCAGCCAATCATCAGTCATTTGTGTTAGTGCTGTGCTTGTTGAATGTCCTTCTCTATAAGCATGCTGAAATTCTGTTGTCAATTTGTTTACTGTGAAATAACATTGCACCTGGTCAAACACATTTTTTCCAATAGTCTACTAAGTGTTGGTATCAGGCTGATTGGTCAGCTATTTGATCCAGTAAAGGGGGCTTTGCTATTCTTGGGTAGCGGAATGACTTTTTCTTCTCTTGTCAGTAATTTTCCATCCAAGTTGTCAGACTGTGCTTCTACATCTGCATTGCTTGCTCTTTGGGGTTTTAGGCTGGGTTTCTGTATAGCACTTTGTGACATCTGCTGATGTAAAAAGGACTTCATAAATACATTTGATTGATTGATTGGTTGATCCTGGTGGCTTGAGAACCGCTGGGAGAAGGCAGAATGGCTGAGAAAAGTAGGGAGAAGTGTCACACCTACTCCCACTCCCCCGCTCCAGCGCTCGATATCGCCGGTCTACTAACCACCAGTCCTGGCAACCCTCATTACGCACACCTGGCAACCATCATTACGCACACCTGTTCCCCGTCATTACGCACACCTTGCAACTCTCATTACGCACACCTGGCAACCCTCATTACGCACACCTGGCAACCATCATTATGCACACCTGGCAACCCTCATTACGCACACCTGGACCTCATCATCACCTTGATTACTCTCCCTTTATTTAGCCCTCAGTAGCCTCAGTCTTCAGGCAGTATTGGGTTTTTTCACGTTCAGTACACGGCTCCTGTTTTGTTTATCTGCCTTTGTTATGATTATTAAACTCACCTTCTGTTCCTGCTTCCTGACTCCTAGTGTAATCGTTACAAGAAGACAGAATGGCTGGGAACTGTAGGGAGAAGACAGAATGGCTGAGAACTGTATGGAGAAGACAGAATGGCTGAGAACTGTAGGGAGAAGGCAGAATGGCTGAGAACTGTAGGGAGAAGACAGAATGGCTGAGAACTGTAGGGAGAAGACAGAATGGCTGAGAACTGTAGGGAGAAGACAGAATGGCTGAGAACTGTAGGGAGAAGACAGAATGGCTGAGAACTGTAGGGAGAAGACAGAATGGCTGAGAACTGTAGGGAGAAGACAGAATGGCTGAGAACTGTAGGGAGAATGGCAGAATGGCACCTAGAGTTTTCGAGAGCTAGCTTAACATGCACAATTATGTGCCAAATCGGTTATTTTGTGCATTTTTATTGGGTAAGCATTAGAATAAGACGCCTCAATATTTGCAGCCGTCGGTAGTAATATCTCTCTAGGAACTGATCCCTCATCAGTACAGTAAAATCATTATAATGTTATGGAAAGATTTGAATACAGAAAGCTGATTCGAGAGTAGCACTCCCTTTCGAGACGTCAGTATTGATACATGCTCCAACAACGCACTTAGCGACAGTTCTCTCTGCGTGCTGTTTTGTGAAACGCATGTTACATCTTCTGCCGTTGTAGGAAAGATCCACTTATCGTAAGAGCAGGGGTGTTAACCCCGGTGTCCTGGCTAGATTCTGGCCCACATACCATCATGGCCACCTAATCATCCCCAGCTTCCAATTGGCTCATTCATCCCCCTCCTCTCCCTTGTAACTATTCCGCAGGTCGTTGCTGTAAATGAGAATGGGTTCTCAGTCAACTTGCCTGGCAAAATAAAATAAATAAGCCTACATTCCATCACTATCGGGGAAACCGGGCCACAGACAGAAGGGGTAACCCAGACACGTCACACGGGCTATAAAGCCGAAGCATCCATTTAGAACGTTTTCTCACCTCCAAATATTTTAGTGAGAGGAAGTCCAATCGACGGTAATGGGAGAGGATGGAACTAGGTGAAACTGGGCCGACATTCTGCTAATTTTCTCATTGATGAAAGATCTGATATCAATACATTTTTCTGTTACCAAAACTATAATATATTACGAACACAGTGCACTAGGTTTTATAGACTTGACGCTTTGCCAAAGTTGTAAAAAATGTCATTGTTTAGAAAGAGTGCAAGGTCGAATCGAGTTTGTGCACACGCGCACTTCACAGAGGAGGCGTTCCCTATGCTTCATTTGCTCCCACGTTAAAACGACACCGGTCAACTATCTGGAGTTAGTTCTGTTTATCTTGGACCGGCCATGGTCATTGCGTCACACTGACATGCTCAGTAGCGCCAGGGCAGAACAGGTGCAGAGCAGAACTACACGGTTCATGTTGTGTTGGTGTATTTTAAACATCGATTTATAAATCGCGAGAATACTTTTTGTTTTACATTTATATCTGAATCTTTGCAGTTACTGATAGAAAATAACGGCAGTAAACTAGCGGGTCTACTACGCATACAGAAGTGCATTTTGGATCTTTATCCCAGCAGCGCCGAAAGCCTCCATACATCCAGCACTAAACCAATCTAAAGGAATCTGGCTATCCGACCTGAAGTGTGCATCAGACGGTCGTCAATAGGTGACAGCATCGGACTATTGGGTGAGTCAGGTTTTAATGTCATCAAGACGATAACAACCCCAGGTTGTAGACTCACACCGCATATTGTATATAAGACATGTAGGACTTTGAAACAGTTGGCAGCTGCTGCACGTTTCGGAACATTGTTTTTACCACTATATTATGTCAGCAAGTGGCACTGACGTGTCCGGCTCCCTGGTCAATATTACAACATATCTCATGGTGATGATGCTTTCTGGAGCCAGAGAGTCAAACCGACAGCTACTGGACTGAATGTAGCCTACAGAACATTTCTCCTCTTGTTAGGCCACACATTTTGCAGGGAAAATAATGGGTTATGCAATGGAGTTCCTTTGTATTGCACAGCTCTGCATATAGCTACCTCCATGGGCCCCAAGCTGTGGAGCTAACCCTACACAACCAGCTAACGCTAACCCTACACAACCAGCTAACCCTAACTCTACACAACCAGCTAACCCTAACCCTACACAACCAGCTAACCCTAACCCTACACAACCAGCTAACCCTAACCCTACACAACCAGCTAACCCTAACCCTACACAACCAGCTAACCCTAACCCTACACAACCAGCTAACCCTAACCCTACACAACCAGCTAACCCTAACCCTACACAACCAGCTAACCCTAACCCTACACAACCAGCTAACCCTACACAACCAGCTAACCCTACACAACCAGCTACCCTACACAACCAGCTAACCCTAACCCTACACAACCAGCTAACCCTAACCCTACACAACCAGCTAACCCTAACCCTACACAACCAGCTAACCCTACACAACCCAGCAGCATCTTTATTCAGCCAGGTCTCATAGGCTAGATGTAACATAGTAAATGACAATCCGGGACATTCAAATTAGTATGATATGTTACGTTTGGTACGGTTACATAAGACAGAAGGTTACTTATTCCATTTGAGACTCAGACCTGGGGGGGCTTCATGCGGGCTGAGCTCTTCCTGAGTCCGGCAGAATCATATTACTCTGGGTTCCAGCTAATGGTACTCGGCCGAGTTCACTTCAGCATATCCTGCCCGATTCAACTTTTTCAGGAGTAGGGTTTTATATGGCAGGTGATGGAAGAATAAAAAAACTAAGATGTAATAATTTCACCTGCACATTTTCTAGGTCATTTGCAAACAAACATTCGGTCCTTTAGGCTAGTAGATTGAGAAGGACCCTAATGAGGGCATTTTAAAACCCTGATGATTAATGAGTTCACCGAGGTGTGCAATTGATTTAATAACTTGTTTATGATGGCTGTGAAGTTAGTGATGTTGTAATACACCTGTTATTTACAGTTGAAGTTGGAAGTTTACATTCACCTTAGCCAAATACATTTAAACTCAGTTAGGGTCACCACTTTATTTTAAGAATGTGAAATGTCAGAATAATAGTAGAGAATTATTTCTTTCAGCTTTTATTTCTTTCATCACTTTCCCAGTGGGTCAGAAGTTTACATACACTCAATTAGTATTTGGTAGCATTGCCTTTAAATTGTTTAACTTGGATCAAACGTTTCGGGTAGCTTTCCACAAGCTTCCCACAATAAGTTGGGTGAATTTTGGCCCATTCCTCCTGACAGAGCTGGTGTAACTGAGTCAGGTTTGTAGGCCTCCTTGCTCGCACACGCTTTTTCAGTTCTGCCCACAAATGTTCTATAGGATTGAGGTCAGGGCTTTGTGATGGCCACTCCAATACCTTGACTTTGTTGTCCTTAAGCCATTTTGCCACAACTTTGGAAGTATGCTTGGGGTCATTGTCCATTTGGAAGACCCATTTGCGACCAAGCTTCAACTTCCTGACTGATGTCTTGAGATGTTGCTTCAATTTATCCACATAATTTTCCTTCCTCATGATGCCATCTATTTTGTGAAGTGCACCAGTCCCTCCTGCAGCAAAGCACCCCCACAGCATGATGCTGCCACCCCCGTGCTTCACGGTTGGGATGGTGTTCTTCGGCTTGCAAGCAATCCCCTTTTTCCTCCAAACATAACAATGGTCATTATGGCCAAACAGTTCTATTTTTGTTTCATCAGACCAGAGGACATTTCTCCAAAAAGTACGATCTTTGTCCCCATGTGCAGTTGCAAACCGTAGTCTGGCTTTTTTATGGTGGTTTTGAGCAGTGGCTTCTTCCTTGCTGAGCGGCCTTTCAGGTTATGTCAATATAGGACTCGTTTTACTGTGGATATAGATACTTTTGTACCGGTTTCCTCCAGCATCTTCACAAGGTCCTTTGCTGTTGTTCTGGGATTGATTTGCACTTTTCGCACCAAAGTACGTTCATCTCTAGGAGACAGAACGTGTCTCCTTCCTGAGCGGTATGATGGCTGCGTGGTCCCATGGTGTTTATACTTGTGTACTATTGTTTGTACAGATGAACGTGGTACCTTCAGGTGTTTGGAAATTGCTCCCAAGGATGAACCAGACTTGTGGAGGTCTACAATATTTTTCTGAGGTCTTGGCTGATTTCTTTTGATTTTCCCATGATGTCAAGCAAAGAGGCACTGAGTTTGAAGGTAGGCCTTGAAATACATCCACAGGTACACCTCCAATTGACTCAAATGATGTCAATTAGCCCATCAGAAGCTTCTAAAGCCATGACATCATTTTCTGGAATTTTCCAAGCTGTTTAAAGGCACAGTCAACTTAGTGTATGTAAACGTCTGACCCACTGGAATTGTGATACAGTGAATTATAAGTGAAATAATCTGTCTGTAAACAATTGTTGGAAAAATTACTTGTGTCATGCACAAACTAGATGTCCTAACCGAATTGCCCAAACTATAGTTTGTTAACAAGAAATTGGTGGAGTTGTTGTAAAATGAGTTTTAATGACTCCAACCTAAGTGTATGTAAACTTCTGACTTCAACTGTATCTTAGCTAACTGTTAAAGCAGAGGTAAGGCAATACGTTTAGGGTCCACCCTATGTGACGTTATGTAGCTAATTGAAGGAACTGGTTTTTGTTTGTAAAACATTGGTAATCTAGCTAAGACTAGGCAAGACAGCACCCAGTTAACATAGCTAGTTAGCTAGCAGTCACAGTTAGGTAGTCACAAAGTATTAGAGCGACCACAACTGGTCTCGAGCAGACATGGCAAAGAGCGCTCCAAGATTGAATGGTTTATTTAATTTGTTTCATGTGTAAAAGCTGAATTACAGTAACACAAACAATACATAAAAAAAAAAATATATATATACACTGCTCAAAAAAATAAAGGAAACACTTAAACAACACAATGTAACTCCAAGTCAATCACACTTCTGTGAAATCAAACTGTCCACTTAGGAAGCAACACTGATTGACAATACATTTCACATGCTGTTGTGCAAATGGAATAGACAACAGGTGGAAATTATAGGCAATTAGCAAGACACCCCCAATAAAGGAGTGGTTCTGCAGGTGGTGACCACAGACCACTTCTCAGTTCCTATGCTTCCTGGCTGATGTTTTGGTCACTTTTGAATGCTGGCGGTGCTTTCACTCTAGTGGTAGCATGAGACGGAGTCTACAACCCACACAAGTGGCTCAGGTAGTGCAGCTCATCCAGGATGGCACATCAATGTGAGCTGTGGCAAGGTTTGCTGTGTCTGTCAGCGTAGTGTCCAGAGCATGGAGGCGCTACCAGGAGACAGGCCAGTACATCAGGAGACGTGGAGGAGGCGGTAGGAGGGCAACAACCCAGCAGCAGGACCGCTACCTCCGCCTTTGTGCAAGGAGGAGCAGGAAGAGCACTGCCAGAGCCCTGCAAAATGACCTCCAGCAGGCCACAAATGTGCATGTGTCTGCTCAACACCATGCAGGACGTTTGGCATTTGCCAGAGAACACCAAGATTGGCAAATTCGCCACTGGCGCCCTGTGCTCTTCACAGATGAAAGCAGGTTCACACTGAGCACATGTGACAGAGTCTGGAGACGCCGTGGAGAACGTTCTGCTGCCTGCAACATCCTCCAGCATGACCGGTTTGGGGGTGGGTCAGTCATGGTGTGGGGTGGCATTTCTTTGGGGGGCCGCACAGCCCTCCATGTGCTCGCCAGAGGTAGCCTGACTGCCATTAGGTACCGAGATGAGATCCTCAGACCCCTTGTGAGACCATATGCTGGTGCGGTTGGCCCTGGGTTCCTCCTAATGCAGGACAATGCTAGACCTCATGTGGCTGGAGTGTGTCAGCAGTTCCTGCAAGAGGAAGGCATTGATGCTATGGACTGGCCCGCCCGTTCCCCAGACCTGAATCCAATTGAGCACATCTGGGACATCATGTCTCGCTCCATCCACCAACGCCACGTTGCTCCACAGACTGTCCAGGAGTTGGCGGATGCTTTAGTCCAGGTCTGGGAGGAGATACCTCAGGAGACCATCCGCCACCTCATCAGGAGCATGCCCAGGCGTTGTAGGGAGGTCATACAGGCACGTGGAGGCCACACACACTACTGAGCCTCATTTTGACTTGTTTTAAGGACATTACATGAAAGTTGGATCAGCCTGTAGTGTGGATTTCCACTTTAATTTTGAGGGTGACTCCAAATCCAGACCTCCATGGGTTGATAAATTTGATTTCCATTGATAATTTTTGTGTGATTTTGTTGTCAGCACATTCAACTATGTAAAGAAAAACGTATTTAATAAGATTATTTCATTCATTCAGATCTAGGATGTGTTGTTTAAGTGTTCCCTTTATTTTTTTGAGCAGTGTGTGTGTGTGTGTGTGTGTATATAGATATATATATATATATATCTCAGTGAGGTGAAAAAAGTATTTGATCCCCTGCTGATTTTCTATGTTTGCCCACTGACAAAGACATGATCAGTCTATAATTTTAATGGTAGGTTTATTTGAACTATCAGCGTCTGGGTGCAGTGGGGAAAAGGAATCAGGCGCAGGTTACAGAACTGAGAATAAATGGCTTTACTCGACTCCAAGTAAATATTAGCAAACCTTCCACGCAGGGAAGAGCAAAAACAACAGCTCAACAGACGACGTAACAAAGAACAATCACGCACACACCCATGAGGGAAAACAGAGGTAATATAGGGAAACTAATAAGCCTAATGAGTAACAGGTGGGAACAATACAGACAGAACTAGTGAGACACAGAAACATCGATCGGTGGCAGTTAGTACTCCGGTGACGACGACCGCCGAAGCCTGCCCGAACGAGGAGGAGGAGCAGCCTCGGCCGTATCCGTGACAGTACCCCCCCCCCCCCCCTGATGCGCGGCTCCAGCCGTGCGTCGACACCGGCCTCGGGGACAGCCAGGAGGACTCGGAGCAGGGCGAGTCGGATGACGACGATGGAACTCCCTTAACAAGGAGGGATCGAGGATGTCCCTCCTAGGGACCCAGCACCATTCCTCCGGACCGTATCCCTCCCACTCCACGAGGTACTGCAGGCCATCCGACGCCTCAAATCCATGATGGAACGGACCGAGTACGCCGGTGCCCCCTCAATGTCCAATGGGGGCGAGGAACCTGCCGTACCTCAGACTCCTGGAGCGGACCAGCTACCACCGGCCTGAGGAGAGACACATGGAACGAGGGGTTAATACGGTAATCAGGGGGGAGCTGTAACCTATAACAAACCTTGTTCAACCTCCTCAGGACTTTAAATGGCCCCACAAACCGCCGACCCAGCTTCCGGCGGGGCAGGTTTCTGGTCGAGAGCCAGACCCGGTCCCTCGGTGCATAAACCGGAGCCTCACTGCGGTGGCGGTCGGCACTCGCCTTCTGTCTCCTAATCGCCCTTTGCAGGCGTACATGGGCAGCGTTCCATGTCTCCTCCGAGCGCCGAAACCATTCATCCACCGCAGGAGCCTCGATCTGGCTCTGATGCCACGGTGCCAGGACCGGCTGGTAACCTAGTACACACTGAAAGGGAGACAGGTCAGTGGAGGAGTGGCGGAGGGGATTTTGTGCCATCTCTGCCCAGGGGATGTAAACTGACCAATCCCCCTGCCGGTCCTGGCAATACGACCTCAGAAACCTACCCACATCCTGGTTTACTCTTTCCATCTGCCCATTACTCTCGGGGTGAAAACCTGAGGTCAGGCTGACGAGACCCCCAGATGGTCCATAAACGTCTTCCAGACCCTCTGTGAACTGGGGACCCCGATCAGACACTATATCCTCAGGCACCCCGTAGTGCAGGAAGACGTGTGTAAACAGGGCCTCTGCGGTCTGTAGGGCAGTAGGGAGACCGGGCAAAGGAATGAGACGACAGGACTTAGAAAACCGATCCACAACGACCAGGATCGTGGTGTTACCCTGTGACGGAGGAAGATCTGTAACAAAGTCCACCGATAGGTGTGACCACGGCCGCTGTGGAACGGGGAGAGGTTGTAATTGACCTCTGGGCAGGTGTCTAGGTGCCTTGCACTGAGCGCACACCGAACAGGAAGAAACATAAACCCTCACGTCCTGAGCTAAGGTGGGACACCAGTACTTCCCACTAAGACAGCGCACTGTCCGACCAATGCCAGGATGGCCAGAAGAAGGTGACATGTGAGCCCAATAAATCAAACGATCGCGAACCTCGGACGGAACGTATGCACGACCCACTGGACACTGGGGGGGAGTGGGCTCCGTGCGTAACGCCCGCTCGATGTCCGCGTCAACCTCCCATACCACCGGTGCCACCAGACAAGAAGCCGGAAGTATGGGAGTAGGCTCCCTGGTCTGATCCTCTGAGTCATATAGCCGGGACAGAGCGTCTGCCTTAGCATTCTGGGAACCTGGTCTATACGATAGGGTGAACACAAAATGCGTGAAAAACATGGCCCACCTTGCCTGACGAGGATTCATTCTCCTCGCTGCCCGAATGTACTCCAGATTGCGGTGGTCAGTCAAAATGAGAAAAGGGTGTTTAGCCCCCTCAAGCCAATGCCTCCACACCTTAAGAGCTTTCACAACAGCTAACAGCTCCCGATCCCCCACGTCGTAGTTTTGCTCCGCCGGGCTGAGCTTCTTTGAGAAGAAAGCACAGGGGCGTAGTTTGGGAGGCGTACCCGAGCACTGAGACAGTACAGCTCCTATCCCCGCCTCGGACGCGTCCACCTCGACTATGAATTGCAAGGAAGGATCCGGATGAGCCAGCACGGGAGCCGTGGTGAACAGCGCCTTCAGCTGACCAAAAGCCCTGTTCGCCTCCGCTGACCACTGCAGACGCACCGAACCGCCCTTTAGCAAATAGGTTATGGGAGCTGCTACCTGGCCAAAGCCCCGGATAAATCTCCGGTAGTAGTTGGCAAAACCCCAAAATCGCTGCACCTCCTTTACCGTGGTAGGAGTCGGCCAATTACGCACGGCTGAAATGCGGTCATACTCCATCTCGACCCCTGACTCTGACAAGCGGTATCCTAAGAAGGAGACGGACTGTCTGAAGAACAGACATTTCTCAGCCTTAACGTACAGGTCATGCTCCAACAGTCTACCAAGCACCTTGCGCACCAGGGACACATGCTCGTCGTGTGTTGCGGAGTATATGAGAATATCATCTATATACACCACTACACCCTGTCCATGCAGGTCCCTGAAAATCTCATCGACAAAGGATTGAAAGACTGATGGAGCATTCATCAACCCGTACGGCATGACGAGGTACTCCTAGTGACCAGAGGTGGTACTAAATGCCGTCTTCCACTCGTCCCCCTCCCGGATACGGATCAGATTGTACGCGCTCCTGAGGTCCAATTTTGTGAAGAAGCGTGCCCCGTGCAATGACTCCGTCATACTAGCAATGAGAGGAAGAGGATAGCTGTATTTTACGGTTATCTGATTTAGACCTCGATAGTCAATGCACGGGCGTAAACCTCCATCCTTTTTCTTCACAAAAAAGAAACTCGAGGAGGCAGGGGAAGTGGAGGGCCGAATGTATCCCTGTCCCAGAGATTCTGTGACATATGTCTCCATAGCCACCGTCTCCTCCTGTGACAGAGGATACACGTGACTCCTGGAAAGTGCAGCACCCTCACGGAGATCTATCGCACAATCCCCTCGTCGATGGGGTGGTAATTGAGTCGCCTTCCTTTTACAGAAGGCGAGAGCCAAATTGGCATATTCTGAGGGAATGTGCATTGGGGAGACATGGTTTGGACTCTCCACCGTGTTTGCCCCTACGGAAACACCTACACACCTTCCCGAGCACTGAGGTGACCATCCCTTAAGAGCCCTCTGTTGCCACGAAATACTGGGGTCATGGGTGGCTAGCCAGGGAAGGCCCAGCACCACGGGAAACGCAGGGGTATCAATAAGGAAGAGACTAATTCTCTCTTCATGACCCCCCTGTGTCTCCATCCGAAGTGGAGCTGTGACCTCCCTAACCATACCTGACCCTAATGGGCGACTATCTAGGGCACGTATGGGGAAGGGCACATCTAACGGCAATATAGGTATCCCTAATCTATGCGCAACCAATCTATCCATGAAATTCCCAGCTGCGCCGGAATCTACGAGCGCCCTATGCTGGGAATGTTGGGAAAACTCAGGGAAAATAACATGAATCATCATGTGAGCAACAGGGAGCTCTGGGTGAGTTGGGTGCCTACTCACCTGGGATGGTCCCCCAGAACCCTGCCTGCTGCCTCGATTCCATGAGGGTCGTCTCCTGCACCGGCCCGCAGTGTGTCCTCTGCGGCCACAGTTGGTGCAGGAGACCACCCCCTTGCTCGGTCTCTCCGCATCAGCACTTCCAAGCTCCATAGGTGTGGACTCGGAAGTGCTGGGGGATGGACTGGACAGACCCTGATCTGGACGTCCGAGGGTAGCCAACAAGTTATCCAGCCGGATCGATAAATCTACCAGCTGGTCCAGGATAAGATTAGTGTCCCTGCAGGCCAGCTCCCGACGAACGTCCTCCCGTAGACTGCATCAGTAGTGATCAATCAGGGCCCTCTCGTTCCATCCCGCGCTGGCTGCCAGTGTCCTGAAATCCAGGGCGTATTCCTCCTTCCCTGGCTGAGGTGAAACAGACGCTCCCCCGCCGCTCTCCCCTCAGGCGGATGATCGAATACTGCCCGGAAACGGCGGGTAAAGTCCTCATAACGAACGGACTCAGCGTCTATTCCACCCCACTCCGCGTTGGCCCGTTCCAGGGCTCTGCCCGACAGACAGGAGGTGAGGGCGGACACGCTCTCGTATCCCGAGGGAGCCGGGTGGATGATGGCCAGGTAAAGCTCCACCTGGAGCAGGAAACCCTTACACCCGGCAGCTGTCCCATCTTATTCCCTCGGGAGCGAGAGCCGAAGACCACTGGACCCAGGGTTTGAGGATCCTGATGGAAGAGAAATCGGCGAAGGAGGAGGTGCAGAAAACCCAACTCTCTCCCATCGACCCATGGTGTGGATCACTTGATCCAGAGCCGAACCTAGTGTAGGTCTACAATCCTGTCCCTGACATCCTTGGAGAGCTCTTTGGTCTTGGCCATGGTGGAGAGTTTGGAATCTGATTGATTGATTGCTTCTGTGGACAGGTGTCTTTTATACAGGTAACAAACTGAGATTAGGAGCACTCCCTTTAAGAGTGTGCTCCTAATCTCAGCTCGTTACCTGTATAAAAGACACCTGGGAGCCAGAAATCTTTCTGATTGAGAGGGGGGTCAAATACTTATTTCCCTCATTAAAATGCAAATCAATTTATATCATTTTTGCCGTGCGTTTTTCTGGATTTTTGTTGTTGTTATTCTGTCTCTCACTGTTCAAATAAACCTACCATTAAAATTATAGACAGATAATTTCTTTGTCAGTGGGCACACGTACAAAATCAGCAGGGGATCAAATACTTTTTTCCCTCACTGTATATATGTATGTATGTATATGTGTATGTGTGTGTGTGTGTATATATATTGTGATTGACCCTATACAGTCAATGGGTCAATCAGCTACTGTCTACTTTCATTGAAAAGCAAATCTATAAGAAAATAAACTATACGTTTAATGTAAAACAACATTCTATAGGTTGAATGATTAGTGTTTCCAGCTGATCCTATTCCTCACTTGAACCCCATGTAAAGTGATGTGCTCTACAATACGTCTTCTTGTTTGTCTCCCTGCCAGCAGACTCAAGTTTCTCCATCCTCAGCCTCTCTGACGGACTGTCTCCACCTTCCACCACCATGTGCTAGATACTTAGACTGTCTCCACCTTCCACCACCATGTGCTAGATACTTAGACTGTCTCCACCTTCCACCACCATGTGCTAGATACTTAGACTGTCTCCACCTTCCACCACCATGTGCTAGATACTAAGACTGTCTCCACCTTCCACCACCATGTGCTAGATACTAAGACTGTCTCCACCTTCCACCACCGTGTGCTAGATACTAAGACTGTCTCCACCTTCCACCACCATGTGCTAGATACTTAGACTGTCTCCACCTTCCACCACCATGTGCTAGATACTTAGACTGTCTCCACCTTCCACCACCGTGTGCTAGATACTAAGACTGTCTCCACCTTCCACCACCGTGTGCTAGATACTAAGACTGTCTCCACCTTCCACCACCGTGTGCTAGATACTAAGACTGTCTCCACCTTCCACCACCATGTGCTAGATACTTAGACTGTCTCCACCTTCCACCACCGTGTGCTAGATACTAAGACTGTCTCCACCTTCCACCACCGTGTGCTAGATACTTAGACTGTCTCCACCTTCCACCACCATGTGCTAGATACTTAGACTGTCTCCACCTTCCACCACCATGTGCTAGATACTAAGACTGTCTCCACCTTCCACCACCATGTGCTAGATTGATATTTAGATTGAAATTTAGATTGTTCACAGCCAGAAATGTATGTGTGACACAACAGTTATCACTCATAATAACGTATTATTGATCAACAATTACAGTCCATCCATTCTGGTTTACAATACTTTTTCACTTTCCACTAGTAATGACAAGAAGTATAATGTAAAACATTATTACATTCATGCTTGTGGCAATGAGGCAATGAGGCTTGTGAGTTTGTTGATGCTTGGGCCATAAAATAAAATATAACACACAGTGCTTTGAATATACTATTGAACATTAAAATGGATGACAATTGGATGGATGTTAGGATGTTGTTTTTAAGGGTTAAAACAAGAAGGAAATATATAAACGCAACAAAGATTTTACTGAGGTCCAGTTCATAAGGAAATCAGTCAATTGAAATAAATTCGTTAGACCCTAATCTATGGATTTCACATGACTGGGAATACAGATCTGCATCTGTTGGTCACAAATACCTTTTAAAAAAAGGTAGGGGCGTGGATCAGAAAACCAGTCAGTATTTGGTGTGACCACCATTTCCCCTATTTGACCTAGATAGTTTGTGTGTATGTATTGATATGTAGGTTACATGCTTTAAAAAATAAAAATAATAATGATTGATGTAGTTCTGTCCTTGAGCGGTTTTTGTCTATTAATGTTCTGTATTATGTCATGTTTCATGTTCTGTGTGGACCCCAGGAAGAGTAGCTGCTGCTTTTGAAACAGCTAATGGGCATCCTAATAAAATACCAAATACCAAAAATACCATTTGCCTCATGCAGCACGACACCTCTCCTTTGCATAGTTGATCAGGCTGTTGATTGTGGCCTGTGGAATGGTGTCCCACTCCTCTTCAATGGCTGTGTGAAGTTGATGGATATTGGTGGGAACTGGAACACGTTGTCGTCCATTGTCAATCCAAACATGTTCAATGGGGGACATGTCTTGTGAGTATGCAGGCCATGGAGGAACATTCTCAGTTTCGACATGGGGCCGTGCATTTTCATGCTGAAACATGAGGTGATGGCGGCAGATGAACGGCACGGCAATGGGCCTCAGGATCTCATCAAGGTATTTCTGTGCATTCAAATTGCCATCGATAAAATGCAATTGTGTTCATTGTCCGTAGCTTATACCTGCCCATACCATAACCCCACCGTCACCATGGGGGACTCTGTTCACAACGTTGACATCAGCAAACCGCTCACCCACACAACGCTGGTACAGTTGAAACCGGGATTCATCCGTGAAGAGCACACTTCTCCAGCGTGCCAGTGGCCATCGAAGGTGAGCATTTGCCCACTGAAGTCTGTTATGAAGCAGAACAGCAGTCCGGTCAAGACCCTGGTGAGGACGGCAAGCACGCAGATGAGCTTCCCTGAGACGGTTTCTGAAACTTTGCAGAAATTCTTTGGTTGTGCAAACCCACAGTTTCATCAGCTGTCTAGGTGGCTGGTCTCAGACGATCTTGTATTTGAAGAAGCCGGATGTGGAGGTCCTGGGCTGGCGTGGTTACACGTGGTCTGTGGTTGTGAGGCCAGTTGGACGTACTGCCAAATTCTCTAAAACGACGTTGGAGGCGGCTTATGGTAGAGAAATTAACATTCAATTCTCTGGCAACAGCTCTGGTGGACATTCTTGCAGTCAGCATGCCAATTGCACGCTGCCTCAAAACTTGAGACATCTGTGGCATTGTGTTGTGTGACAAAACTGCACATTTTAGAGTGGCCTTTTACTGTCCCCAGCACAAGGTGCACCTGTTTAATGATCATGCTGTTTAATCAGCTTCTTGATATGCCACACCTGTCAGGAGGATGGACTATCACGGTAAAGGAGAAATTCTCACTAACAGGGATGTAAACAAATTTGTGCACAAAACTTGAAAGAAATAAGCTTTTTGTGCGTATGGAATATTTCTGGGATCTTTTACTTCAGCTCATGAAACATGGGACCAACACTTTACATGTTGCGGTCCCGCTTTAAATGAGGTGCAGCTTATAAAGGCTTCATAAACACTACATAAATGTGTTACAAATCATCTATAACCATATGTCATGCTTTGTGGTCCTCTGTAGCTCAGCTGGTAGAGCACGGCGCTTATAACGCCAAGGTTGTGGGTTCGATCCCCGGGACCACCCATACACAAAGAAATGTATGCACGCATGACTGTAAGTCACTTTGGATAAAAGCGTCTGCTAAATGGCATATTATTATTATTTATTATTATTATAAAAGGTTCATAACTGTGACAGAAACGCCAATGTCAAATGGGACATAACCCACTATGTCAAATATGACAAACCTGTGCTTTATAAAGGGTGGCATAAGCACCGCTTAATAAAGACCTTATAAATCATATTAAATTGCGGCTTCACAAAGCATTTATAACCCTGTTATTTTTTTGTAGAGCATTGCAACGCCAGGATATTGGGTTTGATTCCCGGGACCACCCATGCATAAAAGTGACTGCTAACTTTGATGTATAATATTGTATTTCACTAAAACATTTCTAGGATGGCCCAACCTCTTTCCCTCTTGGGTGCATAGCAGTGGAGGCTCCTCAGAGGAGGAAGGGGAGGACCATCCTCCTCAGTGAATTTCATAAAAATGGTGAAACATTGAAAAAGTTATAATTTTTTGATAAAACTATACTAAATATAATTAACTAAATATATTCACGTCACCAAATAATTGATTAAAACACACTGTCTTGCAATTAAGGTCTACAGTAGCCTCATCAGCACTCTGTAGGGTAGCACCATGATACACACTCCTGATACACACTCCTGACCACTGCGCCACACTCCTGAGTGGCGCAGTGGTCTAAGGCACTATGCATCGCAGTGCTAACTGTGCCACTAGAGATCCTGGTTCGAATCCAGGCTCTGTCGCAGCCGGCCGCGACCGGGAGACTCATGGGCGGCGCACAATTGGCCCAGCGTCGACCAGGGTAGGGGAGGGAATGGCCGGCAGGGATGTAGCTCAGTTGATAGAGCATGGCGTTTGCAACGCCAGGGTTGTGGGTTCAATTCCCACGGGGGGCCAGTATAAAAAAAAATATGTATTCACTAACTGTAAGTCGCTCTGGATAAGAGCGTCTGCTAAAATGACAAAAATGTAAATGTAAAAAATAAAGCCGGAGGACAGCTAGCTCCTCTTGGTACATTGACTTCAATACTAAACCTAGGAGGCTCTTGGTTCTCACCCCCTTCCATAGACTTACACAGTCATTATTACAACTTCCGGAGGACGTTCTCCAACCTATCAGAGCTCTTGCAGCATGAACTGACATGTTGTCAACCCAATCAAAGGATCTGTAACGATCTGGGTTGGACAGACGCTGGGAGACAGGAAGCAGGAGGATGATTTAATAATTAAAAGCTGGACAGCGTCTGGACCGGGGAAACAAAACAACATCAATGCTGACACGGGGATCACACTGAGGAACAGACAGATATAGGGGAGGTAACCAAGCATCTGGACCGGGGGAAACAAAACAACATCAATGCTGACACGGGGATCACACTGAGCAACAGACAGATATAGGGGCGGTAACCAAGCATCTGGACCGGGGAAACAAAACAACATCAATGCTGACACGGGGATCACACTGAGGAACAGACAGATATAGGGGCGGTAACCAAGCAGTGATGAAGTCCAGGTGAGTCCAATGAAGAGCTGATGCACGTAACGATGGTGACAGGTGTGTGTAATGATGGGCAGTCTGGCGCCCTCGAGCACCAGGGAGAGGGAGCGGGAGCAGGCATGACAGTACCCCCCCCCCCCCTCTAGGGACGCCACCGTGATCAGGGGTGTATTCATTCCGCCGATTCTGTTGAAAAACGTTTCTTAAACGGAAGCAAACGAAACAGGCATAAAAATACCTGAATTTGTCCAATAGAAACTCTCGTTTGCAACTGTTGGACTAATGATTACACCCTAGATCAGCTAGATGCAGGCAAGAGTGTGCAAGGCAGTATTGAATGTGTCCCTGTCTGTCATCTCAAATGTTTCTCTCGACCTGTGTGCACCTACGTCGTAAACTTTCATTCATAGGCTGGGTTGTAGCAACCTCATGATGGGTTTAGGGAACATTTGAGTATCATGTAGTAGCATAAACCTATCGATGTTACATTGAACTGGGTGGATGGAATATGAATGACAGTCATACAACATGCTGGAATAGACATACAGTCCATTCAGAAAGTATTCAGACCTCTTGACTCTTTTCCACATTTTGTTATGTTACAGCCTTATTCAATTTTTATATTTTTTTATCCTCATCAATCTACACACAATACCCCATAATGACAATGTAAAAACAGGTTTTTAGAAATGTTTGCAAATGATTTAAAATAGAAAACAGAAATACCTAATTCACATAAGTATTCAGACCCTTTGCTATGAGACTCGAAATTACTATATAATGCCCATAGTTGACAGTGCATGTCAGAGTAAAAACCAAGCCATGAGGTCAAAGGAATTGTCCGTAGAGCTCAGAGACAGGATTGTGTCAAGGCACAGATTTGGGGAAGGGTACCAAAACATATCTGCAGCATTGAAGGTCCCCAAGAACACAGTGGCCTCCATCATTCTTAAATGGAAGAAGTTTCGAACCACCAAGCCTCTTCTTAGAGCTGGCCGCCCGGCCAAACTGAGCAATCGGGGGAGAAGGGCCTTGGTCATGGAGGGACCAAGAACCCGATGGTCACTCTGACAGAGCTCCAGAGTTCCTCTGTGGAGATGGGAGAACCTTCCAGGAGGACAACCATCTCTGTAGCACCTCCATCAATCAGGCCTTTATAGTAGAGTGGCCAGACGGAAGTCACTCCTCAGTAAAAGGCACATGACAGCCCGCTTGGAGTTAGCCAAAAGGCACCTAAAGGACTCTCCGACCATGAGAAACAAGATTCTCTGGTCTGATGAAACTAAGATTGAACTCTTATGCCAAGCGTCACGTCTGGAGGAAACTGGCACCATCCCTACGGTGAAGCATGGTGGTGGCAGCATCATGCTGTGGGGATATTTTTCAGCGGCAGGGACTGGGAGACTAGTCAGGATAGAGGGAAAGATGAACGGAGCAAAGTACAGAGAGATCCTTGATGAAAACCTGCTCCAGAGCGCTCAGACTGGGGCGAAGGTTCACCTTCCAACAGGACAACGACCCTAAGCACACATCTAAGACAACGCAGGAGTGGGTTCGGGACAAGTCTCTGGATGTCCTTGAGTGGCCCAGCCAGAGCCCAGACTTGAACCCAATCGAACATCTCTGGAGAGACCTGAAAATAGCTGTGCAGTGACGCTCCCCATCCAACCTGACAGAGCTTGAGAGGATCTGCAGAGATTAAGTGTTGAGTTAGATTACATACTGTAGCTACCTCAATCGTTATTTCAAATAATTTTGGTGACTTCACATCAATTGCTAGCTAGCCGAAATGTAGAGTCGTGGTCAAACGTTTTGAGAATGACACAAGTATTGATCTTCACAAAGTTTGCTGCTTCAGTGTTTTTAGATATTTTTGTCAGATGTTACTATGGTATACTGAAGTAAAATTACAAGCATTCCATAAGTGTCAAAGGCTTTTATTGACAATTACATTAAGTTTATGCAAGTCAATATTTGCAGTGTTGACCCTTCTTTTTCAAGACCTCTGCAATCCGCCCTGGCATGCTGTCAATTAACTTCTGGGCCACATCCTGACTGATGGCAGCCCATTCTTGCATAATCAATGCTTGGAGTTTGTCAGAATTTGTGGGTTTTTGTTTGTTCACCGTCCTCTTGAGGATTGACCACAAGTTCTCAGTGGGATTAAGGTCTGGGGAGTTTCCTGACCACGGACCCAAAATGTTGATGCTTTGTTCCCCAAGCCACTTAGTTATCACTTTTGCCTTATGGCAAGGTGCTCCATCATGCTGGAAAAGGCATTGGTCGTCACCAAACTGTTCTTGGATGGTTGGGAGAAGTTGCTCTCGGAGGATGTGTTGGTACCATTCTTTATTCATGGCTGTGTTCTTAGGGAAAATTGTGAGTGAGCCCACTCCCTTGGCTGAGAAGCAACCCCACACATGAATGGTCTCAGGATGCTTTACTGTTGGCATGACACAGGACTGATAGTAGCGCTCACCTGGTCTTCTCCGGACAAGCTTTTTTCCGGATGCCCTAAACAATCGGAAAGGGGATTCATCAGAGAAAATGACTTTACCTCAGTCCTCAGCAGTCCAATCCCTGTATCTTTTGCAGAATATCAGTCTGTCTCTGATGTTTTTCCTGGAGAGAAGTGGCTTCCTCGCTGCCCTTCTTGACACCAGGCCATCCTCCAAAAGTCTTCGCCTCACTGTGCGTGCAGATTCACTCACACCTGCCTGCTGCCATTCCTGAGCAAGCTCTGCACTGGTGGTGCCCCGATCCCGCAGCTGAATCAACTTTAGGAGATGGTCCTGGCACTTGCTGGACTTTCTTGGGCGCCCTGAAGCCTTCTTCACAACAATTGAACCTCTCTCCTTGAAGTTCTTGATGATCTGATAAATGGTTGATTTAGGTGCAATCTTACTAGCAGCAATATCCTTTCCTGTGAAGCCGTTTTTGTGCAAAGCAATGATGACGGCACGTGTTTCCTTGCAGGTAACCATGTTTAACAGAGGAAGAACAATGATTTCAAGCACCACCCTCCTTTTTAAAGCTTCCAGTCTGTTATTCTAACTCAATCAGCATGACAGAGTGATCTCCAGCCTTGTCCTCGTCAACACTCTCACCTGTATTAACGAGAGAATCACTGACATGATGGCAGCTGGTCCTTTTGTGGCAGGGCTGAAATGCAGTGGAAATGTTTTTTGGGGATTAAGTTAATTTTCATGGATGGCAAAGAGGGACTTTGCAATTAATTGCAATTCATCTGATCACTCTTCATAACATTCTGGAGTATATGCAAATTGCCATCATAAAAACTGAGGTGAAACTTTGTGAAAATTAATATTTGTGTAATTCTCAACTTTTGACCACGACTGTAGCTAGCTAGCAGGCTCAGCTAAATACAAATCCCCCTACATACAGCCATGTCTCATAGTCACGTCATGAGATTTGAAAATGAAAGAGGAATATAATCATACAAATTGAATGGTTTCCCATCTTCCCATTTAGAGTTTCTGCCGCAGCACATCTATGCCCTTGTCCAGATGGTGTGACGAAGGCATTTCCTAACAGATCTGCTAACTTTCTTTGTTGTTACTTTTAAGGTTACTTAAGTCAAATGACACCGCTGGTCCTGCTCACACTGCCCTACCCTATGATTTGACTTCTTTCTCCCCTCTCTCTCCAGATGAAATCTTGCGACTTGTGACGGCCGGCCGCCCAACAACCTGCCCGCTTGACCCTATCCCCTCCTCTCTTCTCCAGACCATTTCCGGAGACCTTCTCCCTTACCTCACCTCGCTCATCAACTCATCCTTGACCGCTGGCCATGTCCCTTCCGTCTTCAAGAGAGCGAGAGTTGCACCCCTTCTCAAAAAACCTACACTCGATCCCTCCGATGTCAACAACTACAGACCAGTTTCCCTTCTTTCTTTTCTCTCCAAAACTCTTGAGCGTGCCGTCTTTAGCCAACTCTCTTGCTATCTCTCTCAGAATGACCTTCTTGATCCAAACCAGTCAGGTTTCAAGACTGGTCATTCAACTGAGACTGCTCTTCTCTGTGTCACGGAGGCTCTCCGCACTGCTAAAGCTAACTCTCTCTCCTCTGCTCTTGTCCTTCTAGACCTATCTGCTGCCTTTGATACTGTGAACCATCAGATCCTCCTCTCCACCCTCTCCGAGTTGGGCATCTCTGGCGCGGCTCACTCTTGGATTGCGTCCTACCTGACAGGTCGCTCCTACCAGGTGGCGTGGCGAATCTGTCTACGCACCACGTGCTCTCATCACTGGTGTCCCCCAGGGCTCAGTTCTAGGCACTCTCCTATCCTCGCTATACACCAAGTCACTTGGCTCTGTCATATCCTCACATGGCCTCTCCTATCATTGCTACGCAGACGAAACCCAATTAATCTTCTCCTTTCCCCCTTCTGATAACCAGGTGGCAAATCACATCTCTGCATGTCTGGCAGACATATCAGTGTGGATGTCGGATCACCACCTCAAGCTGAACCTCGGCAAGACGGAGCTGCTCTTCCTCCCGGGGAAGGACTGCCCGTTCCATGATCTCGCCATTACGGTTGACAACACCCTGTCGTTCTCCGCTAACATCAAGGCGGTGACCCGATCCTGTAGGTTCATGCTCTACAACATTCGCAGAGTACGACCCTGCCTTACACAGGAAGCGGCACAGGTCCTAATCCAGGCACTTGTCATCTCCCGTCTGGATTACTGCAACTCGCTGTTGGCTGGGCTCCCTGCCTGTGCCATTAAACCCCAACAACTCATCCAGAACGCCGCAGCCCGTCTGGTGTTCAACCTTCCCAAGTTCTCTCACGTCACCCCGCTCCTCCGCACACTTCACTGGCTTCCAGTTGAAGCTCAGATCTGCTACAAGACCATGGTGCTTGCCTACGGAGCTGTGAGGGGAACGGCACCACCGTACCTTCAGTCTCTGATCAGTCCCTACACCCAAACGAGGGCACTGCGTTCATCCACCTCTGGCCTACTGCCCCCCCCTACCTCTGCGGAAGCACAGTTCCCGCTCAGCCCAGTCAAAATTGTTCGCTGCTCTGGCACCCCAATGGTGGAACAAGCTCCCTCACGACGCCAGGACAGCGGAGTCACTCACCACCTTCCGGAGACACTTGAAACCACACCTCTTTAAGGAATACCTGGGATAGGATAAAGTAATCCTTCTACCCCCCCTTACCCCACCCCAAAACAATTTATTAAAAAAATTGTAAAGTGGTTGTCCCACTGGCTATCATAAGGTGAATGCACCAATTTGTAAGTCGCTCTGGGTAAGAGTGTCTGCTAAATGACGAAAATGTAAATGTAAAAGGTTGGAACCAACATGCAGTACCTCCAGCAGACAGAGAGGTAAAGAACCATTCGTCCTCCAGCAGGAAGAGAGGTAAAGAACATTTCGTCCTCCAGCAGGAAGAGAGGTAAAGAACCATTCGTCCTCCAGCAGACAGAGAGGTAAAGAACCATTCGTCCTCCAGCAGTGCCTCCAGCAGACAGAGAGGGAAAGAACCATTCGTCCTCCAGCAGTACCTCCAGCAGACAGAGAGGTAAAGAACCATTCGTCCTCCAGCAGGAAGAGAGGTAAAGAACCATTCGTCCACCAGCAGACAGAGAGGTAAAGAACCATTCGTCCTCCAGCAGTACCTCCAGCAGACAGAGAGGTAAAGAACCATTCGTCCTCCAGCAGTACCTCCAGCAGACAGAGAGGTAAAGAACCATTCGTCCTCCAGCAGGAAGAGAGGTAAAGAACCATTCGTCCTCCAGCAGACAGAGAGGTAAAGAACCATTCGTCCTCCAGCAGGAAGAGAGGTAAAGAACCATTCGTCCTCCAGCAGACAGAGAGGTAAAGAACCATTCGTCCTCCAGCTCAGGGTCAAACTACACTATTCACAGCTCTGTGGAATGTTCAAAGTAATTGCATTGCTGGACTTTCTGAAACTTCATGTGTTTTTGTATTGTTTTAAAAATGTACATATAAAAGGAAATGTTTTTTTTTATGTTTATTTGTTTGAGCTATTAGTGATAATTCCGTAAGTGTTAATACATTTGTGTTTACATCATTAAGCCTTTATGGATGTGTTATGAATGACCAAAGGGGTCTGACTTTATAGTAAGTACAGCGATATAGAGTCTTTATGGATGTGTTATGAATCACTGAAGGTGACTCACTTCAAACTAAGTATTACAGGACACTACATAAAGTGTCAAATAGGTTATTAAGGTTCTGCTGATTTATGAAGGTTCTCTCATGATCCACAGGTTACTGTAGGGTGTGCGAGGTATTTAAATGGGTTGATGGACCTGCAAAGTTTGTGTGTGTGTCAGAACCAAGATGATTTGGAGTGGTCCAACCTGAGACCACCGCACCAGGTATTCCTCTTCTGATCCCATGCTGGATACCAGGGCTTGATTACAATCTGTTTACAATGGTGCCAACATTTTGTGGCTGATCTTTCAGTGGGGGAGTGGGTGAATGTGTCAAAGACCTGACTGGGCCCAACACCGAGCGGTACGGCTCGTTATATTGTTGTGTCAAAGACCTGACTGGGTCCAGCACCGCACGGTATAACTGGTTATATTGTTGTGTCAAAGACCTGACTGGGTCCAGCACCGCACGGTATAACTGGTTATATTGTTGTGTCAAAGACCTGACTGGGCCCAGCACCGAGTGGTATGGCTCGTTATATTGTTGTCAAAGACCTGACTGGGTCCAGCACCGAGCGATATGGCTCGTTATATTGTTGTCAAAGACCTGACTGGGCCCAGCACCGAGCGGTATGGCTCGTTATATTGTTGTGTGAAAGACCTGACTGGGCCCAGCACTGAGTGGTATGGCTCGTTATATTGTTGTGTGAAAGACCTGACTGGACCCAGCACCGAGCGATATGGCTCGTTTTTGTTGTGTGTTTGTGTACTGAGGAACATGTAACTTGGTTCCAGAAGAAAGACACTTTAAATGTCTTTATGTTGGGGGGCTTTCATCAAGGTAAGTGTTTCTTGAGGTAAGGTAAGTGTTCCAGGCTATTGAACACACAGCACATATAAGCCTGGGAGATCAACCACTCAAAGTTGGCTTTAGAGGGAGTGACCATAGAATTCTATAGGAGTATTTGTATTTATTAGGGATCCCCATTAGTTTCTGCCAAGGCAGCAGCTTCTCTTCCTGGGGTCCAAACATATTAAAGCACTTACATTACATATAAAACAAAAGATAAAACAGTACATCATATGACATTATTACACCACTACATATCTACAATACAAAATGTTTAATACCACCATACAACAATATCACAATGTGTGTGTCTGCATGTGTCTATACCCTTTGTGTGTGTCTCTTCACAGTCCCCGTTGTTCCATAAGGTGTATTTTTATCTGTTTTATAAAATCTGATTCTACTGCTGGCATCAGTTACCTGATGTGGAATAGAGTTCCATGTAGTCATGGCTCTATGTAGTACTGTGCGCCTGCCATAGTCTGTTCTGGACTTGGGGACTGTGAAGAGACCTCTGGTGGCATGTCTTGTGGGGTATGCATGGGTGTCCGAGCTGTGTGCCAACAGTTCAAACAGACAGCTCGGTGCTTTTAACATGTCAATACCTCTCATAAATACAAGTAGTGATGAAATCAATCTCTCTTCCACTCTGAGCCAGGAGAGATTGACATGCATGTCATTAATGTTAGCTCTCCGTGTACTTTTAAGGGCCAGCTGTGCTGCCCTGTTCTGAGCCAACTGCAATTTTCCCAAGTCCGTCTTTGTGGCACCTGACCACACGACTGAACAGTAGTCCAGGTGAGACAAAACTATGGCCTGTAGGACCTGCCTTGTTGATAGTGTTGTTAAGAAGGCAGTGCAGCGCTTAATTATGGACATACTTCTCCCCATCTTAGCTACTGTTGTATCAATATGCTTTGACCATAACAGTTTACAATCCAGGGTTACTCCAAGCAGTTTAGTCTCCTCAACTTGCTCAATTTCCACATTATTCATTACGAGATGTAGTTGAGGTTTAGGGTTTAGTGAATGATTTGACTGAAATACAATGCTTTTAGTTTTGGAAATATTCAGGACAAACTTATTCCTTACCTCTTTGTTAAGTGTTGCAGTTATTTCAGTTGCTGTAGTAGCTGACGTGTACAGTGTTGAGTCATCCGCATACATAGACACACTGGCTTTACTCAAAGCCAGTGGCATGTCGTTAGTAAAGATGGGAAAAAGTAAGGGGCCTAGACAGCTGCCCTGGGGAATTCCTGATTCTACCTGGGTTAAGTTTGTGAGGCATCCATTAAAGAACACGGTGTTCTGTTAGACAGGTAACTCTTTATCCAAAATATAGCAGGGGGTGTAAAGCCATAACACATACGTTTTTCCAGCTGCAGACTATGATTGATAATGTCAAAAGCCTCACTGAAGTCTAACAAAACAGCCCCCACAATCTTTTTATCATAAATTTCTCTCAGCCAATCATCAGTCATTTGTGTAAGTGCTGTGCTTGTTGAATGTCCTTCCCTATAAGTGTGCTAAAAGTCTGTTGTCAATTTGTTTACTGTAAAATAGCATTGTATCTGGTCAAACACAATTTTTTCCTAATGTTTACTAAGGGTTGGTAACAGGCTGATTGGTCGGCTATTTGAGCCAGTAAAGGGGGCTTTACTATTCTTTGGTAGCGAAATGACTTATGCTTCCCTCCAGGCCTGGGGGCGCACACTATCTAGTAGGCTTAGATTGAAGGTATGTCAAATAGGAGTGGCAATATCTTCAGCTATTATCCTCAGTAATTTTCCATCCAAGTTGTCAGACCCTTGTGGCTTGTCATTGTTGCTAGACAACAATACTTTTTTCACCTCTTCCACACTCACTTTACGGAATTCAAAATTACGATGCTTGTCTTTCATAATTTGGTCAGATATACTTGGATGTGTAGTGTCAGCATTTGTTGCTGTCATGCCTAAATTTGCTAATCTTGCCAATGAAAAAAATAATTAAAGTAGTTGGCAATATCAGTGGGTTTTGTGATGAATGAGCCATCTGATTCAATTAATGAGTTTGTCTTTTTGCCCAACATTTCATTTAAGGTGCTCCAAAGCTTTTTACTATCATTCTTTATGTCATTTATCTTTGTTTCATAGTGTAGTTTCTTCTTATTTATATTCAGTTTAGTCACATGATTTGTCAATTTGCAGTACATTTGCCAATTGGTTTTGCTGCCAGACTTATTTGCCATTCCTTTTGCCTCATCCCTCTCAACCATACACATTTTCAATTCCTCATCAATCCACGGGGATTTAACCATTTTTCCAGTCATTATCTTAATGGGTGCATGCTTATTAGTAACTGGGATAAGCAATGTCATAAATGTGTGCAGCATCTGGTTTCTCCTCATTACACACCACAGCAAATATTATTTACATCAACAACATAAGAATCTCTACAAAACTTATTGTATGACCTCTTATACACTATATACACTACAATAGCTGTAGGATCAGCAGAGGCATTCAGGGCAGTTAGAGGGACATAAATTAGGTTACTTACCTTGTGTCTTCCAACACCCCTGGGATAATGTACATTTGCTGAAGCATTATGACAACTCAGCAACACAATGGTAGGGTCATTGATCAGTCATTGTCTCAACGCAGCCTTATAATGCTATGAAAAGATCTAGGAACCCATCCTCCTTATAAAACAAGCTTTCTTTCCAGAAGGTATCAAAATTGTCAATAAATGTTACACACACAGAGCTGCAATAGTCTCGTAGCCAGTTATGGAGGGCTAAATGTCTGCTGAACCGTTCAATGCCACGATTTAGGGAGGGCAGAGGGCCAGATATTATGGGGTGTTTGTTGGTGTCAAGCAGAGACCCAATCAGTTCTTTAAAATCCATCTCCAGCTGTTCTGAGCTGCCCTCAATAATGTCATTGAATCCCACATGAACTATGATAGACTCGACTTCCTGATGCTGGTTTAAAATGTTTGGGAGCAGCTTATTGATGTCCTCTATTCGTCCTCCTGGATAGAACAACGTTTTTTATCCAGGGACTGAGACATTTCTCACCATTGAACCAGAGAGAGGGAAAGGAGCCGAACTCGAAGACGAAGCCTCTGCTGGAGTCAGTGTAGTTGGAGTCAGCACCGCCGTCGCAGACACAGGCAGTCCCAGACACAGGCAGTCCCAGACACAGGCAGTCCCAGACACAGGCAGTCCCAGACACAGGCAGTCCCAGTGATGAAGACACAGGCAGTCCCAGACACAGGCAGGCAGTCCCAGACACAGGCAGGCAGTCCCAGACACAGACAGTCCCAGACACAGGCAGGCAGTACCAGACACAGGCAGTCCCAGACACAGGCAGTCCCAGACACAGGCAGTCCCAGACACAGGCAGTCCCAGTGATGAAGGAGCAGGTAGATCAGGCACCAGTGCAGTGAAGATATTCCTCATGTCAATCTGCTCTGAACCTCTGTCACTCCCGTCCGCTTAGCAGCATGCCGCTTCCTTCGGTTTCCACGACTTGTGACATGGGACCAGCGCTGATTGGAACAATCCTCTTGCTGTTCTCTGTCTATTATAATAATAATAATAATAATAATAATATGCCATTTAGCAGACACTTTTATCCAAAGCGACTTACAGTCATGCGTGCATACATTTTTGTGTATGGGTGGTCCCGGGGATCGAACCCACTACCTTGGCGTTACAAGCGCTGTGCTCTACCAGCTGAGCTACAGAGGACCACGGCTCGTTTACTTCACTACAGGATGGAGGAGGAGAAGCAGATGGAGACGACTTCCTTGGCAGGCAAGTTCCAGGTAGCACAGCCCATTCAGATAGGGACAGATGACAAGGCGGGGAAACATCCATCAGGCCCGAGTGGCGTCCAGCCATAGGAGTTGAGAAAGTTCAGATTTGCGTTTTCCCCTGTAAATTCATGCAGAATTGAGATTTGCTTGCTAAGCATAGCCACCTCCTTGCTGTAATCCTCTGCTAGCAAACAATTACCGGATTGGAACTCCGGATTGTCAATATTGTCCCAGACGAGCGTAATAATGCACCTGAGCTCAATTTCGAGTCTCATAGTAAAGGGTCTGAATACTTATGTAAATAAGGTATTTAAGTTTATTGTTTTTTTAAATAAATGTGCAAACATTTCAAAATCTGTTTTCGCTTTGTCATTATGGGGTATTGTGTGTAGATTAATGAGGATTTTTATTTATTTAATCCATTTTAGAATAAGGCTGTAACGTAACAAAATGTGGAAAAAGGGAAGGGGTCTGAATACTTTCCGAATGCTCTGTAAACAGTTTAAAAACTATTTTGACAAGAAGTTGGCACCCACCAACTTCTTGCTAACTTTACTAACAAGATAAAAGTCAAAAATAAAGTCACTGTGGATGGGGTCTTGGATGGTTGAGGGGCAGCTCTCGAGGGGAACTGTGTTGGGGATCTTGGATGGTTGGTGGCCTGGCGGTTGTGAGCTTGAGCCGGTGGCCGAGAGGTCGCTGGTTCGGGTCCCCGATTCGACTGGGTGGGGGATCTGTCCTTGTGCTCTTGGGCGGGGTGCTTGACCGTGGGTGCTTGACCGTGGTTGCTCCTGTGGGCCGTTCTGGATAGGAGTGTCTGCTGGATGACTGAATGTCATGTAAATGTTGAGCGGCTTCACTGCAGGTAGATTGTATGTTTTTAAAATTTACAACTGGATGTGCAACACGTCTGCCATTAATACTAGAAAATCATAATTCAATTACATTTTTTATCTGCCAATTTGTCAACAACCCAAATAAGAAATTCAGCACTCAATATCTATTATGATTTCATATTTTTATTTTTAAACAGATGTTCCATGTTGTGGAATTTCTACACAGTCAGTGAGAATGGAGATGGCGGTGGTGTGAGACAGTTGGCTAGTAAATGGTCAGATGTGCAGATGGACAAATACAACAAATTCTTCCAAAATGGCCAAATCTGTGAAAGACAAAGAAACACCCCATCCAGACTGGAAATTCTACAGAGTACCAATTGAATATTCAAATGGTACGTTGATGAACAAATCATTGGTGTAGAGGTTGAGAGTTAACTGGCTCGCCTTTTGATAGTTTGTGAATAGTTCAAATGGTTTGTAATGATCTTCCTTCACTGTCTCTTGTTGTAAAGTGGCTAAGAATATAGAATCTAAGAATGTAGAATCTAAGAATGTAGAATCTAAGAATGTAGAATCTAAGAATGTAGAATCTAAGAATGTAGAATATTGAATCTAAGAATATTGAATCTAAGAATGTAGAATATTGAATCTAAGAATATTGAATCTAAGAATATTGAATCTAAGAATATTGAATCTAAGAATATTGAATCTAAGAATATCGAATCTAAGAATATAGAATATAGAATCTAAGAATACTGAATCTAAGAATATAGAATCTAAGAATATAGAATCTAAGAATATAGAATATTGAATGTAAGAATATTGAATGTAAGAATATTGAATGTAAGAATATTGAATCTAAGAATATTGCAAGAGCTGTTTGTTTATCTTTGCCTTTTTTTAAGCAAAACATTTATTTGTATTTTTATCATATAAACAAGTTAGGTCCAAATGATCCAAATCTGAAAAACCCACTGAACTGCAACCACTGAGAATGATCTCCCAGTCTACAGAAGAAGAGAGAAGACAGAACCGGTACATATTACTGACGGGCCCAGTTTCTCAATACCGATAGAACTTAAGCTTTTACAAGTGTTTTCCATTTATCATCATATACTAATAGAATCATCTCTGATTATGTGAGTAACTTTTTTTAAGTTCTCAGTGACTTCAAACATCTGTAAACTTTGCATTTCTATTCAACTTTGCATGTTTTCCTCCATTAGAGGAGCAAGGAAGTTGAGCTCAAGTGAGGATGAAGAGGCTGATGACAGGAGAGCAGGACGGCAGGGGAAGTAGCTTTAAAGCCGGCTCCATTTATTTCACCACCAGCTTCTACCGACCTCCAGAGTAGTTCTACCTCTAAGACCTACCCTGTACAGCAAAGAGAGAGACTTACCCGAGACTGAACCCACTCTACCCAAGAGAACCCTTACTTCTTACAGTCCTGATAGCCCCTTCGCCCTGAATCCCCCCAACAGCCTCCCTACATCTTACAGTCCAGACATGGCCTCTGTCCTGCATCCCTCCGAGAGAGCCCCGGCCCTGCATCCCTCCGAGAGAGCCCCGGCCCTGCATCCCTCCGAGAGAGCCTCGGCCCTGCATCCCTCAGAGAGAGCCCCGGCCCTGCATCCCTCCGAGAGAGCCCCGGCCCTGCATCCCTCCGATAAGAGCGTCTGCTAAATGACTAAAATGTAAATGTAAAAAAATATAGGCCTGTTTAACTATAATGTTGCATCGATAGCTCTATGAATCTGAGTTACATTTCTCCAGCCCCATTCCTCAACCCTTTACTAAAACAGTGTTGGGGTGCCTGTTTTGTTATTGTTTGAACTGCAAATTGCCCCTTAATGGATGATTTTAAAGTATGATGCACCCATTTTACAAATAGCATTAGGCCTACATGTATTTACACCCCTACTCTTGTGATACACTGTTGTTCACAGCTGTACTGCAGGAAATGGTGACCTTTCTGATGATCCTGAGAGAACAGAACAAGGACATATTTTCCCAGCTTCAAAACATTAACAGAGCACTGGAGCAGACCAACGACCCTCCACCAGAAGAGTCTGGTGACCCCTAGACAACCCCTGGTGACCCTCTAGACGACCCCTGATGACCCCTAGACAACCCCTGGTGACCCACTAGACAACCCCTGGTGACCCACTAGACGACCCCTGGTGACCCACTAGACAACCCCTGGTGACCCACTAGACGACCCCTGGTGACCCCCTAGACGACCCCTGGTGACCCCCTAGACAACCCCTGGTGACCCCCTAGACAACCCCTGGTGACCCACTAGACAACCCCTGGTGACCCCCTAGACAACCCCTGGTGACCCCCTAGACGACCCCTGGTGACCCCCTAGACGACCCCTGGTGACCCACTAGACAACCCCTGGTGACCCCTAGACAACCCCTGGTGACCCCCTAGACAACCCCTGGTGACCCCCTAGACAACCCCTGGTGACCCCTAGACAACCCCTGGTGACCCACTAGACAACCCCTGTGACCCCCTAGACAACCCCTGGTGACCCCCTAGACCCCTGGTGACCCCTAGACGACCCGGTGACCCCCTAGACAACCCTGGTGACCCCCTAGACAACCCCTGGTGACCCCCTAGACAACCCCTGGTGACCCACTAGTAACCCTGGACCCCTAGACCCCTGGTGACCCCCTAGACGACCCCTGGTGACCCCCTAGATGACCCCTGGTGACCCCCTAACCAACCCCTGGTGATGGGATCTAGAGGCTGAACTCAGGACAAATGGGGACCTAAAAAGAAAACTGATCAAATCAAATGGTATTTGACACATGGTGTAGACTATAACCCTAACCCAAATGGTATTTGTCACATGGTGTAGACTATAACCCTAACCCAAATGGTATTTGTCACATGCACCGAATACAACAGGTGTAGACCTTACAGTGAAATGCTTACTGTAAAGTAAGGTAGCTTACTGGGCGGCAGGTAGCTTGGTGGTTAAGAGCGTTGTGCCAGTAACCGAAAGGTCGCTGGTTCTAATCCCCGAGCCGACTAGGTGAAAAATCTGTCTGTGCCCTTGAGCAAGGCACTTAACCCTAATTGCTCATGTACAGTGGGGAAAAAAGTATTTAGTCAGCCACCAATTGTGCAAGTTCTCCCACTTAAAAAGATGAGAGGCCTGTAATTGTCATCATAGGTACACGTCAACTATGACAGACAAAATGAGAAAAAAAAATCCAGAAAATCACATTATAGGATTTTTAATGAATTTATTTGCAAATTATGGTGGAAAATAAGTATTTGGTCAATAACAAAAGTTTCTCAATACTTTGTTATATACCCTTTGTTGGCAATGACACAGGTCAAACGTTTTCTGTAAGTCTTCAAAAGGTTTTCACACACTGTTGCTGGTATTTTGGCCCATTGCTCCATGCAGATCTCCTCTAGGGTAGTGATGTTTTGGGGCTGTCGCTGGGCAACACGGACTTTCAACTCCCTCCAAAGATTTTCTATGGGGTTGAGATCTGGAGACTGGCTAGGCCACTCCAGGACCTTGAAATGCTTCTTACGAAGCCACTCCTTCGTTGCCCGGGCGGTGTGTTTGGGATTATTGTCATGCTGGAAGACCCAGCCACGTTTCATCTTCAATGCCCTTGCTGATGGAAGGAGGTTTTCACTCAAAATCTCACAATACATGGCCCCATTCATTCTTTCCTTTACACGGATCAGTCGTCCTGGTCCCTTTGCAGAAAAACACCCCCATGCTTCACAGTAGGTATGGTGTTCTTTGGATGCAACTCAGCATTCTTTGTCCTCCAAACATGACGAGTTGAGTTTTTACCAAAAAGTTATATTTTGGTTTCATCTGACCATATGACATTCTCCCAATCCTCTTCTGGATCATCCAAATGCACTCTAGCAAACTTCAGACGGGCCTGGACATGTACTGGCTTAAGCAGGGGGACACGTCTGGCACTGCAGGATTTGAGTCCCTGGCGGCGTAGTGTGTTACTGATGGTAGGCTTTGTTACTTTGGTCCCAGCTCTCTGCAGGTCATTCACTAGGTCCCCCCGTGTGGTTCTGGGATTTTTGCTCACCGTTCTTGTGATCATTTTGACCCCACGGGGTGAGATCTTGCGTGGAGCCCCAGATCGAGGGAGATTATCAGTGGTCTTGTATGTCTTCCATTTCCTAATAATTGCTCCCACAGTTGATTTCTTCAAACCAAGCTGCTTACCTATTGCAGATTCAGTCTTCCCAGCCTGGTGCAGGTCTACAATTTTGTTTCTGGTGTCCTTTGACAGCTCTTTGGTCTTGGCCATAGTGGAGTTTGGAGTGTGACTGTTTGAGGTTGTGGACAGGTGTCTTTTATACTGATAACAAGTTCAAACAGGTGCCATTAATACAGGTAACGAGTGGAGGACAGATGAGCCTCTTAAAGAATAAGTTACAGGTCTGTGAGAGCCAGAAATCTTGCTTGTTTGTAGGTGACCAAATACTTATTTTCCACCATAATTTGCAAATAAATTCATAAAAAATCCTACAATGTGATTTTCTGGATTTTTTTCTCTCAATTTGTCTGTCATAGTTGACGTGTACCTATGATGAAAATTACAGGCCTCTCTCATCTTTTTAAGTGGGAGAACTTGCACAATTGGTGGCTGACTAAATACTTTTTTTCCCCACTGTAAGTCGCTCTGGATAAGAGCGTCTGCTAAATGACTAAAATGTAAATGTAAAAATGTACAAGCCTTTAACCAACAATGCAGATTTAAGAAAATAGAGTTAAGAAAATATTTACTAAATAAACAAAAAAAAGAAGATAAAAAATGGCACAATAAAATAACAATAACAAGGCTATATACAGGGGCTACCGGTACCGAGTCAATGTGCTGGGCTACCGGTACCGAGTCAATGTGCGGGGCTACCGGTACCGAGTCAATGTGCTGGGCTACCGGTACCGAGTCAATGTGCTGGGCTACCGGTACCGAGTCAATGTGCGGGGCTACCGGTACCGAGTCAATGTGCGGGGCTACCGGTACCGAGTCAATGTGCGGGGCTACCGGTACCGAGTCAATGTGCGGGGCTACCGGTACCGAGTCAATGTGCGGGGGTACAGGTCCGAGTCAATGTGCGGAGGCTACGTACCTGAGTCAATGTCTGGCTACCGGTTTCCGAGTTCAATCTGCGTGATGCTACCGGTACCAGTCAGTCAGGGATAACCGGTCGAGTATAATGTGCGGGACAGTACCGAGTCATGTTCGGGGCTAACCGGTACCGAGTCAATGTGCGGGCACCGGTTAACCGAGTCATGTCGGGGGTAACAGGTACGAGTCAAGTGCGGGGTACAGGTACCGATCAATGGCGGGTACGTACCAGAGTCATGTGGCTACCGTACAGAGTCAATGTCGGGGTACACAGCAGCATGTTATAAACACGAGCAGATGTTATGAACTACAGCGCTGTTATAACACAGCAGCATGTTATAAACAGACTGTTTACAAGCAGCATGTTATAAACACAGCAGCATGTTAAACCACAGCAGCATGTTATAACACAGCAGCATGTTATAACCACAGCACATGTTATAACCACAGCAGCATGTTATAAACACGCAGCATGTTATAAACACAGCAGCATGTTATAACCACAGCATGTTACCGGCATGTTATAAACACAGCAGCATGTTATAAACACAGCAGCATGTTATAACCACAGCAGCATGTTATAAACACAGCAGCATGTTATAAACCACAGCAGCATGTTATACACAGCACATTTAACACAGCAGCATGTTATAACCACAGCAGCATGTTATAAACACAGCAGCATGTTATAAACACAGCAGCATGTTATAAACACAGCAGCATGTTATAACCACAGCAGCATGTTATAACCACAGCAGCATGTTATAACACAGCAGCATGTTATAACACAGCAGCATGTTATAACACAGCAGCATGTTATAACACAGCAGCATGTTATACACAGCAGCATGTTATAACACAGCAGCATGTTATAAACACAGCAGCATGTTATAAACACAGCAGCATGTTATAAACACAGCAGCATGTTATAAACACAGCAGCATGTTATAAACACAGCAGCATGTTATAAACACAGCAGCATGTTATAACCACAGCAGCATGTTCTAAACACAGCAGCATGTTATAACACAGCAGCATGTTATAACCACAGCAGCATGTTATAAACACAGCAGCATGTTTAAACACAGCAGCATGTTATAAACACAGCAGCATGTTATAACCACAGCAGCATGTTATAACCACAGCAGCATGTTATAAACACAGCAGCATGTTATAAACACAGCAGCATGTTATAAACACAGCAGCATGTTATAAACACAGCAGCATGTTATAAACACAGCAGCATGTTATAAACACAGCAGCATGTTATAAACACAGCAGCATGTTATAACCACAGCAGCATGTTATAAACACAGCAGCATGTTATAACCACAGCAGCATGTTATAACACACAGCAGCATGTTTATAACACACAGCAGCATGTTATAAACACAGCAGCATGTTATAACACAGCAGCATGTTATAAACACACATGACGCAGCATGTTATAACACAGCAGCATGTTATAACACAGCAGCATGTTATAAACACAGCAGCATGTTATAACCACAGCATGTAACCATGTTATAAACAGCAGCATGTTATAACACAGCAGCATGTTATAAACACACTAAGCAGCATGTTATAACACAGCAGCATGTTATAAACACAGCAGCATGTTTAAACCACAAGCAGCATGTTTATACCAACAGCCCATGTTATAACAAGCATGAACAGCACATGTTATAAACCACAGCAGCATGTTATAAACACAGCAGCATGTTATAACACAGCAGCATGTTATAACACAGCAGCATGTTAAAACGAAAACAGCAGCATGTTATAACCACAGCAGCATGTTATAAACACAGCAGCGAAATGTTATAAACACAGCAGCATGTTATAACCAGCAGCATGTTATAAACACAGCAGCAGCACTGTTATAAACACAGCAGCATGTTATAAACACAGCAGCATGTTATAAACACAGCAGCATGTTATAACACAGCAGCATGTTATAACACAGCAGCATGTTATAAACACAGCAGCATGTTATAAACACAGCAGCATGTTATAAACACAGCAGCATGTTATAACCACAGCAGCATGTTTATAACACAGCAGCATGTTATAAACACAGCAGCATGTTATAAACACAGCAGCATGTTATAACCACAGCAGCATGTTAAAAACCACAGCAGCATGTTATAAACACAGCAGCATGTTTACACACAGCAGCATGTTATAACCACAGCAGCATGTTATAACCACAGCAGCATGTTATAAACACAGCAGCATGTTATAACACAGCAGCATGTTATAAACACAGCAGCATGTTATAAACACAGCAGCATGTTATAACCACAGCAGCATGTTATAAACACAGCAGCATGTTATAACCACAGCAGCATGTTATAAACACAGCAGCATGTTATAAACACAGCAGCATGTTATAAACACAGCAGCATGTTATAACCACAGCAGCATGTTATAAACACAGCAGCATGTTATAACACAGCAGCATGTTATAAACACAGCAGCATGTTCTGCACACAGCAGCATGTTATAAACACAGCAGCATGTTATAAACACAGCAGCATGTTATAACACAGCAGCATGTTATAAACACAGCAGCATGTTCATGCACACAGCAGCATGTTCTGACACAGCAGCATGTTATAACACACAGCAGCATGTTATAAACACAGCAGCATGTTATAACACAGCAGCATGTTATAAACACAGCAGCATGTTCTGCACACAGCAGCATGTTCTGCACACAGCAGCATGTTATAAACACAGCAGCATGTTATAAACACAGCAGCATGTTATGAACACAGCAGCATGTTCTGCACACAGCAGCATGTTATAAACACAGCAGCATGTTATAACCACAGCAGCATGTTATAAACACAGCAGCATGTTATAACCACAGCAGCATGTTATAAACACAGCACATGTTATAAACACAGCAGCATGTTATAAACACAGCAGCATGTTATAAACACAGCAGCATGTTATAAACACAGCAGCATGTTATAACCACAGCAGCATGTTATAAACACAGCAGCATGTTATAAACACAGCAGCATGTTATAACCACAGCAGCATGTTATAACCACAGCAGCATGTTATAACCACAGCAGCATGTTATAACCACAGCAGCATGTTATAAACACAGCAGCATGTTATAACCACAGCTGAATGTTATAAACACAGCAGCATGTTATAACCACAGCAGCCTGTTATAAACACAGCAGCATGTCTTGGATGGAAGGAGTTGAGATTTGATGTAGAAAAGACTAGTCTGGTTTCTAAGCCGGATAAGACATCAGAATGAATTTAAAGCAACAATCAGCCGTTGAAACAATAACAGTGATGGGGGATGACAGTTGCACTATGCTCATTAGGCATGCAGAAGTTATATTCTTCAAGAATCAATGGGTACATATCATTAACTCCAAAAATGGGTGTAGCAACTGTAGATTGCCCCTTTGATGCACGGCAGGATCTTTATCAAATGTCAACTGCATCAATTGAAGAGGTGCTGTGATACAACACTTCATTAAAAACCTTTTGTGTCAACAGATACATTTTCTTGGAAAGTCTGGAGGCTTTTCCTTAAAATAAACTGTCTGGAGGGTCATAGGGAAACTGCTGTACAATTCCCTGGCAAAAAAATGATAAATGGACAGGCGCAAATGGCAAGTAAGCCCTGAAAAGCATGGTGCTGAAAGAGGCCATTTTAGGTTTTAAATGCATATTTACAAGTAGATTTAAACACAAATGTTATCCAATATAATTAGGGGTGCAAGCAGCGAAGCTGTTGAGACCCTGTTGTATTTGTTGGTGTTGGTTATTAGGGGTTCAAGCAGCGAAGCTGGTGAAACCCTATTGTATTTGTTGGTGTTGGTTATTAGGGGTTGATGCTGGTGAAACCCTGTTGTATTGGTTGACATTGGTTATTAGGGGTTCAAGCAGCGACGCTGTCAGAGCGGCATGGAGTGGCATGGACTAATATATACCATACGAAACGTAACATATCATACTAAATGGAGGGAGACAGATTTACATTTACTATGTTACGTCTTTCACCTGAGTCCAGGTTGCTTTATTATGAAGAACCTATATCCCATTGTCTGGCTTTCCGATAGGCTAACTATGCACAACAGACAAGCAAGCACTCAGTCATGACTAACGTTCCAACATGGCATTATATTCAGCTGCTGAGCTGTTGTTCTGTTTTGCCCACTGCCTCTTCTCTCTCCTATCACCCTCCATCCCACTCTCCTCTCCTCCCCCATCAGGACTTCATATCATGGCAGAACATCTGTCCCAGAGCGAACTGGACTACCCCTTTAAACTGCTGGAGTATTTCAATGGATTCAGAGTCTCAAAGGTTGGAGTTTATCATATTTATTTATCATGTAGACTGACATCCCCTGACCTATGGTACAAAGCCACAGGAAATATTTACAACATAATGTACAGATATGTAGATTAGATCTGACAAAATGACATTATGAAATAAATCAAGGCCCCTCTCTTTGGCCAATCATGTTAACACCAAAAGATGCTGTCAGACTCCTCTGACCCCTGACCTTTGCCCCTCCCATCAGGTTATCTTCTCAGCCTGTGAGTTGGGGGTGTTTGACCTCCTGCTACTGTCCCAGAAGCCCCTGTCTGCAGAGCGCGTTGCCCAGGAGCTGGGCGCCAGTGTGGACGGGATAGAACGCCTTCTGGACGTACTGGTGGGAGTCAACATCCTGGAGGTGGAGCAGATAGACGGGACAGGTGAACCGCTGACACCTTACCAATAACAGACACATTATAACATACATACAATCAATCAAATGTATTTATTAAGCCCTTTTTACATCAGCAGATGTCACAAAGTGCTATATAGAAACCCAGCCCAAACAGCAAGCAATGCAGAAGCACGGTGGCTAGGAAGAAACCAGGCTCTGAAGAGTGGCGACGATTATAAGAGTACATGGCCATTAAGGCCAGATTGTTCTTCAAGACGTTCATAGATGACCAGCAGGGTTGGAGGGAGGGTTGGAGGGAGAGAGGGAGAGAGGGAGAGAGACCAGTGCCAACCAGATTTTTGGGTTCTAGTCCAGATTCTAGCAGCCGTGTTTAGCACTAACTGAAGTTTATTTAGTACTTTATCCGGGTAGCCGGAGAGTAGAGCATTGCAGTAGTCTAATCTAGAAGTGACAAAAGCATGGATTAGCTTTTCTGCATCATTACACACATGGATTTTGTATTGTAAATATGTGGTTGTAGAGTTGTGACCTGAGGGCACACACTTAATGTTTTTAATTGTATAGAACTGCCTTAATTTTGCTGGACCCCAGGAAGAGTAGCTGCTGCCTTGGCAGGAACTAATGGGGATCCATAATAAACCCCAGGAAGAGTAGCTGCTGCCTTGGCAGGAACTAATGGGGATCCATAATAAACCCCAGGAAGAGTAGCTGCTGCCTTGGCAGGAACTAATGGGGATCCATAATAAACCCCAGGAAGAGTAGCTGCTGCCTTGGCAGGAACTAATGGGGTCCATAACAAATACAAATACACCCTTACCACTAACTCTTTAAAAATGGCTTTACATAGAGGAACAGATAAGAGGGGACAGGTGACCTGACCCCTAACCTCTACCCTAACCTTCACCCTAACACTTACCTTTAACCGTACCGCTTAAAACTGGGATATGTACCTGTACACAGCCCGTCTGAAATTAGCCCACCCAACTACCTCATCCCTATATTGTTATTTATTTTGCTCTTTTGCACCCCAGTATCTATCTCTATTTGCACATCATCTCTTGCACATCTATCATTCCAGTGTTACTAAATGTAATTATTTTGCACTATGGCCTATTTATTGCCTTACCTCCATAACTTGCTACATTTGCACACACTGTATATATATTTTCTGATGTATTTTTGACTTTATGTTTTGTTTTACCCCATATGTAACTCTGTGTTGTTGTTTTTATCGCACTGCTTTGCTTTATCTTGGCCAGGTCGCAGTTGTAAATGAGAACTTGTTCTCAACTGGCTTACCTGGTTAAATAAAGGTGAAAAAAATAAAATACAAATGTGAACCCTTACCCCCTAAAATGTCTTGACTTTATCACTCTGATCCTGTCCCCCTGTTTTCTCACTCATCATCATTAATATTAGTTCTAAAGTGGGGTTCTAAAGTGTTATTGTTATCTTGGTTCTAGAGTGTTACAGCAGTACTGTTCTCTTGGTTCTAGTGTTACAGCAGTACTGTTCTCTTGGTTCTAGTGTTAACAGCAGTACTGTTCTCTGGTTCTAGGTGTTACAAGCAGTAACTGTTCTCTTGGTATTAGGTTGTTACCAGCAGTACTGTTCTCTTGGTTCTAGTGTTACACAGCATTACTGTCTCATGGTTTTATAGCGTTTTTTGTTTTACAACAGTACTGTTCTCTTGGTTAAAGTGTTACAGCAGTACTGTTCTCTTTGTTATTGTGTTACGCCAGACTGTTCTCTTGGTTTAGTGGTACAAAGCAGTACTGTTCTATTGGTGTAGGTGTTACAACAGTACGCTCTCTTGGTTAAAGTTTTCAGCAGTACTTTCTGGGTTAAGTGTTACAGCAGTATCTTTCTCTTGCGTTCTAGTGTTATACAGCACAGTAACTGTTCTATTAGGTCTTATTAGTGGTGACAGATAGTATGTTCTCTTGGTTCTAGGGTGTTACAGCAGTACTGTTCTCTTGTTCTAGTGTTACAGCAGCTTATGTTCTCTTGGTTTAGTGTTTACAGCAGTACTGTTCTCTGGTTCTAGTGTAAAGCCAGTACATGTTCTCTTGGTTCTAGTGTTACAGCAGTAATTTTCTCTTGGGTAAAGTGTCTACAGCAGTAATGTTCTCGGGGCTTCTGTGTCTACATAGCAGTACTGTTTCTCTTGGTTCTAGTGTTACAGCAGTATTGTTATCTTGGTTCGAGTGGTTAAGCAGTACGTTCTGACTTTGGTTAGGTGTAAAAACACCTATTCTCTTTGGTTCTAGTTGTTATTTGGTTTCATAGTGATCAAAGCAGTCTGATCTATTGTGGTTTTTTTAGTGAAGTGTTACAGCAGTTACGTTCACTTGGTTGGTGTTACCAGCGTACTGTTCTCTGGGTTCTAGTGTTTCAGAGGAACTGTTCTCTGGTTAATTAGTGTGTACAGCAGTACTGTTCTCTTGGGTATATAGTGTACAGAGGTACTGTTCTCTGGTTTGATATGTGTTACAGCAGTACGTTTCTCTTGTTATAGTAGTTTACAGTAGTACTGTTTTCTTTGGGTATAGGGTTACAGCAGTAATGTTCTCTTGGTTCTAGTGTTACAGCAGTTTACTGCTTTATCTTGGTTATAGTGTGTTTACAGCAGTACTGTCTATTGGTTCTAGTGTTACAGCAGTACTGGTTTCTTGCTCTTGAGTTCTAACGTAGTTACAACATGTACTGGACTCTTGGTTCTAGCGTGTTACAACAGTACTGCTCTCCTTGGAAAGTGTGACAGCAGTAGCTGTTCTCTTGGTGTTATAGTGTTAGCAGCAGTACTGTTCTCTTGGTTTCTTAGTCATTACAGCAGTTACTGTTCATCGTCTTGGTTCTAGTGTACAGCATGATCTGTTTCTCTTGGGTTCTAGAAGGTTTTTTACAGCAGCTTATCTGTCTCTTGGTTTATGTGTTACAGCAGTACTGTTCTCCTTGGTGCTTTCTGTTTTGTTACAGCAGTACTGTTATTGATGTTACTCGTTATTTCGTTAAAGTGTTACAGCAGTTATACTATTCGATTGGTTCTAAGTGTTACAGCAGGATCATTGTTCTCTTGGCAAAGTGAATACAGCAGTTTGTTCTCTGGTTAGTGTTACAGCAGTACTGTGATTTGGTTATAGTGATACAGCAGTACTGTTTCTGTTCAGTCGTGTACGAGCAGTACAGTTTCTCTTGTGTTTCTAGGTCAAGCAGTACTGTTCTCTTGGTTCTAGGTTACAGCAGTACTGTTTTCTTGGTTCTAGTGTTTGAGTCAGCAGTACTGTTATGTTGGGTATAGTGATAGCAGCCACGTACTGTTGTCTCTTGGTTTATAGTGGTAAAGCATAGTCCTGTTGTCTTGGTATTGTTGTCTTATGAGTGTTACACAGCAGTACTGTTCTCTTGGTTTTAGGGTTGACACATACATAGTACTGTTCTCTTGGTTCTCGTCGTTATTTGATTCTTTGTTCTAGTGTACAGCAGTACTGTTATTTTGGTTTCTGTGTTTTACACAATTAAAAAAAGTAAAGTGGTTACAGCAGTCACTGTTCTCTTGGTATAGTGTTTTACAGCAGTACTTTCTCTTGGTTTATAGTGTACAGCAGTTTACTGTTTCTCTTGGTTCTAGGTTTCAGCAGTACTGTTCTCTTGGTTTATAGTGTTCAGCAGTACTAGTTATATTGGTTATAGTGTTACCGCAGCATACTGCTTCTCTTGGGTTATAGTGGTTACAGCGGAGTACTGTTCTCTTAGGTTCTTAGTGGTTACAGTCAGTTATCTGATTCTTCTTGGTTATAGTTATTAGAGCAGTACTGTTCTCTTGGGGTATAGTAGCAAAGCAGTACTGTTCTCTTGGTTTAGCGTGTTACAACAGTACTGCTCTCTTGGTTAAAGTGTTACAGCAGTACTGTTCTCTTGGTTATAGTGTACCAGCTTTATAGACACTGTTTCTCTTGGTTATCGTGTGACCAAGCAGTAGTATCTGTTTCTTGGTTCTGTGTTAGCAGCAAGTACTAGTATCCTACTTAGACAGTATGTCTAGAATGTACCGCTTCTTTTCTGATACAGGGTTCACTCAATAGTTATTCGTTTCGTCAACTTCGCTACATTCACAGTACTGTTCTCTGGTTTTCATGACAAAAGATGTTACAGCAGTAGCTGATTCTTTGGTTCTAGTGTTACCACTAGCAGTACAGGTATATTGGTTCTAGATGTGACATGCGTACTGATTCTGACTTGGGTTCTAGTGTTACAGCCAGTCTGTTCTCTTGGTTATGGTTACAGCAGTATGTCTCTTTGGGTTTTTTAGTGTTACAGCAGTACTGTTATTTTCGGTTTAAAAGTGTTTACAGCTAGTACTAGTTATAGATGGTGGAGGTGCTATAGGTTGCTACAGCAGTACTGTTTCTCTTGGGGTCTGGTGTGTACTAGTCAGTATTGTTCTCTTGGTTAAAGTGTTACAGCAGTACTGTTTCTCTTAGGTATATAGTGCATACAGCAGTTAGATTGTGTACTGTGGTTGTCTAGGTGTACAGCAGTATGTTATCTTGGTTCTAGGGTTTACGAGCAGTAATGTCTGTGGTTCTAGTGTTAAGTAGTACTGTTCTCTTGGTTCTCGTGTTTACAGCAGTATCTGTTCTCTTGGTTCTAGTGTTACCGCATACTGTTTCTCTTTGGATGATAGTGTTTAACAGCCAGTACGTTCTCCTTGTTCTAGTGTTATCAGCCAGATAACATATTGTGTCAGAGTGTATCTGTTTAAAAGGTGACAGCAAGTACTGTTCTGTTGGTTAAGTGTTACAGCAGTACTGTTATGTTGTTCTAGTATTAAGCAGTACTGTTCTCTTGGTTATAGTGTTTACCGCAGTACTGTTCTCTTGGTCTTAGTGGTTTCAAGCAAGTATGTTGGTTAAAGTGTATACAGCAGACTGTCGTTTCTATTTGGGGTCGTTTATAGTTGTTTACAGCAAGTTACTGGTTCTGTTGGTTATAGTTTATACTAGCAAGTAAAGTTCTCATTGGTTAGTTGCGTGTTTGTACAGCAGTTGTACCGTTCTTCTTTGGGTTCTATGTGTTGTTACAGCAGACTGTTCTCTTGTTCTAGTTGTTACAGCAGTACTGTTCTCTTGGTTATAGTGTAACAGCAGTTATGTTCTGTTGGTTGTACTAGTAGTACATGCTGCTGTGGTTTACAGCAGTACTGTTTTGTTGGATGTTATCGTGTTACAGCAGTATCGGTTCTCTTTAGGTTATGTGTGTTATACACAGTACTGTCTCTTGGTTCTAGTGTTACAGCAGTACTGTTCTCTTGGTTCTAGTGTTTACAGCTAGTAACTGTTCTCTTGGTTACGCTGAGTGCCTGTGTGTTATTACTAGGCAGTATGTTCTCTTGGTTCTAGTGTGATTACAGAGACTGTTTTCTCTTAGGTTCTAGTGTGAGATGTTACAGCAGTAATGTTCTCTTGGTTCTAGTGTCAAGCAGTAACTGTTTCTCCTGGATCTACTGTATTTTAGCAGCAGAGTCATGTCTCTTGGTTATAGTGATACAGCAGTAACTCTTCCTTGGTTATAGTGTTACAGCAGTACTGTTCTGTTGGTTTCTAGTGTTACAGCAGTACTTGTTCTTTGTGTTCTAGTGTTAGCAGCAGTACTGCTCTCCTGGTATAGTGTTTACAGCAGTACTGTCCTTGGTTCTAGTGTTACAGCAGTACTGTTCTCTTGGTTTTGAGTGTTAAAACAGTACTGTTTCTCTTGGTTCTAGTGAGTACAGCAGTACTGTTTATTTTTGTTCTAGTGTTACAGCAGTACTGTCATCTTGGTTCTAGGTTACAGCAGTTACTGTTCGCTTGGTTCTAGTGTGTATGAGCAGTATGTTATTTTTGGTTCTAGTGTTTAACAGCAGTACTTGTATTTTGGTTTAATTTTTTTTGTTTTTAAAAGGGTTTACACAGCAGTATTGTTCTCTTGGTAAAGTGTTACAGCAGTACTGTTCTCTTGGTTATAGTGTTACAGCAGTACTGTTCTCCTTGTTCTAGTGTTACGCATTAAGTACTGTTTCTTGGTTTTGCTAGTGAATACAGCAGTACTTCTCCTTGTTCTAGTGTTACAGCAGTACGGTTCTCTTGGTTCTAGAGTGTACAGTTAGGACTTCATCTTGGTTCTAGTGTTAACACACAGGTATGTGATCTCTGATTAAAGTGTTTGCATAAGCACAGTAAGTTTGTTGGTTATAGGGTTTAACAGCAGTTACTGTTCTGTTTGTTTGTGTCTTACAGCGTACGTTCTCTTGGGTGTAAAGTCGTTACAGAGTACTGTTTCTGTTGGTCATATCTGAGTTCGATTACAGCAGTACTGTTCTCTGGTTATTGTGTTTACAGCCAGTACTGTTTCTTGGACATATGTGTACAGCACAAGGACTGTTCTCTTCGGTTTCATAGTGTTTGTAGTCAGCCAGGACCGTTCTCTTCGCTTATAGTGTTACAGCAGTACGTTCTCTTGGTTCTAGGTTACAGCAGTACTGGTTCTCTTGGTTATATGTTACAGCAGTACTGTTCTCTTGGTTATAGTGGTACAGCAGTACTGTTCTCTTGGTTTCGTGTTACAGCAGTACTGTTTCTTGGTTCTAGTGTTTACAGCAGTACTGTTCTCGTGGTTCTAGTGTTACAAGCAGTTACTGTTTCTCTTGGATCACTGTTACAGCAGACTGTTCTCTTGGTTATAGTGATACAGCAGTACTGTTTCCCTCTTGGGTTCTAGTGATACAGCAGTACTGTCTCTTGGTTTTTCTGTGTCTACAGCAGTACTGTTCTCTGGTCTAGTGACCGCAGTATGGTTCTCTTGGTTTAGATGTTTACAGCAGTTACTGTTCTCTTGGTTTCTAGTGTTCAGCAAGTACTGTTCTCTTGGTTATAGTGTTACAGCCAGAGTAATGTTTCTCGTGGTTTTAGCGTGTTTACAACAGTTAACTGTTCTCTTGGTTTAGTGTTACAGCAGTACGAGTACTGCTTCTCTTGGTTCTAGTGGTGTTAAAGCAGTAACTGTGCTCTTGGGTTTGATAGTGACAGCAGACTGTTTTATTAATTGGGTATAGGTTACAAGTAGTACTGTTATCTTGGTCTCGGTTTTACAGCAGTACTGGATATTGGTTCTAGTGTTACAGCGTACTGTTCTCTTCGGTTCTAGTGTTACAGCAGACTGGTTCTCTTGGTTCTAGGTTTACAGCAGACCTGTTCTCTGGTTTCTAGTGTTACAGCAGGATGTTTTTGGTTTATAGTGTTACAGCAGAGTACTGTCTTGGTTTTAGTGTTTACAGCAGTATGTTCTTTTGGTTTTTTCTAGTGTTAAAGCCAGTACTGTTCTCCTGGTTTTTTTTTAGCGTCGTTGTTACAACAGTACTGTTCTTTGGTTCTTTTAAGTGTTACAGTACAGCAGTACTGTTCGCTTGGTTATAGTGTTACAGCAGTACTGTTCTCTTGGATTTTAGTGTTACAACAGTACGTCTCTTGGTCTAGAATGTTTACAGCAGAGCAGTACTGTTCTCATGGTTAGCGTGTTTACAAACAGTAATGGTTCTCTTGTTATAGTGTGACAGCAGTACTGGTTCTTCTGGGTTAAGTTGTTACAGTAGTATGTTCTCTTGGTTCTAGTTTGGTTACAGACAGTACTGTTATTTGGTTATAGTGTTACAGCAGTACTGTTATCTTGGTTCTAATAATACAGCATTACTTTGTTCTCTTGGTTCTAGTGTTTACAGCAGTACTGTTCTCTGGTTCTAGTGTTTACCCGCAGTACTGTTCTCTTCGGTTATAGGTTACAGCACTACTGTTCTCTGGGTTCTAGTGTTACAGCCAGTACTGTTCCTTGGTTTACTAGTGTTAAGCAGTACTGTCTGTTGGTTATAGGAGATACAGCAGTATGTTCTCTGAGGTTTAGTTACAGGCAGTAGGTTCTCTTGGTTCTAGAGTTTGTATACAGCAGTACTGTTCTTTCGTTTAAGTGATACCAGCAGTACTGTTCTCTTGGTTCTAGTGTTACAGGACAGTAATGTTCTCTTGGGTCTAGTGTTACAGCAGTACTGTTCTCTTGGTTGCTAGTGTTTACAGCAGTCTGTTCTCTTGCGTTCTAGTGTTACAGCAGTACTTTCTATTGGTTTTAGTGTTACCGCAGTACTATTCTCTTGGTTCTAGTGTTACAGCAGGACTGTTCTCTTGGTTTTGTTAGCGTGTTGTTTGTTACAACATTAATGTTCTCTTGGTTTCTAGTGTACAGCAGTAATGTTATTTGGTTTTCTTCTGTGTTTACAGCAGTTATTCTCTTGATTCTTAGTGTTACAGCAGTATTGTTCTCTTGGTTCTAGTGTTTACAGCAGTACTGTTCTCTTGGTTCTAGTGTTACAGCAGTACTGTTCTCTTGGTTTCTAGTGTTACAGGGGGCAGTAATTGGTCTCTTGGTTCTAGTGTTACGCAGTACTGTTTCTCTTGGTTCTAGTGTTACAGCAGTACTGTTATTTTGGTTCAGTGTTTTTTACAGCACGTACTGTTATTTTTGGTTAAAAAGTGTTACAGCAGTACTGTTCTCTTGGTTTTATATTAGTGTTACAGCAGTACGGGTCTCTTTGTTCTAGTGTTACAGCAGTACTGGTTCTCTGGTTGTTTTAAAGGGTTACAGCAGTACGTTTCTGGTTTTGAGTGTTACCAGTAGTACTGTTTTGTTGGTATAGTGTTACAGCAGTACCGTTTCTCTTGGTTATTGTGTTCAGCATACTGTTTATTGGTTCTTTTATAGTGTTTACAGCAGTACTGTTCTCTGGGGTTGTTTATAGGTTTACAGCAGTAACTGTCTCTTGGTCTAGTGTTACGCAGTACTGTTCTCTTGTTCTAGTGATTTACAGCAGTACTGTTCTCTGGTTCTAGTGGTACGCAGTACTGTTTTCTTGGTTTCTTAGTGTCTACAGCAGTACTGTTCCTTGGTCTAGTTTTTCAGCAGTACTGTTCTCTTGGTTCTAGTGTTTACAGCCAGTACTGTTCTCTTGGTTTTTTATGTGTTACAGCAGTACTGTTCTCTTGGTTATAGTGTTACAGCAGTATGTTCTCTTGGTTCTAGTTGTCTTACAGCAGCCTGTTTCTGGTTTTTTTAGCGGTTACAACCAGACTGTCTCTTGGTTATAGTGGTACAGCAGTATGTTCTCTTGGATCTAGTGTTACAACAGTTACTGTTCTTCGTGGTTCTAGAATGTTACAGCAGTCAGTACGTTCTCATGGTTTTTTAGCGTGTTACAAAACAGTACTGTCTCTTGGTTATAGTGTTCAGCATACTGTTCTCTGGTTATAGTGTACAGTAGTACTGTTCTCTTGGGCTAGTGTCTTTTTTTTTAAACAGAGGTACTGTTTCTTGGTTATAGTGTGTAAGCAGTACTGTTTCTCTTGGTTTTTTCTTTTTAGTGTTACAGCAGATGTTCTCTTGGTTCTAGTGTTACAGCAGGACTGTTTTTGGTTTAGTGTTACAGCAAAGTACTGGTTATGTTGAGTTATAGTATACAGCCGTACTGTTCTCTTGGTTCTAGTGTTACAGCAGTACTTGTTCTCTTGGTTCTAGTGTTACAGCAGTACTGTTCTCTTCGTTATAGTGTACCAGCCAAGTACTTTCTCTGGTTCTAGTGTACAGCAGTTACTGTTATTTGGTTCTCGGTACGCAGGACTTGTTCTCTTCGGTTCTAGTGTTACAGCAGTTACTGTTTCTTTGTTCTAGTGTACAGCAGTACTGTTTCTTGGTCTAGGTTACAGCAGTAGTACTGTTCTCTGGTCTAGTGTTACGCAGGACTGTTCGATGGGTTAGGTGTTACAACAGTACTGTTCTCTGTTTTAGGGGTACAAGCAGTCACTTTTTTGGTTCTAGTGTTACAGCAGTACTATTCTTTGGTTCTAAGTGTTACAGCCGTATGTTCTCTTGGTTGCTAGTGTTAAGCAGAATGTTCTCTTGGTCTAGTGTGTACAGCAGTACTGTTCTCTTGGTTCGTGTTACAGCGTACGTTCCTTGGTTCTAGTGTTTACAGCAGTAATGTTATTTTGTTCTTTCTAGTGTTACAAGCAGGACTGTTCTCTTGGTTCTATAGTGATAAAGCAGTTCACTGTTCGCTTGGTGCTCGTGTTAAAGCCACGTACCGTTCTTATTGGGTTTGAAGTGGTAAAGCAGTACTGTTCTCTTGGGTATAGTTGTTTACAGCAGTTACGTTCTGTTGGTTATAGTGTTACAGCAGTTTACTGTTTTCTCTTGGTTATTGTGTTTACAGCAGTTTATGTTCTATTGGTTCTAGTGTTACACAGTACTGTTGTTTTCCTTTCTTGGTTATAGTGTTACAGCAGTACTGTTCTCTTGGTTATAGTTTACGCAGTACTGTTCTTCTTGGTATAGCGTTACAGCAGTACTTCTTTGGTTCTAGTGTTACGCAGTACTGTTCTTGAGTTCTAGTTGTTACAGCAGTACTGTTTCTGGTTTCTAGTGTTACAGCATACGTTCTCTTGGTCTAGTGTTACAGAGTTACGGTCTCTTGGATTGTAGTGTTACAGCAAGTACTGTTTCTCTTGGTTCTAGTGTTACAGCAGTACTGTTCTCTTGGTTCTAGTGTTACAGCAGTACTGTTCTCTTGGTTCTAGTGTGTTACAGCAGTACTGTTCTCTTGGTTCTAGTGTTACAGCAGTACTGTTCTCTTGGTTCTAGTGTGTTACAAGCAGTACTGTTCTCTTGGTTATATAGTGTTTTACAGCAGTTACTGTTCTCTTGGTTTAGCGTGTCTTTTACAACAGTACGTTATCTTGGTTCTAGTGTACAGCAAGTTACGGTTCTCTTGGTTCTAGGTACAGCATTAATGTTCTCTGGTTGATAGTGTTACGCAGTACTGTCGATGGTTCTATAGGGTTTACAGCGTACTGTTATATTTGGTTATAGTGTTTTACAGCAGTACTGTTCTCTTGGTTCTAGTGTTCCAGCAGTAATGTTCTCTTGGTTCTAGTGTTACAGCAGTACTGTTCTCTTGGTTCTAGTGTGTACAGCGTACTGTTTCTCTTGGTATATGTGTTACAGCAGTACTGTCTCGTGGTTTAGTGTTACAGCAGTACTGTCTTTTGGTCTAGTGTTACAGAAGTACTGTTCTATTGGTTTGGTGTTTTTGTACAACAGTAATGTTTCTTGGTTAAAGTGTCTACAGCTTAGTACTGTTCTTTGGTATAGTGTTTATCCAGCAGTACTGTTCTCTTGGATCTAGTGTTACAAACAGTACTGTTCTCTGGTGTCTTAGAATGTTACAGCCTTACTGTTCTCATGGTTTTAGCGTGTTACAACAGTATGTTCTCTTGATATATAGTGTTACAGCCAGTACTGGTTCTCTTGGTTATAGTTGTTACAGTAGTTACTGTTTCTCTTGAGTTCTAGTGTTACACGCAGTACTGTTCTCTGGTTATAGTGTTCAGCAGTTACTGTCTCTTGGTTTCTTAATAATTTACAGCATTACGTTTTCTTGGTTAGTTGTTACAGCAGTACTGTTTCTCTTGCGTTGCTAGTGTTTACGCCGGTACTGTTTCTGGTTCTAGTGTGAAAGCAGTACTGTTCTCTTGGTTCTAGTGTTACATCAGTACTGTTCTCTTGGTTCTAGTGTATACAGCAGTACTGTTATGTTGTTATAGTGACACACAGCCGTACGTTCTCTTGGTTCTAGTGTCTACAGCAGTTAGCTGTTCTCTTTGGGTATTAGTGTTACAGCAGTACTGTTCTCTTCGTGATAGTGATACAGCAGTCACTGTTCTATTTGGTTCTAGGTTTACAGCAGTAATGTTCTCTGGTTCTAGTGTTAAAGCAGTACTGTTCTCTTGGTTCTAGTGTTACAGCAGTACTGTTCTACTTGGTTCTAGTGTTACAGCAGTACTGTATTTGGGTTCTTAGGTTTTTACAAGCAGTACCTGTCTCTTGGTTCTAGTGTTACAGAGGACTGTTCTCTTGGGTTTTAGCGTGGTACAACAGTTAACTTTGTTCTCTTGGGTTCTAGTGTACAGCAGTACTGTTATTTTGGTTCTCGTGTTTACAGTGCAGTACTATTCTCGTGATTCTAGTGTTACAGCAGTATTGTTCTTTGGTTCTAGTGTTACAGCATACGGTTCTATTGTGGTATAGTGTTACGCAGTACTGTTTATTGGTTTTAGTGTTACCAGCAGTACTGTTCTTCTTGGTGTCTAGTGTTACAGCAGTACTGTTCTCTGGTGCTAGTGTACAGCAAGTACTGTTATTTGGTTTAGTGTTACAGCAGTACTTTTATTTTGGTTTAAAGTGTATATACAGCAGTACTGTTCTCTTGGTATAGTGGTAACAAGAGTAATTGTTCTCTTTGTTCTAGTCGTTACAGCAGTACTGTTAGTTCTGGTTAAAGTGTTACAGCAGTACTGTTATTTGGTTATAGTGTTACAGTAGTACTGTTTTGGTGGTTATAGTGTTACAGCAGTTACTGGTCTTGGTTATTGTGTTACAGCAGTTACTGTTCTATTGGTTCAGGGTTACAAGGCAGACTTGTTCTGTGGTTATAGGTTAAAGCAGTACTGTCTCTTGGTTTTCTAGTGTGTTGACAGCAGTACTGTTCTCTGGTTCTAGTGTTTTACAGCGAGTACTGTTCTCTTGGTTCTAGTTGTTACAGCAGTACTGTTTTCTGGTTTAGTTTTTTACAGCAGTACTGTTCTTGGTTTAGTGTTTTCGCAGTACTGTTCCTTGGTTCTAGTGTTAACAGCAGTTACGGTTCTCTGGTTAAGTGTTAACAGGCAGGTACTGTTAATATTGGTGTTATAGTGTTACCGCAGTATGTTCTCTTGGTTCTAGTGTGCAGCAGTATGTTCTTTGGGTTTGTTTTTTAGGTAGTTACAACAGTACTGTTCTCTGTTTATCGTGTTACAGCAGTACTGTTCTGCTTGGAGCTAGTTTGGGTTTTACAACGTACTGTTATCTGGGTCTAGATGTTACATGCCAGTAATGTATCATGGTTTACGTGTTAAACAGTACTGTTCTCTTGGTTATAGGTTACAGCAGTAATGTTCTCTTGGTTTATAGTGTGGACAGTAGTACTGTTCTCTGGTTTTCTAGTAGTACAGCAGTACTGTTCTCTTGGTTTAGTGTTACCGAGTACGTTCTCTTGGTTCGAGTGTTACAGCAAGTACTGTTCTCTTGGGTTCTAGTGTTACAGCAGTACTGTTCTCTTGTTCTAGTGGTAAAGCAGTTACTGTTTCTGTTGGTTTATAGTGATACAGCAGTTACTGTTCTCTTGGTTATAGGTTACGCAGGACTTGTTCTCTTGGTTGCTGGTGTTATACAGCAGTATGTTTCTCTTCGTTTAGTGATACAGGCAGTTACTGTTCTTCTTGGTTCTAGTGTTACAGCAGTATGTTCTCTTGGTTATATGTGTACAGCAGTATGTTCTCTTGGTTCTAGTGTTACAGCAGTAATGTTCTCTTTGTTCTAGTGTTACAAGCAGTACTGTTCTCTTGGTTCTAGATATGTTACAGCAGTAAGGTGGTCTCTGGTTCTGTGTTACAGCAGGACTTTCTCTTGGTTTTAGCGTGTTAACAACGTATGTTCTCTTGGTTCTAGTGTTACAGCAGTACTGTTATTTTGGTTCTAGTGTTTGTACGGCAGTACTATCTACTTGGTTCAGTTGGTTAACCGCAGGTATTGGTCTCTGGGTTCTAGTGTTACAGACAGTACTTTTCTCTTGGGTTCTAGGGTTTGTGATACAGCAGTACTGTTCTCTTGGTTATAGTGTTTACAGCAGTTATGTTCATCTTGGTTCTAGGGTTACAGCAGTACTGGTATTTTGTTCTAGTTACTAGTGTTTACAGCAGTATGTTCTCTTGGTTATCGTGTTAAAAGCAGTACTGTTCTCTTTGTTTATGTGTTTACGCAGTATGTTCTATTGGTTAAAGTGTTACAGCCAAGGAATGTTCTCTTGGTTATAGTGTTACAGCCAGCAGTATGTTCTGTTGTTATAGTGTTACCAGTCAGTACTGTTCTCTTGGTATGTGTTACAGCAGTACTGTTCTATTCGGTTCTAGTGTTACAGCAGTTACTGTTTATCTGGGTTTATAGTGTTACAGCAGTTACTGTTCTCTTGGTATAGTTGTACAGCTAGTACTGTTCTCTTGGTTTAGTGTTACAGCAGTACTGTTCTCTTGGTTCTAGGTTACAGCAGTACTTTCTCTTGGTCTAGTGTTACAGACAGTACTGTTTCTCTGGTTTAGTGTTACAGCAGTACTGTTCTCTTGGTTCTAGTGTTACCAGCAGTACTGTTCTCTTGGTTTCTAGTGTACAGCAGTACTGTTCTCTTGGTTCTAGTGTTCAGCAGTACTGTTCTCTGGTCTAGTGTTACAGCAGTTTACTGTTCTCTTGGTTCTAGGTTAAAGCAGTACTTTTCTCTGGTTATATTGTTTACAGCAGTACTGTACTCTTTCGTGGTTTCTAGTGTTACAGCAGTTACTGTACTCTTTTCTTGGGTTTACTTTTACAGCTAGTACTGCTCTTTCTTGGTTCTACTTTTACAGGCAGTACTGTTCTCATTGGTTTATATTGTTACAGGCCAGTACTGTTTACATCTGTTCTATATTGTTACAGCAGTACTGTTCTCTTGGTTATAGTGTTACAGCAGTACTGTTCTCTTGGTTCTAGTGTTACAGCAGTACTGTTCTCTTGGTTCTAGTGTTACAGCAGTACTGTTCTCTTGGTTCTAGTGTTACAGCAGTACTGTTCTCTTGGTTATAGTGTTACAGCAGTACTGTTCTCTTGGTTCTAGAGTGTTACAGTAGTAATGTTCTCTTAGTTCTAGCATATTATAGCAGTAATGTTTTTACTGTTCTCTTGGTTCTAGCGTGTTACAGCAGTACTGATGTTGCCAACCTCTACCTGGCCAAAGGCAGCGCTAAGTCTCTTCATGACATGATCATCTACCAATCACAGACCATCTACCCTCTGTGGAACAACATGGTGCACGCTGTCAGGTGGCTAAACAACAACACAACAACAGATGCTGCATGAAGATGTGCTCTAAACTGAATACTAGAAATGAAGAATTTCACGTTCATCTACCTCACGTAAACCATTACATTACATCAGTTAAGCAGGGTTATGTTGTGATATACTTCTCAGCTGACTGGACATTGTGTTTGATGTCTTACAGAGAGGGGAAAAACCAAAATGAAAAAACCTTTGGCATCTCACCTGAAGACATCTTCCAAACCATCTACAGGTAGGTGGACTTTATATAATCATTATCATGATGTAATAATCAGTAGAGGAAGTAAGTAGGGGATCTATAACTATATTCTATATGGTTAGTATTGCTGAGAGAGGCCAACATCACAACACAAGAACAGGTGCATTTAAAAAAAGCATTAAAACACATCTTAAAATATATCCTAGAATGGGTTAGGGTTAGGATTCACAGTGCTGCAAGCTTGGGTTAGGGTTAGTATGGGTTAGGTTTAGGATGGGTTAGTGTGGGTTAGTATGGGTTAGGTTAGGATGGACTAGTGTGGGTTGGGGTTAGGATGGGTTAGGATTAGTATGGGTTAGTGTTAGGATGGGTTAGTGTGGGTTAGGGTTAGTATGGGTTAGGTTAGGATGGACTAGTGTGGGTTAGGATTTGTATGGGTTAGGGTTACCATGGGTTAGTGTGGGTTGGGGTTAGGATGGGTTAGGATAAGTTAGGGTTAGTATGGGTTATGGTTAGCATGGGTTAGTATAGATTAGGGTTAGTATGGAAACCTGAGCGGTTTCATTCCTATCCGGCAACTGAGTTAGGACGGACGCCTGTATCTTTGTAGTGACTGGGTGTATTGATACACCATCCAACGTGTAATTAATAACTTCATCGTGCTCAAAATTCAATGAAAAGGGAGATTCAATGTCTGCTTGTTTACTCATCTACCATTGTCAACTCAAGCTCTTGAATCTTACCTGGCTATCAAACGTTTGGTAGGAGACCGGTATTATGGCGTAGCCGGACAATGTTTGTTCCCTTAGACTGACGGTGTTCAGCAGTGAAAACTATTTTGAATATGCTGGGGATTCGCGTGCTATTAAGTGTATAATCTGTGACATGTTCGTAGTTGTCACGGGGAATGGTCCGATGGATACCTTCATTTGTGAAAAATGTATTGAACTTGATCAAATCAAATTTTATTGGCCACATGCGCCGAATACAACAGGTGCAGACATTACAGTGAAATGCTTACCTACAGCCCTTAACCAACAGTGCATTTATTTTAAATAAAAAAGTACAATAAAACAAAAACAAAAATGTGTTGAGAAAAAAAGAGCAGAAGTAAAATAAAATAACAGTAGGGAGACTATATATACAGGGGGGTACCGGTGCAGAGTCAATGTGCGGGGGCACCGGCTAGTTGAGGTAGTTGAAGTAATATGTACATGTGGGTAGAGTTAAAGTGACTATGCATAAATAATTAACAGAGTAGCAGCAGCATAAAAAGATGGTGTCACGCTCGTTAAGGACGGGTCAGACCCACACCCTGACTCAACATACAAGAGTCCCATGAGTCAGGGCATGACAGATGGGGTGGGGGGTGTGGGTGGGAGGGCAGTGCAAATAGTCCGGGTAGCCATGATTAGCTGTTCAGGAGTCTTATGGCTTGGGGGTAGAAGCTGTTGAGAAGTCTTTTGGACCTAGACTTGGCACTCCGGTACCGCTTGCCGTGCGGTAGCAGAGAGAACAGTCTATGACTAGGGTGGCTGGAGTCTGACAATTTTGAGGGCCTTCCTCTGACACCGCCTGGTATAGAGGTCCTGGATGGCAGGAAGCTTGGCCCCAGTGATGTACTGGGCCGTACGCACTACCCTCTGTAGTGCCTTGCGGTCGGAGGCCAAGCAGTTGCCATACCAGGCGGTGATGCAACCAGTCAGGATGCTCTCAATGGTGCAGCTGTAGAATTGTTTGAGGATCTGAGGACCCATGCCAAATCTTTTCAGTCTCCTGAGGGGGAATGGGCTTTGTCGTGCCCTCTTCACGACTGTCTTGGTGTGTTTGGACCATGATAGTTCGTTGGTGATGTGGACACCAAGGAACTTGAAGCTCTAAACCTGTTCCACTACAGCCCAGTCGATGAGAATGGGGGCGTGCTCAGTCCTCTTTTTTTTCCTGTAGTCCACAATCATCTCCTTTGTCTTGGTCACGTTGAGGGAGAGGTTGTTCTCCTGACACCACACGGCCAGGTCTCTGACCTCCTCCCTATAGGCTGTCTCATCGTTGTAGGTGATCAGGCCTACCACTGTTGTGTCGTCGGCAAACTTAAAGATGGTGTTGGAGTTGTGCCTGTCCATGCAGTCATGGGTGAACAGGGAATACAGGAGGGGACTGAGCACGCACCCCTGAGGGGCCCCCGTGTTGAGGATCAGTGTGGCAGATGTGTTGTTACCTACCCTTACCACCTGGGGGCGGCCAGTCAGGAAGTCCAGGATCCAGTTGCAGAGGGAGGTGTTTAGTCCCAGGATCCTTAGCTTAGTGATGAGCTTTGAGGGCATTATGGTGTTGAATGCTGAGCTGTAGTCAATGAATATCATTCTCATGTAGGTGTTCCTCTTGTCCAGGTGGCAAAGGGTAGTGTGGAGTGCAATAGAGATTGCATCATCTGTGGATCTATTGGAGTGGGTCTAGGGTTTCTGGTATAATGGTGTTGATGTGAGCCATGACCAGCCTTTCAAAGCACTTCATGGCTACAGACGTCAGTGCTACAGGTCGGTAGTCATTTAGGCAGGTTATCTTAGTGTCCTTGGGCACGGGGACTATGGTGGTCTGCTTGAAACATGTTGGTATTACAGACTCAGTCAGGGACATGTTGAAAATGTCAGTGAAGACACTTGCCAGTTGGTCAGCACATGCTCGGAGTACACGTCCTGGTAATCCGTCTGGCCCTGCGGCCTTGTGTGAATGTTGACCTGCTTAAAAGTCTTACTCACATCGGCTACGGAGAGCGTGACCACATAGTCATTCGGAACAGCTGGTGCGCTCATGCATGCTTTAGTGTTGCTTGCCTTGAAGCGAGCATAGAAGTGGTTTAGCTCGTCTGGAACTTGATGCAGCTAAAGAAAGGATTATTACTCTTCATGAAGAAATAAAACATTTGTACCAAGCGGATCAGAGCTCTGTCCCTTTGGCTGTTGCGGCCTGCACGCAGCTCTTATCTCAGCGGCCCTCTTCTTAGGTGAGTTCTGTGGCACTGCCCTCGCAATCTGCTTCGAGACACAGCAGAGGCCGGATCATTCCGGCGATTGCGATAGGGAGTTCGATGGTGAGGCATATATCTGTACCTGGGGCAAAGACTTTGTGTTTTCCTGGGGCAAAAGTTCAGGATATCACCAGGTTGCTTCCCGAGGCTGTGAGTCAGTCACCAGGGGCTGATACTGTCATGCTTCATGTGGGGACAAATGACATTAAGTTGGCCAGATCGGAGCAGCTTAAAAAATATTTGATAGACCTTGTTGTCCCATATCAAGGCTTCCTTGTCTAACTAAGATTATTCAATCCTTGGTGAATGTTCAACTTCGTTCATTTTTATCTGTGAACTGTATTCTGAACGTACATCAATCAGGGATTAGACCAGGGCACAGTACTATTACTGCAGCCACATCAGTTGTAAATGATATTGTCAATGCTTTGGATGCTAAGATGAATTGTGCTGCCCTATTTATAGATTTGTCAAAAGCCTTTGATACAGTTGATCATTCTATCTTATTGAGGAAGTTGTCTGTGTTAGGTCTTGGCACTGATGCCTGTTTGTGGTTTCAGAATTATCTTAGTGACAGAATCCAGGCTATTATAATAGACAGGTTAAATCCGAATTTCTTTAAGTACTTAAAAGGGTACCCCAGGGTTCAATTTTGGGGCCATTGTTGTTCACGTTGTATATACAGTGAGGGGAAAAAAGTATTTGATCCCCTGCTGATTTTGTAAGTTTGCCCACTGACAAAGAAATGATCAGTCTATAATTTTAATGGTAGGTTTATTTGAACAGTGAGAGACAGAATAACAACAAAAAAATCCTGAAAAATGCATGTCAAAAATGTTAAAAATTGATTAGCATTTTAATGAGTGTCACGATCGTCTGAAGGAGCGGACCAATACGCAGCGCGTGGAGTGAACATGATGACTTTATTATTTAAAGCAACCACGAAGAAAACAACAAATGACGATACGTGAAGTTCAAATACTGATACAGACTAACAGCAACACGGAAACAATAACCCACAAAAACGAAGGAGAAAACACACAGAATATATATGGCTACCCAATCAGAGATAACGAGCCGACAGCTGACACTCGTTACCCCGTTGGGAGTCGTGAAAGACTGGCAGGCTCACCAACAGCATAATCCAGAACCAGACCCACTCCAATTGACCCCCCCAAAGATCCACAAATGCATTCTACGCAATCCACATGCCATCCCACCTGCAAAGGACACCTACGGGAATGCTTTCATGATCAGCTCAGCATCAACACCAATGCCTCAAGCTCATCACTAGACAGATCCTGGACCTCCTCTGCAACTGATCCTACTTCCTGACGGGCGAGTGTAAGTGGGAACAACACACTGCCACACTGATCCTCAACACGGGGGCCCCTCAGGGGTGCGTGCTCAGTCCCCTCCTGTACTCTCTGTTCACCCATGACTGCATGGCCAGGCACGACTCCAACACCATCATTAAGTTTGCCGACGACACAACAGTGGTAGGCCTGATCACCGACAACGATGAGACAGCCTATAGGGAGGAGGTCAGAGATCTGGCCGTGTGGTGCCAGGACAACAACCTCTCCCTCAACGTGACCAAGACAAAGGAGATGATTGTGGACTACAGGAAAAAAAAGAGGACTGAGCACGCCCCCATTCTCATCGACGGGGCTGTAGTGGAACAGGTTGAGAGCTTCAAGTTCCTTGGTGTCCACATCACCAACAAACTATCATGGTCCAAACACACCAAGACAGTCGTGAAGAGGGCACGACAAAGCCTATTCCCCCTCAGGAGACTAAAAAGATTTGGCATGGGTCCTCAGATCCTCAAAAAATTCTACAGCTGCACCATCGAGAGCATCCTGACTGGTTGCATCACCGCCTGGTATGGCAACTGCTTGGCCTCTGACCGCAAGGCACTACAGAGGGTAGTGCGTACGGCCCAGTACATCACTGGGGCAAAGCTCCCTGCCATCCAGGACCTCTATACCAGGCGGTGTCAGAGGAAGGCCCTCAAAATTGTCAAAGACTCCAGTCACCCTAGTCATAGACTGTTCTCTCTGCTACCGCACGGCAAGCGGTACCGGAGTGCCAAGTCTAGGTCCAAAAGACTTCTCAACAGCTTCTACCCCCAAGCCATAAGACTCCTGAACAGCTAATCATGGCTACCCGGACTATTTGCACTGCCCCCCCACCCCATCCTTTTTACGCTGCTGCTACTCTGTTAAGTATTTATGCATAGTCACTTTAACTCTACCCACATGTACATATTACCTCAACTAGCCGGTGCCCCCGCACATTGACTATGCAACGGTACCCCCCTGTATATATAGCCTCCCTACTGTCACTTTATTCTATTGTATATATAGCCTCCCTACTGGTCCACTTTATTTTTTACTTCTGCTCTTTTTTTCTCAAACCACTTTTTGTTGTTTTATTCTTTACTTTTTGTTTAAAATAAAATGCATTTTGGTTAAGGGCTGGTCGTTAGTAAGCATTTCAACTGTAATGTCTGCACCATGTTGGTGTATTCCGGCGCATGTGACTTAAAATAAAATTCTGATTTGATTTGATTTGATTTCGAGTCATAGGACCAATCACCATAGACACAAACAAAATGAAACTCACCCCCATCCCCAACACCACCAAATAAAATACCACCCAAAACACATGGAAAATGAACAACCATGGCTCAATTATAAAAGGTCCATAGAGCCCGAGTGTTCACAGTTACCCCCCCCTTAAGGTGCGAAACTCCGGGCGCACCAACATCAGGACTAGGGGAGGGTCTGGGTGGGCGTCTGTCCCTCGGTGGCGGTCTGGCCCCGGTCGTGATCCCCACCCCACCACAGTCACAACCTGCTTCGGTAGCCTCCTCCCAATGACCACCTCCAACTAACCCCACCTGGACTAAGGGGGCAACACCGGACTAAGGGGCAGCATCGGCCTAAGGGGCAGCACCGGGATAAGGGGCAGCACCGGGATAAGGGGCAGCACCGGGACAAGGGGCAGCACCGGGCTAAGGGGCAGCACCGGACTAAGGGGCAGCACCGGACTACGGGGCAGCACCGGGCTAAGGGACAGTACCTGACTAAGGGGCAGCACCGGACTAAGGGGCAGTACCAGGCTGAATGGCGGATCCCGGCTGGTCGGCTCTGGCAGATCCCGGCTGGACGGCTCTGGCGGATCCCGGCTGGACGGCTCTGGCGGATCCTGGCTGGACGGCTCTGGCGGATCCTGGCTGGACAGCTCTGGCGGATCCTTGCTGGACGGCTCTGGCGGATCCTGGCTAGACGGCTCTGGCGGATCCTGGCTGGACGGCTCTGGCGGATCCTGGCTGGACGGCTCTGGCGGATCCTGGCTGGACGGCTCTGGCGGATCCTGGCTGGACGGCTCTGGCGGATCCTGGCTGGACAGCTCTGGCGGATCCTTGCTGGACGGCTCTGGCGGATCCTGGCTAGACGGCTTGGCGGATCCTGGCTGGAGGCTCTGGGGATCCTGGCTGGACGGCTCTGGCGGATCCGGGCTGGACGGCTCTGGCGGATCCTGGCTGGACGGCTCTGGCGGATCCAGGCTGGACGGCTCTGGCAGATCCTGGCGGGACGGCTCTGGCGGATCCAGGTGGACGGCTCTGGCGGATCCTGGCTGGACGGCTCGGGGATACGGGCTGGCTGACGGTCGGTGCTCATGGTTTGGCTGACGGATCTGGCTGCTCATGGCTGGCTGAGGATCTGGCTGCTATGGCTGGCTGACGGATCTGGCTGCTCATGGTGGCTGACGGATCTGGCTGCTCATGGCGGCTGAGGGATCTGGTGTCATGGCGGTGACGGATCTGGCTGCTCATGGCTGGCTGACGGATCTGGCTGCTCATGGCGGGCTGACGGATTGGGCTCATGGCTGGCTGACGGATCTGGCTGCTCATGGCTGGCTGACGGATCTGGCTGCTCATGGCTGGCTGACGGATCTGGCTGCTCATGGCTGGCTGACGGGTCTGGCTGCTCATGGCTGGCTGACGGGTCTGGCTGCTCATGGCTGGCTGACGGATCTGGCTGCTCATGGCTGGCTGACGGATCTGGCTGCTCATGGCTGGCTGACGGATCTGGCTGCTCATGGCTGGCTGACGGATCTGGCTGCTCATGGCTGGCTGACGGATCTGGCTGCTCATGGCTGGCTGACGGATCTGGCTGCTCCTGGCTGGCTGACGGATCTGGCTGCTCATGGCTGGCTGACGGATCTGGCTGCTCATGGCTGGCTGATGGTGCTGGCTGGGAGGCTGGCGGTGGAGGCGGACCCCAGCCTCGGATTGCAGTCATCACCTCCAGCAGGGCGGCTCCCATCTGCAGGAGCTGCTCTTTCTGGTCCCGAACCTGAGCTTCCAGTCTAGTATGGGCTGCGTCGGCTCCTGCTGATTCCATAGCAGGTGTATGATTCTGTCTGGCGGCAGGCTCTAGCGGCTCCTGTCTGGCGGAAGGCTCTAGCGGCTCCGATCTGGCGGACGGCTCTGAAGGCTCATGGCAGACGGACGGCTTTGCAGGCTCAGTACAGACGGGCGGCTTATGCAGCGCTTGGCAGACGGGCAGTTCAGACGCCCTAGGGCAGACGGCAGACTCTGGCCGGCTGGCGACGCACATCGTGGACCTGGTGCGTGGAGTAGGAACAGGCCGGTCCATACCGGGAACACACACCAATGGCCTTAACTGCGGATCAGGAACGGGCCGGACCGGACTGGTAACACACTTCAGTCTCTCATGCCGTGCCACAACAACTTCCCTCCTTCCACTCGCCAATGGCTCCCGTACTCCGTTAGCCTTCTCTCCTTTTCTCCCTGTGGCAGCCTCCTGCTGCCCAGCTGCCCAAGCCATGTGCCCCCCCCAAAAAATTTCTTGGGGTTGCCTCTCTTCCACGGGCTTCCAGCCTCGCCTTCGCGCTGCCTCCTCGTACCACCTCCTCTCGGCTTTGGCTGCCTCCAGCTCTTCACGAGGGAGGCGATATTCTCCCGGTTGTGCCCAAGGATCCTTTCCGTCCAATAACTCTTCCCATGTCCAGACCCTCGGCTCCTGGACACGCTTGTTACGCTGCTTGGTCCTTTTGTGGTGGGTTATTCTGTCACGATCGTCTGAAGGAGCGGACCAATACGCAGCGCGTGGAGTGAACATGATGACTTTATTATTTAAAGCAACCACGAAGAAAACAACAAATGACGATACGTGAAGTTCAAATACTGATACAGACTAACAGCAACACGGAAACAATAACCCACAAAACAAAGGAGAAAACACACAGAATATATATGGCTCCCAATCAGAGATAACGAGCCGACAGCTGACACTCGTTACCTCCGATTGGGAGTCATAGACCAATCACCATAGACACAAACAAAATGAAACTCACCCATCCCCAACACCACCAAATGAAATACACCCAAACACATGAAAATGAACAACCCTGGCTCAATTATAAAGTCCATAGAGCCAGAGTGTCACAATGAGGGAAATAAGTATTTGACCCCTCTGCAAAACATGACTTAGTACTTGGTGGCAAAACCCTTGTTGGCAATCACAGAGGTCAGACGTTTCTTGTAGTTGGCCACCAGGTTTGCACACATCTCAGGAGGGATTTTGTCCCACTCCTCTTTGCAGATCTTCTCAAACTCATTAAGGTTTCAAGGCTGATGTTTGGCAACTCGAACCTTCAGCTCCCTCCACAGATTTTCTATGGGATTATGGTCTGGAGACTGGCTAGGCCACTCCAGGACCTTAATGTGCTTCTTCTTGAGCCACTCCTTTGTTGCCTTGGCCGTGTGTTTTGGGTCATTGTCATGCTGGAATATCCATCCATGACCAATTTTCAATGCCCTGGCTGAGGGAAGGAGGTTCTCACCCAAGAATTGACGGTACATGGCTCCATCCATCGTCCCTTTGATGCGGTGAAGTTGTCCTGTCCCCTTAGCAGAAAAACACCCCCAAAGCATAATGTTTCCACCTCCATGTTTGACGGTGGGGATGGTGTTCTTGGGGTCATAGGCAGCATTCCTCCTCCTCCAAACACGGTGAGCTGAGTTGATGCCAAAGAGCTCAATTTTGGTCTCATCTGACCACAAAACTTTCACCCAGTTCTCCTATGAATCATTCAGATGTTCATTGGCAAACTTCAGACGGGCATGTTAATGTGCTTTCTTGAGCAGGGGGACCTTGCGGGCGCTGCAGGATTTCAGTCCTTCACGGCGTAGTGTGTTACCAATTGTTTTCTTGGTGACGATGGTCCCAGCTGCCTTGAGATCATTGACAAGATCCTCCCGTGTAGTTCTGGGCTGATTCCTCACCGTTCTCATGATCATTGCAACTCCACGAGGTGAGATCTTGCATGTAGCCCCAGGCCGAGGGAGATTGACAGTTCTTTTGTGTTTCTTCCATTTGCGAATAATCGCACCAACTGTTGTCACCTTCTCACCAAGCTGCTTGGCGATGGTCTTGTAGCCCATTCCAGCCTTGTGTAGGAATACAATCTTGTCCCTGACATCCTTGGAGAGCTCTTTGGTCTTGGCCATGGTGGAGAGTTTGGAATCTGATTGATTGATTGCTTCTGTGGACAGGTGTCTTTTTATACAGGTAACAAGCTGAGATTAGGAGCACTCCCTTTAAGAGTGTGCTCCTAATCTCAGCTCGTTACCTGTATAAAAGACACCTGGGAGCCAGAAATCTTTCTGATTGAGAGGGGGTCAAATACTTATTTCCCTCATTAAAATGCAAATCAATTTATAACATTTTTGACATGCGTTTTTCTGTATTTTTTTGTTGTTATTCTGTCTGTTACTGTTCAAATAAACCTACCATTAAAATTATAGACTGATCATTTCTTTGTCAGTGGGCAAACTTACAAAATCAGCAGGGGATCAATTACTTTTTCCCCTCACTGTAACTTCGACACCTGGAAACAGAAGTTGCTCTACATGAATGATGGAGTCCATCCAAATCATCTTGGCTCCTGGACTCTGTCCACGCATTTCAAGGCTGCGTTGAGACAATGACTTATCAATGACCCAAGACCAGCTCAGTTAATCCCTACCATTGTGTCGCTGAGTTGTCATAATGCTGCAGCAAATGTACATTATCCCAGGGGCATTATCCCAGGGGCATTATCCCAGGGGCATTATCCCAGGAGCATTATCCCAGGGGCGTTGGCAGACACATGGTAAGTAATTTAATTTATGTCCCCCTAACTGCCCTGAATGCATCTGTTCATCCTTTAGCTATTGTATGCTGTAATCATGTGCCTATGAACCAGAGTTATACTGTTAGCACTGATGCGGTGTGCCCTAGTAGGAAGTCCACTGTGTGCAGCTCACCCTGCACTATCAGCTCAAATATAAATAACATGAGCATGTCTACTTCTGATAAGCTTCCCAGTAGAACAGAAATAACAGGAGCATGTCTACTTCTGATAAGCTTCCCAGTAAAGCAATAAAAACAATCAAGCATCCCAGAAAAGTGGTAGAAATAGCCCACATTAACATATGTAGCCTAAAAAACAAGGTTCATGAAGTCAATAACTTGCTAATAACAGATAACATTCATACTCTGAAACTCACTTAAATAATACCTTTGATGATACAGTGGTAGCAATACATGGTTATAACATCTACAGAAAATACAGAAATGCCAATGGGGGCGGTGTTGCAGTTTATATACAGGACCACAATCCTGTAAAGCTTAGAGAGGATCTCATGCTAAATACTGTTGACGTAATATGGCTACAGGTTCATCTGCCTCACCTAAAGCCCATTCTGGTGGGAAGCTGCTATAGACCACCAAGTGCTAACAGTCAGTATCTGGATAATATGTGTGAAATAATTGATAATGTATGTGAAATCAACAGAGAGGTATATTTGCTGGGTGATTTAAATATTGACTGGCTTTCATCAAGCTGCCCACTCAAGATAAAGCTTCAAACTGTAACCAGTGCCTGAAACCTGGTTCAGGTTATCAGTCAACCTACCAGGGTAGTTACAAACAGCACAGGTATAAAATCATCAACATGTATTGATCCCATATTTACTAATGCTGCAGAAATGTGCTTTAAAGCAGTATCCAGATCCATCTGATGTAGTGATCACAATATACACTGTTCAAAATAATAAAGGGAACACTAAAATAACACATCCTAGATCTGAATGAATGAAACTATCTTATTAAATACTTTTTTCTTTACATAGTTGAATGTGCTGACAACAAAATCACACAAAAATGATCAATGGAAATCAAATTGATCAACCCATGGAGGTCTGGATTTGGAGTCACCCTCAAAATTAAAGTGGAAAACCACACTACAGGCTGATCCAACTTTCATGTAATGTCCTTAAAACAAGTCAAAATGAGGCTCAGTAGTGTGTGTGGCCTCCACGTGCCTGTATGACCTCCCTACAACACCTGGGCATGCTCCTGATGAGGTGGCGGATGGTCTCCTGAGGGATCTCCTCCCAGACCTGGACTAAAGCATCCGCCAACTCCTGGGCAGTCTGTGGTGCAACGTGGCGTTGGTGGATGGAGCGAGACATGATGTCCCAGATGTGCTCAATTGGATTCAGGTCTGGGGAACGGGCGGGCCAATCCATAGCATCAATGCCTTCCTCTTGCAGGAACTGCTGACACACTCCAGCCACATGAGGTCTTGCATTGTCTTGCATTAGGAGGAACCCAGGGCCAACCGCACCAGCATATGGTCTCACAAGGGGTCTGAGGATCTCATCTCGGTACCTAATGGCAGTCAGGCTACCTCTGGCGAGCAAATGGAGGGCTGTGCGGCCCCCCAAAGAAATGCCACCCCACACCATGACTGACCCACCGCCAAACCGGTCATGCTGGAGGATGTTGCAGGCAGCAGAACGTTCTCCACGGCGTCTCCAGACTCTGTCACGTCTGTCACGTGCTCAGTGTGAACCTGCTTTCATCTGTGAAGAGCACAGGGCGCCAGTGGCGAATTTGCCAATCTTGGTGTTCTCTGGCAAATGCCAAACGTCCTGCACGGTGTTGGGCTGTAAGCACAACCCCCACCTGTGGACGTCGGGCCCTCATACCACCCTCATGGAGTCTGTTTCTGACCGTTTGAGCAGACACATGCACATTTGTGGCCTGCTGGAGGTCATTTTGCAGGGCTCTGGCAGTGCTCCTCCTGCTCCTCCTTGCACAAAGGTTGAGGTAGCAGTCCTGCTGCTGGGTTGTTGCCCTCCTACGGCCTCCTCCACATCTCCTGATGTACTGGCCTGTCTCCTGGTAGCGCCTCCATGCTCTGGACACTACGCTGACAGACACAGCAAACCTTCTTGCCACAGCTCGCATTGATGTGCCATCCTGGATGAGCTGCACTACCTGAGCCACTTGTGTGGTTTGTAGACTCCGTCTCATGCTACCACTAGAGTGAAAGCACCGCCAGCATTCAAAAGTGACCAAAACATCAGCCAGGAAGCATAGGAACTGAGAAGTGGTCTGTGGTCACCACCTGCAAAACCAGTCCTTTATTGGGGGTGTCTTGCTAATTGCCTATAATTTCCACCTGTTGTCTATTCCATTTGCACAACAGCATGTTAAATGTATTGTCAATCAGTGTTGCTTCCTAAGTGGACAGTTTGATTTCACAGAAGTGTGATTGACTTGGAGTTACATTGTGTTGTTTAAGTGTTCCCTTTATTTTTTTGAGCAGTGTAGTAGCCATATCTAGGAAAACCATAGTTCCAAAGGCTGGCCTTAATATAGTGTATAAGAGGTCATACAATACGTTTTGTGGTGATTCCTATGTTGTTGATGTAAAGAATATTTGCTGGTCCGTATTGTGTAATGACGAGCAACCAGACACTGCACTTGACACATTTAGGAAATGGCTTATTCCAGTTACTAATAAGAATGCACCCATTAAGAAAATGACTGTAAGAACTGTTAAATCTCAGTGGATTGGTGAGGAATTGAAAAATTGTATGGTTGAGAGGGATGAGGCAAAAGGGATGGTAAATAAGTCTGGCAGCACAACTGTGATGAGTGTGATGGAAGGAGTCAGGCGCAGGAGGGTAATCACTGAATACAGAATTTATTCCTTCGTTGACACACAAATGCGCTCAAATAGCGATCGACGAAACAGGCACAGGGGAAAATCTACCCTGGCAACAAAATGTATGAGTAGCTCCACCGAGCTACACTACTCTCACAACTAACAATCACCCAGAAGGACAAGGGGCAGAGAGAACACTTATACACTGACTATTTAGGGGATTAGAACCAGGTGTGTGTGATTGATTGACAAGACAAATGTGATGATGACTGGGGCGGCAGTGGTTAGTAAGTCGGTGACGACGAACGCCGAAGCCTGCCCGAACAAGGAGGGGATGCAGCCTCGGCTGAAGTCGTGACACCAACCGATTGGCAAACGTACTGAAAATTGAGAAATCATGTGACTAAACTGAATAAAAATGATTTGAAACTGTACTATGAAACAAAGATAAATGATATAAAGAATGATAGTAAAAAGCTTTGGAGCACCTTAGATGAAATTTTGGGCAAAAAGACAAACTCGGCTCCATCATTCATTGAATCAGATGGCTAATTCATCACAAAACCTACTGATATTGCCAACTACTTTAATGATTTTTTTCATTGGCAAGATTAGCAAATTTAGGCATGACATGCCAGCAACAAACGCTGACACTAAACATCCAAGTATAACTGACCAAATTATGAAAGACAAGCATTGTCATTTTGAATTCCGTAAAGTGAGTGTGGAAGAGTCAAAAAAAATTATGAGAAGCCACCGGGGTCTGACAACTTGGATGGAAAATGTGTGAGGATAATAGCGGACGATATTGATATTCCTATTTGCCATATCTTCAATCTAAGCCTACTAGATAGTGTGCGCCCTCAGGCCTGGAGGGAAGCATAAGTCATTACCCTACCAAAGAATAGTAAAGCCCCCTTTACTGGCTCAAATAGCCGACCAATCAGCCTATTACCAATCCTTAGTAAACTTTTGTAGAAAAATTTTTGGGGACCAGATACAATGCTATTTTACAGTAAACAAATTGACAACAGACTTTCAGCACGCTTATAGGGAAGGACATTCAAAAAGCACAGCACTTACACAAATGACTGATGATTGACTGAGAGAAATTGATGATAAAAAGATTGTGGGGACTGTTTTGTTAGACTTCAGTGCAGCTTTTGACATTATCAATCATAGTCTGCTGCTGGAAAAACGTATGTGTTATGGCTTTACACCCCCTGCTATATTGTGGATAAAGAGTTACCTGTCTAACAGAACACAGAGGGTGTTCTTTAATGGAAGCCTCTCCAACATAATTCAGGTAGAATCAGGAATTCCTCAGGGCAGCTGTCTAGGCCTCAATCTTTACTGACTACATGCCACTGGCCTTGAGTAAAGCCAGACTGCAACACTTACCAAAGTTCTGTTTCAGAATGGGTGGCAAGGAATAGGTTAGTCCTAAATATTTCTAAAACTAAAAGCATTTTATTTGGGACAAATCATTCACTAAACCCTAAACCTCAACTAAATCTTGTTATGAATAATGTGGAAATTGAGCAAGTTGAGTTGACTAAACTGCTTGGAGTAACCTTGGATTGTAAACTGTCATAGTCAAAACATATTGATACAACAGTAGCTAAGATGGGGAGAAGTCTGTCCATAATAAAGCGCTGTCCTGCATTCTTAACAGCACTATCAACAAGGCAGGTCCTACAGGCCCTAGTTTTGTCGCACCTGGACTACTGTTCAGTCGTGTGGTCAGGTGCCAGAAAGAGGGACTTAGGAAAATTACAATTCGCTCAGAACAGGGCAGCACGGCTGGCCCTTAAATGTACACAGTGAGCTAACATCAAAGTGGAGGGGAGATTGACTTCATCACTACTTGTTTTTGTAAGAAGTGTTGACAAGCTGAGTGCACCAAGCTGTCTGTTTAAACTACTGGCACACAGCTCGGACACCCATGCATACCCCACAAGACATGCCACCAGAGGTCTCTTCACAGTCCCCAAGTCCAGAACAGACTATGGGAGGTGCACAGTACTACATAGAGCCATGACTACATGGAACTCTATTCCACATCAGGTAACTGATGCAAGCAGTAGAATCAGATTTTATAAAACAGATAAAAATACACCTTATGGAACAGCGGGGACTGTGAAGCAACACACACAAAGGTACAGACACATACGCACACACATGCTAGCACATGCACTCTACACACACGCACATTGTGATATTGTTGTATGGTGGTATTATACATTTCGTATTGTAGATATGTAGTGGTGTAATAATGTTATATGATGTATTGTTTTATCTTTTGTTTTATGATGTGATATATGCATCTTAATGTGTTTGGACCCCAGGAAGAGTAGCTGCTGCCTTGGCAGGAACTAATGGGGATCCCTAATAGATACAAATACAAATGGGTTAGGGTTAGTATGGGTTAGTTTGGGTTAGGGTTAGTATGGGTTTGGGTTAGGATGGTTTAGTGTTAGTGTGGGTTAGGATGGGTTAGTTTGGGTTAGGGTTAGTATGGGTTTGGGTTAGGATGGTTTAGTGTTAGTGTGGGTTAGGATGGGTTAGTTTGGGTTAGGGTTAGTATGGGTTTGGGTTAGGATGGTTTAGTGCTAGTGTGGGTTAGGATGGGTTATAACAGTTGCCTTAGGTTAAATCAACCTGACACAATTAAAAAACAGCTTCAACAGCTTTTGGTTTCTGATCCAGTTTCTGAATCCTTGTTGTTAAACAGACACTTG
>LR778281.1:48668924-48738817 GCA_902810595.1 Coregonus sp. 'balchen'
CAAATATTGGGTTCCAGAAGGGCCTCAGTACTATAAGAGAGGTCTTTTGGGTTCCGACAGGGCCTCAGCGAGACAGTTCTATAGCAGAGGATCTTTATGGTTCCAGCAGGGAACTTCGGGGAATTTTTATAGAAGGGCCCTTCATTTATGGGGTTTATCTATAGCAGGGGAATCATTATGGTTCCAGACAGGGCCTCCTCAGGACGTATCTATAGCAGAGGGATCCTTTATTGGTTTCCAGACAGGGCCTCAGTCAGGGTTCTATAGCAGAGGATCATTATGGTTCCAGACAGGGCTCGGCATCGTAGGTAATTCAGGAGGATCATTATGGGTTCCAGACAGGGCCTCAGTTTATCTATAGCAGAGGATCATATGGTTCCAGACAGGGCCTCAGTATCTATAGCAGAGGATCATTATGGTTCCAGACAGGGCCTCAGTATCTATAGCAGAGGATCATTATGGTTCCAGACAGGGCCTCAGTATCTATAGCAGAGGATCATTATGGTTCCAGACAGGGCCTCAGTATCTATAGCAGAGGATCATTATGGTTCCAGACAGGGCCTCAGTATCTATAGCAGAGGATCATTATGGTTCCAGACAGGGCCTCAGTATCTAGTAGCCATAGTAGGATACATTATGGTTCCGACATGGGCCTCAGTATCTATATCAGAGGATCATTATGGTTCCAGACAGGGCCTCAGTATCTATATCAGAGGATCATTATGGTTCCAGACAGGGCCTCAGTATCTATATCAGAGGATCATTATGGTTCCAGACAGGGCCTCAGTCAGAGACAGTATCTACAGTTGGAGTCAGAAGTTTACATACACTTAGGTTGGAGTCATTAAAACTCGTTTTTCAACCACTCCACACATTTCTTGTTAACAAACTATAGTTTTGGCAAGTCGGTTAGGACATCTACTTTGTGCATGACACAAGTCATTTTTCCAACAATTGTTCACAGACAGATTATTTCACTTATAATTCACTGTATCACAATTCCAGTGGGTCAGAAGTTTACATACACTAAGTTGACTGTGCCTTTAAACAGCTTGGATAATTCCAGAAAATGATGTCATTGCTTTAGAAGCTTCTGATAGGCTAATTGACATCATTTGAGTAAATTGGAGGTGTACCTGTGAATATATTTCAAGGCCTACCTTCAAACTCATTGCCTCTTTGCTTGACATCATGGGAAAATCAAATGAAATCAGCCAAGACCTCAGCAAAAAAAATGTAGACCTCCACAAGTCTGGTTCATCCTTGGGAGCAATTTCCAAATGCCTGAAGGTACCAGGTTCATCTGTACAAACAATAGTACGCAAGTATAAACACCATGGGACCACGCAGCCGACATACCGCTCAGGAAGGAGACGCGTTCTGTCTCCTAGAGATGAACGTACTTTGGTGCGAATAGTGCAAATCAATCCCAGAACAACAGCAAAGGACCTTGTGAAGATGCTGGAGGAAACAGGTACAAAAGTATCTATATCCACAGTAAAACGAGTCCTATATCGACATAACCTGAAAGGCCGCTCAGCAAGGAAGAAGCCACTTCTCCAAAACCGCCATAAAAAAGCCAGACTACGGTTTGCAACTGCACATGGGGACAAAGATCATACTTTTTGGAGAAATGTCCTCTGGTCTGATGAAACAAAAATAGAACTGTTTGGCCATAATGACCATTGTTATGTTTGGAGGAAAAAGGAGATTGCTTGCAAGCCGAAGAACACCATCCCAACAGTGAAGCACGGGGGTGGCAGCATCATGCTGTGGGGGTGCTTTGCTGCAGAAGGGACTAGTGCACTTCACAAAATAGATGGCATCATGAGGAAGGAAAATGTTGTGGATATATTGAAGCAACATCTCAAGACATCAGTCAGGAAGTTAAAGCTTGGTCGCAAATGGGTCTTCCAAATGGACAATGACCCCAAGCATACTTCCAAAGCTGTGGCAAAATGGCTTAAGGACAACAAAGTCAAGGTATTGGAGTGGCCATCACAAAGCCCTGACCTCAATCCTATAGAAAATGTGTGGGCAGAACTGAAAAAGCGTGTGCGAGCAAGGAGGCCTACAAACCTGACTCGGGTACACCAGCTCTGTCAGGAGGAATGGATCAAAATTCACCCAACTTATTGTGGGAAGCTTGTGGAAGGCTAACCGAAACGTTTGACCCAAGTGAAACAATTTAAAGGCAATGCTACCAAATACTAATTGAGTGTATGTAAACTTCTGACCCACTGGGAATGTGATGAAAGAAATAAAAGCTGAAATAAATCATTCTCTCTACTATTATTCTGACATTTCACATTCTTAAAATAAAGTGGTGATCCTAACTGACCTAAGACAGGGAATGTGTACTAGGATTAAATGTCAGGAATTGTGAAAAACTGAGTTTAAATGTATTTGGCTAAGATGTATGTAAACTTCCAACTTCAACTGTATATAGATCTATAGCAGAGGATCATTATGGTTCCAGGCAGGGCCTCAGTCAGAGACAGTATCTATTGTGACGGATCAGCTTGTCCGAAACATCCTAACACAGGCAGGAGACATTATATGAACATACCGGAGGCAGTGGTTGTGGTTCCTTTGCTTTTGTATTGTCAATAAACTGGTTTTCTTTCACCCAACAAAATGATTCCAGTACAGGATAGTGTCCACCGCTGAAACTACAGCGAAAAAAAGGAATCAAAATAAACTAAGCAGTTGTCCTAAAGGCCGTGGCCAAACAGGGAAAACAAAACAACAAAAGGCTTCACCCGTCTTTAGACCATCGTCTACACATAACATTTACAGGGGGAACTCTTCTCTTTGTCACGTTGGTCAGTGGGGTGGCGATGGCGGCTTGGGATGAACCGTCTGTAGTAACCCGTTAGGCCCAGGAACGAGCCCTTTTTGTCCCTGGGCCGCTGCAACTCCCGGATTGCCCTGGTCTTCTCCACCTGGGGTTTGATCAGACCGCTGCCGATGGTATATCCAAGCTATTCAGCCTCGTTCAGTGACAGGCGGCACTTCTTCGGGTTCAGCATGGAGCACAGCTGGCAGAGGTGGTCCTCCCAGTCCTCACTGTGTATTACCACGTCATCAATATAGGCGGGCCTCTGGAAGGTGGCGGCCACTCCATGCAAGCCGAAGGGGAGGTGGACGTACTGAAATTCATTCGGGGTGGCAAAGGCGGTTTTGTGGCGGTCTTCAGGGGCCAGAGGCACCTGCCAGTACCCCTTGGTGAGGTCAAGGGTTGATATATAGCGGGCTTTCCCAAGCCGCTCAATCAGCTCATCGACCCTCGGCATGGGGTAGGCGTCGAAACTGGAGATGCCGTTGAGGGCTCTGAAATCGTTGCAGAAGCGAATAGACCCATCTGGTTTCGGCACCAGCAACCTTTTCAAGGTCTCGCGTCTGCGGAGCCATAAGAGTGGTGCCAAAAGGCACCTTTTCTGGGAGACATCCCTCTTCGTCTGCCTTAAGTCCCATCAGCACCTGTGCCTCTCCTTCCATATAGGCTTTCAACAGGTTGATGTGGTATATCTGCTGAGGGCGCCATCGTCCTGGCTGACTCACCCTGTAGTTGACCGGGGAGCCTTGCTCTGTCACCACATAAGGGCCCTGCCACTGAGCCAGGAGCCTATGTTCCGGCGCGGGACGAGGAGGAGTACCTTATCTCCTGGGCAGAACTTTCACGGCTGGGCCGTTCTATTGTAAGCCCGGGCATGGGTTTCCTGTGCTTGACCATGTGCTCCTTCACCACCGGCCATATTGCTGCCATTCGGTCCTTCATGAATGTGACGTGTTCGATGAGCGAACGGTACGGGCAGGGTTGGTTCTCCCAGGCCTCCTTGGCCAATCCAAGGATGCCGTGACAGGGCCGCCCATAGAGTTGCTGGAAAAGCGAGAAGCCAGTGGACGCCTGGGGGACCTCCCGGAGCGTGAAAATGAGGTGGGGCAACAACATATCCCAATTATTCCTGTCCCGGCCACCACCCTGCGTATCATGCTTTTGATGGTTTTATTCAGCCGCTCACACAGCCCGTCCGTCTGGGGGTGGTACACACTGGTCCTTATTCGTTTGACCCGGTATAACTGACACAGGTCCTTCATCAGTCTGGGCATGAACGGCGTGCCCTGGTCAGTCAGGATGGTGGCCGGGAGTCCCACTCGGGAGAACATGAGCTACAATTATTTTGCTATGGCTTTTGTTGCCATCGACGTCAGGGAAATAACATCTGGGAACTTCGTTGCATAGTCCACCACCACCAACATGTACTCATGTCCGCGCGCCGAATGCGGCAGGGTCCCACCAGGTCCATGGCTATGCGCTCAAACGTGGTCTCTATGGGAGAAGGAGAAAAGGGTTACAGTATGTTCGCTTGGGAGCAGTGCGTTGGCAGCTGTCACAAGATTTGAAATACTTAGCGACATCTTGGGTAATCCTCGGCCAATAGAAACGCCCCAGCAACCATTCGGTGGTCTTCTCCCTGGCGAGGTCGCCCTGTAGTACATGTGTATGGGCCATGTGTAACACAACCTCTCTGTATGAACGGGGCACCATTAACAGTTCCTGTTCAACCCCTCTACGTTTGGCCACCCAGTACAAGAGACCCCGCTTGATGGCGTAATTAGGAGTGGTTAACTCACCTCCCGAGCCGATACTCCTCCCATCTATCCTCTTCACCTTCCGCATAGCCTGGCGAAGGTCGGGGTCCCGGTGTTGGGTGGTTCCGAATTGGCCCATTAGCTCTTCCCAGTCGTCCTGAGGCCCTCTCTCTCTGCGCCGTTCGTTCGAAAGCCAGAAGATAGGCCTCCACATCGTCATCCTCTGACAGATGTGGAATCCACGCGCTGATGTTGGGATTCCTACGATCCCTGGGAGCCAGGTGATCTGGTAGTTTGGACCTGAGGAGGTCTAGGGTCTCCTGATGGGCGATGGCGCAGGCCGTTAGCTGACGTAGCAACTCTTCGCTCATACCTATCAGCAGGTGTAGTGGGCTTCCGAAAGATAAAAAAGAATCACAGCCACTGGAAAGGGGATTGATTGGGGTCTTGCCTCAAGGTGCACACATGCTCCACCAGTTGTGACTGATCAGCTTGTCCGAAACACCCTAACACAGGTAGGAGGCATGATATGAACAGACCAGAGGCAGTAGTTGTGGTTCCTTTGCTTTTGTGTTGTCAATAAATTGGTTTTCTTTCACCCGACAAAATGATTCCAGTACAGGATAGCGTCCACCACTGAAACAACAGTAAAAAAAAGGAATACACATAAACTAAGCACTTGACCCTTTAATACAATTTAATGAGGGCGGCCCCTGGTCCTTGGTGGGTTTAAATCCAGTGTTTTTAGGTAAACACTGGTCCTATTAGTTAACTACAGGTTTTTCTGTAGGTAGGCCCCCTGGTCCCACTGGTAGTTTAATCATGTTATCTGTAGGGCAGGCCCCTGGGCCTATGGTAGTTTTCTACAGGGGTTATCTGTAGGGGGCCAGGTCCTAGGTAGTTTAACACAGTGTTTTCTGTAGGTAGAACATGGGCCTATGGGAGTTTTAAATACATGTTTTCTGAGGTCGAACACTGGTCCTACTGGGGTGAACTACATGTTTTCTGTGGGAGAACACTGGTCCCCTGGTGTTTTAACTACAGTGTTTTGTAGGTCAGAACACGGCCTACTGGTAGTTTTAAATACAGGTTATCTGTGGGGAGAACATGGCCTACTGGTGTTAACTACGTGTTATCTGTAGGTCAGAAACTGGTCCCACGGTAGTTAACTACAGTGTTATCTGTAGGTCAGCCCACTGGTCCCAGGTATTTAACTACAGGTTTCTGTAGGGAGCCCATGGTCTACTGGGAGTTTTTAATACAGTGTTTTCTGTGGGCAGAACACGGGCCTATGGTAGTTTTAAATACAGGTTTTTCTGTAGGGCAGCCACGGTCCTACTGGTAGTTTAACTACGTTTATCTGTAGGGCAAAAACCTGTCCCACTGGATTTTAAATAAATGTTTTCGTAGGTCAGAAAATGGGCTTGGTAGTTTAATACAGTGTTTCTTTAGGTCAGAACACTGGTCCCACGGTGGGTTAAATACAGGTTTCTGTAGGTAACACGGGCCTACGGTGAACTACAGTTTTATCTGTAGGGAGCACTGGCCTAGGTATTTTTAAAACAGTGTTTTCTTTGGTCAGAACACTGGTCCCATGGGGTTTAACTACGTGTTTCTGTAGGTCAGAACACTGGTCCTACTGGTAGTTTAACTACGGTTTACTTGGGCAGAACACTGGTCCCACGGTAGTTTAAATACAGTGTTTCTGTAGGGCAAACATGGCCCCTGGTAGTTTAAATCAGTGTTACTGTAGGTCAGAAACATGTCCTACTGGAGTTTAATACGTGTTTTGTAGGTCAGAACCTGGTCACTGTAGTTAACACAGTTTTATCTGTGGGCAGCCCCTGGTCCTACTGGTGTTTAAACAGTGTTATCTGTAGGTCAGAAACTGGGCCTATGGGAGTTTCCCACAGTTTATCTGTGGTCAGCCTGGTCCTACTGGTAGTTTAACTACATTTTTCTTTGGGCAGGCCAATGGCCCATGGTAGTTTAACTACGGGTTTTCTGTGGTCACCCCTGGGCCCACGGTGTTTAACTACAGTTTATTGTGGTCAGCCATGGTCCTACTGGGTTTTTTTACAGGTTACTGTAGGCGAAAAAAGGTCCACTGGTGTTAACTCAGTTTTTTGGTAGGTCAGCCACTGGGCCTCTGGGATTTAACTTTCATGGTTTTCGTAGGTCAAAACGGTCCTATGGTGTTTAAAACAAAGGTTTTTTGTATTCAGCCCTGTCCACTGGTATTAACTACAGTTTATCTTAGGTCAGAACATGGTCCTACTGGTAGTTTTCACAGGTTTTCTTAGGGCAGCCCCCCCTGGTCCCACTGGTAGTTAACACAGTTTATCTGTAGGTCGAAACCCCTGGTCCTATGGTAGTTTTAAAACTGTTATTGTAGGTCCACCATGGGCCCCTGGTAGTTTTAAATACATTTTGTAGGTTCGAAATGGTCCATGGTGTTTAACTACATTTTTATTGTGGTAGGCCCTGGTCCTACTGGGTTTTTTTTTTTTAAATCAGTGTTATCTGTGGTCAGAACACTGGTCTATGGAGTTTAACTACATTTTTTGTAGGGCCCACTGGTCCTACTGGTAGTTTTTCTACAGTTATTGAGTCAGCCCCTGGGCCTAGGTAGTTTTAATCAGGTTATCTGTGGCGAACAAGGGGCCACTGGGAGTTTAAAACAGTTTATCTGTAGGCAAAACAAATGGTCCCATGGTAGTTTAATACAGTGTTTCTTTGGGGCAGGCCCGGTCCTACTGTAGTTTAATACGTGTTTTAGGTCAGACGGTCCTATGGTATTTAAAATACAGTTATCTGAGGTCGCACTGGTCCTACTGGATTTTTAAAACAGTGTTATCTGAGGGCAGGGCCCCTGGGCCCATTTTAGTTTAACTACATGTTATCTGTAGGTCAGGCCCCTGGGCTACTGGTAGTTTAAATACAGTGTTTCTGTAGGGGCAGCCCCGGTCCCACTGGTGTTTTTAAATAATTTTTATCTGTAGGTCGACGGTCCCACTGGTAGTTTAACTACATGTTATCTGTAGGGCAGCCACGGTCCACTGGTATTTAAAACTGTTATCTGTAGGTCAGCACTGGTCCTATGGTATTTAACTAATGTTTTCTGTAGGTCAGGCACGGGCCCATGGAGTTTTTCTACATGTTATCTGTAGGTCGGCCACGGTCCTACTGGAGTTTTAAATACATTTATCTGTAGGGCAGAACACTTTTTACTGGGGTTTAACCCCCCTGTTATTGTAGGTCAGGCCCCTGGTCCTACTGGTGTTTACTACAGGTTACTGTAGGGCAAACACTGGCCTACTGGTAGTTTAACTACAGTGTTTTCTGTAGGGCGCCCCGGTCCCACTTGTAGTTTAACTACTGTTATGTGGGCAGCCGGGCCTACTGGTTTTGTTTTAAAACAGGGGTTTTCTTAGGTCAGGCCATGGTCCATGGTGGTTTTTTACAGGTTTTCTGTATCAAAAACCCCCGGTCCTACTGGTGTTTTAAATACAGTGTTTCTTTGGTAGCCCCTGGGCCTACTGGTATTTAACTAATTTTCTGTAGGCAGAACACGGTCCCATTAGTTTAATACATGTTTATCTGTAGGTCAAACAGGTCCTAGGTAGTTTAATCATGTTTCTGTATCAGCCTGGTCCTACGGTAGTTTAATACCTTTTGTAGGTCAGCCCCTGGTTTACTGGGAGTTTAAAATACATGTTAGAGGTCAGAACACGGTCCTTGGTGTTTAACACATGTTATCTGTAGGCAGCCCCTGGTCCTACTTGTGTTTAACTACAGTGTTTTTTGTATTTCAGGCCCCTGGTCCCACTGGTATTTAACACAGGGTTTTCTGTATCGAACACTGGTCCCTACTGGTATTTAACTACAGTGTTATTGTAGTCAGCCCCTGGTCCACTGGGAGTTTAAACTACAGTGTTTTCTGTAGGTGGCCCCGTCCTATGGGAGTTTAAAACTGTTATCGTGGTCCCACTGGGGGCCCCGGTAGTTTAATACATTTTTATTTTAGGTCAGCCCCCTGGTCCTACGGGAGTTTAAATACAGGTTTTCTGTAGGCAAACACTGGTCCTACGGGGGTTTTAAAACCCCGGGGGATCTGTAGGTCAGGCCCCGGTCCTAGGTTTTAACTACGGTTACTGTAGGTAAAAAACTGGCCATGGGAGTTTTAAATTCAGTGTTATCTGTAGGTCAGCACTGGTCCTACTGGGAGTTTAATACGTGTTATCTGTAGGGGGAACACTGGTCCTACTGGTAGTTTAAAATACAGTGTTACTGAGGTAAACAGGGGCCCCACGGGTTAACTACAGTGTTACTGTGGCAGCACTGGTCCTACGGTATTTACTACAGTTTTTTCTGTAGGTCGCCTGGTCCCAATGGTAGTTAAAACATTTATCTGTAGGTCAGCACTGGTCCTACTGGTAGTTTTTAATACATTTTATCTGTAGGTCAGCATGGTCCTACTTGTAGTTAACTCAGGGTATCTGTAGGTCAGGCCACTGGGCCTATGGGAGTTTAACTACAGGTTTCTGTAGGTCAAAATGGCCTATGGTAGTTTAAAAATACAGTGTTATCTGTAGGTCAAACATGGGCCTATGGTAGTTTAACACGTGTTATTGTAGTCAGAACATGGGCCTACGGTAGTTTTCTACATTTTTTTCTTAGGTCAGGCCCCCTGGGCCTACTGGAGTTTAACACAGTGTTTCTGTAGGGTCAAACACTGGTCCTACTTAGTTTAAAAATACAGTGTTATCTTAGGTCGAACACTGGTCCTATGGTATTTAAACGGGGTTTTTTTTGTGGTCAGGCCATGGGCCCATGGTGTTTAATACATGTTTTCTGTAGGTCAGGCATGGCCACTGTAGTTTAACTACATGTTATTGTAGGTCAGCATGGTCCTACTGGAGTTTAAAATACAGTGTTATTGTAGGTCGGCCACTGGTCCTACTTGTAGTTTTAAATACAGTGTTACTTAGGGCAGGCCCCTGGGCACTGGTAGTTTTTAAATAAGGTTTTTGAGGTCGCCCCTGGTCCTACTGGTAGTTTTAAATACTTTTTCTGTAGGTCGCCCCCCTGGTCCATGGAGTTTAATACGGGTTATTGTAGTCAGGACTGGGTTCCCCTGGTGTTTAACTAAGTGTTATCTGTAGGTCAAACCTGGTCCTACGGGAGTTTAAATACAGTGTTTTTGTAGGTCAGAAAAGGAGTTTAAAATACTTTTTTGTGGGGGGGGGGAAGGGTTTTAAAAGGGGGGGGGGGAAATGGCCCGGGTTTTCGGAGGGGGTAGAAAAGGGGGGGGGGGGGAATAAAAGGGGGGCCTGGTTTGGGTTTTAAAAAGGGGGGGAGAAAGGGGGGGGAAAAGGGGGGGAAAGGGGGCCGGGTTAATGGTGAAAAACGGGGGGGGGGCGGGGGGGGGGGGCCGGGTTTGGCGAAAACGGGGGACGGTTTTTGGTTTGGGTGGCCCGGGAAGGAGTTTCTCGGTTTTGGGGGGAAACGGTCCACGGCCGGTTCGAGGCGCACTTTCCCAGGGGTTTTCCGGCTTAGGCGCCGGCCGGAGTTCTCACCTTTGGCAGGCCCCGGTCCTACTGTGTTTCTAAGTTACCTGAGGGGAAAAACCGGTTTTGGTTTTAACCCCCGGATTAGGCAAAAATTCCTTGTTTACTCATATCTGTAGAGGACTGTTTGTGTTTTACAGGTTATCTGTAGGTCCACTGGTCCACTGGTGTTTTTAAAAAAACATGTTAATTTAGGGAACACTGGGCCTACTGGTAGTTTTTCTACGTTTTCGTAGGCGGCCCCTGGTCCTACTGGTAGTTAACTACGGTTATTGTGGTCAGGCCCCTGGTTTTTACTGGTGTTTTAAATACAGTGTTACTGTGTCAGCCCCCGGGCCATGGTGTTTAATACAGTGTTACTGTAGGTCAGCATGGTCCACTGGTGGTTAACTAAGGTTTTCTGTAGGTCACCACTGGTCCTACTGGTAGTTTAAATACAGTGTTTCTTGGCAGCCCCTGGTCCCAGGTAGTTTAACTAAGGTTTTCTGAGGTCAAACATGGTCCTAGGGAGTTTAATACAGTGTATCTTAGGTCAAACACTGGTCCACTGGGTTTAACTACAGTGTTATTTAGGTCACACGGTCCTACTGGTAGTTTAAAACATGTTTCTGTAGGGGCAGAACACTGGCCTCTGGTAGTTTAAACATTTTATTTCTGCCTGGCCAGGTGTTTCCATTTATTTGTCCCCTGGTACTGTAGTTTAACTAAGGAGTAGTCAACTTTCCTTGGTTTTTAAAAGGAGTTGGGGTCCCCTTAGTTTTCTGTGTTTTGTAAGGCAGCCCCGGTCGGGGGGTTTAATCAGGGAGAGGGGCCCCGGTTTATGGGTTTAAAAAACAACTGGGTCCCTGGATGGAACACATTGGCAAAAAGGCCTTTAAACTCTTTCTGTTCAGGGCCATGGGGGAAAAAACCGGGGTTTTTGACCCACCCTTTTTCCCAAAAAACTGACTTTCAAACAAACCTACCCTTTTTAACCTGACTGACAAAAACCCCCCGGATTACTCCCAGGGGGTTTATGTAGGTCAAAAATGGCAGGTTTTAACTAATTACTTAGGCAAACATGGCCACAAACACATTTTTTGTAGGAAAAAAATTTTTCCTTGGGTTTCAAAGTGTTAGTGTGTGGTTTGGGGTTTTTCCATTTTCGAGGTCCCGGCCAAAGGAGGGAACACCCCTTTTCTTGGGGCAAAAATGGACTTTAAAATTTTTTGGGAGGCCCACTTTTATGGAAACAGGGACGACAAAAAAGGTTAGGATTTTAACACATTTTTTTTTGTAGGTCCCAAACACCCTCAAACTCAACTTTTCAAACCCCCTTAAACACATTTTAAACACCTTCCAAACACCATGACTTACAGAAAAGGTTTTGGGTTTACTAAGTGTTTTGTAGGAGGACTTCCACGGAGAACTCAGTGTTTCTTGGCGAACCTCCATGGGTAAAAAAGTGTTTCGTGCTAAAAGTCCATGGATTTTTAACCAGTGGTTTTTTCAACATGGGCCCGGGAGTTTAATACAGGTTAGTGGGGGGAAAATGGGCCCGGTTTTAAAAAATTGTTCTTAGTCAAACCGGAATTTAATAATTTTTTTCACCCGGTTGGTGTTCCCGGGTTTCAGGGGGAAATGGGCCCATTAGTAAACAGTTATCTTATGTCACCATGGTCCATGGGGGTTAACAAGTTTTCTTAGGGCGGATGGTCCTATGGGAAACCAGTGTTTTCTTTAATGGTCCACGGTGAAAAATGATCTTTGGGCAAACCGGTTAGGTGTTTCCGTTTTTTAACGGTAAGGGGGCAATGGGCCACGGTGGTTTTTTTCCCTTTTTCCGTGGAGTGGGCCATGGGGTTTTAAACAGGTATTGAAATGTCCACGGTATTTTTCCCTTTTTTTAAGGGCAAAAACCGGTTTGGATTTCCATGTTTTTTTTAAAAACCGGTTTTCCCCTTAGTTTCCCATGTTTCTTTGGGCACCGGTTATTGTTTAATAATGACAGGTAAAAAGGTCCCCATTTAGTTTAAAACCCGTGGTATCTTAGGGCACCAGGTTATTGTTCTAATTTTTTAAAGTCAAAAAGGTTTGGTGTTTAAAAGGGCAGGTGGTTCCATGTTTTAACCGTGTTTCTTAGTCACCAGGGAGGGGTTTAAAAAATGTTACCAGGGGAGGTTTCCAGTGTAAAAACCGGTTTCTTAGGTCAAACAGGGTTTCCATTAAAACACAGGTTTTTTGTTCAATGTTTTAACGGTAGTTTTTCAAGGTTTTCAGGTAGGCCATGGGCCCAACGGGTTTTTTAATAAGGGACAGGTAAAAAGGTCCATTGTTTTTAAAACCCGTTGAGTGGGCCCCCCTGGTCACTGGTTTTCATTTTTTTGGGCAAAAAAGGTTTTTAGTTATCCATTTTTTTGGGCACCAGGTTAGGTTCCATTTTTTTAAGTCAACCGGTTTTGGGTTTTTTTTTTTTAAACCCAAAAGGTCCCCCTGGGGTTTTATAAAGGTTTTTCGGTAAAATCCATGGGGGTTTTAAACCCGGTTTTTTTGTTCAAATGGTCCAACGGGTTTTCTTTTTTTTAGGTCACCCGGTTTGGGGTTTTTAATAATGTTACGTAGGTTCCCCCTTTGGGCCAGGGAGTTTAACACAGTGGATTGTTCACCCCCCCCGGGCCAGGTTGTTTCTAATGTTTTAGGGATGGGTTCTTAGAAAACCCGTTATCTAAGGGCACCCCGGTTAGGTTTTAACCGGTTTTTTTTATAATGGGGCCACGGTGAATTGTTTATCTTGTAACCGAGTGTTTCATTTGTTTAACCCCGGGGGGATGTTTCCATAATTTTTCCCCCGGGTTTTTTCATAAGGGGAAAATAGTTCCTTGGGGAAAAGGTGTTGGGGCCTTCAAACGGGGGTTTTTGAACAGTTTTGTTTCAGGTCAAAGGGTGAAATTTTTTGGGGTTTTCAACAGGTTGGGTGGGTTTCCAAATTAACTTTTTTAAAAGGGGGACCCGGGGGGGGCCTAATAAAACCCAACCCCAAATGTCCCAAACCCCCCCCTGATTTCCCTGTGTAACCCAAAATGAATTCCTATTCAAGGTTAAATTTTTCCATTTTGGAACCGGTTTATTTCCATATAAACCTTTTTTAAAAGGGTCCCCAAAAAAAATTTAAGGACCATTGAACCGTGGTGTCAATTTTTTTTTGGGGCCCAGGGGTTTTTCTTTAAGGTCCAAGGGGATTTTTTCACATTTCCCTAAATTTCCCAAACCAAAACCTTATGAAAAACCCAAATTGTTTTAAAGGGGAACCTTCCTTTTTATAAAACCTCAAAAATAAAAACACTCAACCTAACCCCCAACAATCCCCCTCAAAATCAACCTTAAAATTAAAAACCCAAAGATTGTTAAATGAATTGTTTTTTGAATTTTTTAAAACAAACCCCCGTGATTTACCTTGGGGAGAACCCCCATTTAAAAAGGAAGTGGTTCCCGCCAAAAAGGGGGCCACAGACCATTATTTCCAAATTCCCCGGTGATTTTTTTAATTCCCCCGGGGTGCCCCTTTTTAAACCGGGGGAGCATTTAACCGGAGTTCCAAACAACCGTTTTGGCCCGGTAAAAGGGAGTTTTAAATTTTCCCCGGGATTCCAATCAAAGTAGGCCTGTTGCAAAGGTTTGCATTGTCCCCGGTAGTGTCCAAAAACAGGGAGGCTTTTTCCAGGGGGAACCATACACCCGGGGGTGAATTTTCCGGGGGAGAAAATGATTGTTCCATAAATGTCACCAGGTGAGGCGATCCATAATGTCAACCAGGTGAGTGTTCCATAATGTCAACCAGGTGATTGTTCCATAATGTCAACCAGGTGATTGTTCTATAATGTCAACCAGGTGAGTGTTCCATGTTGTCAACCAGGTGATTGTTCCATAATGTCAACCAGGTGATTGTTCTATAATGTCAACCAGGTGAGTGTTCCATAATGTCAACCAGGTGATGTTCCATAATGTCAACCAGGTGAGTGTTCCATGTTGTCAACCAGGTGATTGTTCCATAATGTCAACCAGGTGAGTGTTCCATGTTGTCAACCAGGTGATTGTTCCATAATGTCAACCAGGTGATTGTTCTATAATGTCAACCAGGTGAGTGATCCATAATGTCAACCAGTTGAGTGTTCCATGTTGTCAACCAGGTGATTGTTCTATAATGTCAACCAGGTGCCATATAGTTTCACATTCTCCCTTAAATTCTCCCAAATTATATAACCCAATTGTTTTATTGTAACACTCCTATATACACTGCTCAAAAAAATAAAGGGAACACTTAAACAACACAATGTAACTCCAAGTCAATCACACTTCTGTGAAATCAAACTGTCCACTTAGGAAGCAACACTGATTGACAATAAATTTCACATGCTGTTGTGCAAATGGAATAGACAACAGGTGGAAATTATAGGCAATTAGCAAGACACCCCCATTAAAGAAGTGGTTCTGCAGGTTGTGACCACAGACCACTTCTCAGTTCCTATGCTTCCTGGCTGATGTTTTGGTAACTTTTGAATGCTAGCGGTGCTTTCACTCTAGTGGTAGCATGAGACGGAGTCTACAACCCACACAAGTGGCTCAGGTAGTGCAGCTCATCCAGGATGGCACATCAATGTGAGCTGTGGCAAGAAGGTTTGCAGTGTCTGTCAGCATAGTGTCCAGAGCATGGAGGCGCTACCAGGAGACAGGCCAGTACATCAGGAGACGTGGAGGATTCCGTAGGAGGGCAACAACCCAGCAGCAGGACCGCTACCTCCGCCTTTGTGCAAGGAGGAGCAGGAAGAGCAATGCCAGAGCCCTGAAAAATGACCTCCAGCAGGCCACAAATGTGCATGTGTCTGCTCAAACGGTCAGAAACAGACTCCATGAGGGTGGTATGAGGGCCCGACGTCCACAGGTGGGGGTTGTGCTTACAGCCCAACACCGTGCAGGACGTTTGGCATTTGCCAGAGAACACCAAGATTGGCAAATTCGCACTGGCGCCCTGTGCTCTTCACAGATGAAAGCAGGTTCACACTGAGCACGTGACAGACATGACAGAGTCTGGAGACGCCGTGGAGAACGTTCTGCTGCCTGCAACATCCTCCAGCATGACCGGTTTGGCGGTGGGTCAGTCATGGTGTGGGGTGGCATTTCTTTGGGGGGCCGCACAGCCCTCCATGTGCTCGCCAGAGGTAGCCTGACTGCCATTAGGTACCGAGATGAGATCCTCAGACCCCTTGTGAGACCATATGCTGGTGCGGTTGGCCCTGGGTTCCTCCTAATGCAAGACAATGCTAGACCTCATGTGGCTGGAGTGTGTCAGCAGTTCCTGCAAGAGGAAGGCATTGATGCTATGGACTGGCCCGCCCGTTCCCCAGACCTGAATCCAATTGAGCACATCTGGGACATCATGTCTCGCTCCATCCACCAACGCCACGTTGCACCACAGACTGTCCAGGAGTTGGCGGATGCTTTAGTCCAGGTCTGGGAGGAGATCCCTCAGGAGACCATCCACCACTTCATCTGGAGCATGCCCAGGTGTTGTAGGGAGGTCATACAGGGACGTGGAGGCCACACACACTTCTGAGCCTCATTTTGACTTGTTTTAAGGACATTACATCAAAGTTGGATCAGCCTGTAGTGTGGTTTTCCACTTTAATTTTGAGGGTGACTCCAAATCCAGACCTCCATGGGTTGATACATTTGATTTCCATTGATAATTTTTGTGTGATTTTGTTGTCAGCACATTCAACTATGTAAAGAAAAAAGTATTTAATAAGATTATTTCATTCATTCAGATTTAGGATGTGTTGTTTAAGTGTTCCCTTTATTTTTTTGAGCAGTGTATTTCCTCATAGTCTATCTGATATTTCTCTGGCGTTTCCCTTTTCGTTGTTTCTATTCTAACGTCTAATTGCTTACCCTTTTCTCCTCATACTGGTTGTGTCACGATCGTCATCTACAGAGGAGGACCAAGGCGCAGCGTTGAATGCGAACATTTTATTAAATTTGAATGAACACACGAACAAAACAACAAAACGAAAACGTGACGTCCCTGGTTACATACACGGAACAAGAAACCACAATGAATGAGTGCCAAACGGCTACCTAAGTATGACTCCCAATCAGAGACAACGAGCTACAGCCGTCTCTGATTGGGAGCCACCCTGGCCAACATAGATCTACAAAACCAGAAAGTGAAACCTAGAACACACATAGACTATACACACCCTGGCTCAACATATTAGAGTCCCCAGAGCCAGGGCGTGACAGTACCCCCCCCTAAAGGCGCGGACTCCGACCGCGCCCACCAAACACCACAGGGGAGGGACCGGGTGGGCACTCCGCTTAGGCGGCGGATCCGGCTCCGGGCCTGATCCCCGCTCCCTCTCCAACCCCCCAAAGTACCCCTGGTCCGGTCTGGCCCCGCTGGCCGGAGCTGGACTGCACACTGGTGGAGCGGATTGCTCTAGCTCCGGCGTGAAGCATCTGACCGGTGCCGGACCAGCCACCGGTGGAACAGGCACGGGCCGTGCCAGACTGACGACGCACACCACTGGCTTGGTGTGGGGAGCAGGAGCGGGCCGAGCCGGGCTGTCGAAGCGCACCACTGACTTGGTGCGGGGAGCAGGAACGGGCCGAGCCGGGCTGACGAAGCGCACCACTGACTTGGTGCGGGGAGCAGGAACGGGCCGAGCCGGGCTGACGAAGCGCACCACTGACTTGGTGCGGGGGAGCAGGAACGGGCCGAGCCGAGCTGACGAAGCGCACCACTGACTTGGGGCGGGGAGCAGGAACGGGCCGAGCCGGGCTGACGAAGCGCACCACTGACTTGGTGCGGGGAGCAGGAACGGGCCGAGCCGGGCTGACGAAGCGCACCACTGACTTGGTGCGGGGAGCAGGAACGGGCCGAGCCGGGCTGACGAAGCGCACCACTGACTTGGTGCGGGGAGCAGGAACAGGCCGGACCGTACTGGGGACACACACCACTGGTCCTACGCAGGGATCTGGAATGGGCCGGACCGGACAGGTAACACACCCCAGTACCTCTCGCCGTGCCTCTACACCTTCCACCCCCTCTTCGACCAGTGGCCCCCGTAACCTGGCGGCCTCCTCTGCCAATCCGCTGGGCCGCTCTGCCGCGGTCTCCTGCTGGCCCGTCGTCCACGGCGTTAGCCCCCCCCTAAAAATGTTCTGGGCGTCTCTCCTACCCGTGGACCAGGTCTCCATGTCCCTCGCCAGCCTTTCACCCTTCTGCCACAATGTCAAGCCCTTCTCTTCCTCACTCGGCTTGACCCAGTCGAGGAGGCGAAGGAGATCTGCTAGAGATCTCCCTGGCGATGGCTCCTGGACACGCTGCTTGGTCAAATCTTGGTGGTTTCTTCTGTCACGATCGTCATCTACAGAGGAGGACCAAGGCGCAGCGTTGAATGCGAACATTTTATTAAATTTGAATGAACACACGAACAAAACAACAAAACGAAAACGTGACGTCCCTGGTTACATACACGGAACAAGAAACCACAATGAATGAGTGCCAAACGGCTACCTAAGTATGACTCCCAATCAGAGACAACGAGCTACAGCCGTCTCTGATTGGGAGCCACCCTGGCCAACATAGATCTACAAAACCAGAAAGTGAAACCTAGAACACACATAGACTATACACACCCTGGCTCAACATATTAGAGTCCCCAGAGCCAGGGCGTGACAGGTTGGTTATAAAATGGTTTATATTTAGGATTTCCTAAATATGACAAACATTCTGCTGGCCAATATGGTCTTTCCGAGTTTCTTAGATGATAGAAGTTGTGGTTGAATCATAGCACAGTCCTGGTAACTGTGGGGATTTAGAACTACTGTTAATTATTTTAAAAGAGATGTGGTGCATATTAGACTATTTTATTTATTTAATTGTAATGTAGTATATAGTGCCCACCTATACCAGTCATTGTAATGTAGTATATAGTGCCCACCTATACCAGTCATTGTAATGTAGTATATAGTGCCCATCTATACCAGTCATTGTAATGTAGTATATAGTGCCCACCTATACCAGTCACTGTAATGTAGTATATAGTGCCCACCTATACCAGTCATTGTAATGTAGTATATAGTGCCCACCTATACCAGTCATTGTTTAGCTCCTCCTTCCATTCTCTTCCTTCTGCTTCTGCTGGGGGCTCTAACCGGTAAGGGGTTTATTTCCCCAAGGAATAACTACTTCAACAACCCTCCCCCCTGGAAATGTACCACTAAGTACTACATCAAATCATGTATCTAAGTCTTGGGCTGTTCTCCTTTTGTCTATGATCCACCTGTCTTTTTCTTTTATTATCTTAAGGTCACAGTTACCCCATGTGATTTCCCCATTATCCTTGAGCTGGTTCCTCCTACACCAATAACCATTTAACCCTGGTACTTGAATAGCGATCCCTTCCTGTATTCTAGTTACTACTAGTTACTACTGTCAGTATTCCATCCCCCTTATTCTCAGGGGAACTAGTCAAGGGCAGAGAAATCAATGATAGGGATATCTGGTGCGTCTTGAATGTCTCGAAGGTCTCCCCCTCCGCCGAGGGAATCAGCAAGAACACATAGCTCATCAGTAATTGCCATCCTCCCCCATCTGATTCTCGCCAGCATCCTCAGCTCTCTCATCTCTCAGTCATCGGTTCCCTCACTCTGGTACAATGGTTTAGATGATACCAGGTCACGCTCCCCTCTATCCGTACCGCCGTTGGTGTAACCTGGACGACGATGTATGGTCACTTTAGCTGCTAACCTTCTCCCGTCACTAGGGTCTCCGGATCAGCCAGAGTCCCTCTCAATCTATCGACATCGGTCTGCGAAGAGTGTCCTTCTACCAGCCTACCCATAAGGAAGCTCTGAGTTACTGCTGCAAAGACACACAAGCACAGACACACACAAAAGACAACAATGCTACCCAATGGCTGGGGTTGGAACACTCCTATAGTGGGAAACATCGGCTACCCAATGGTTGGGGTTGGAACACTCCTATAGTGGGAAACATCTGCTACCCAATGGCTGGGGTTGGAACACTCCTATAGTGGGAAACATCTGCTACCCAATGGCTGGGGTTGGAACACTCCTATAGTGGGAAACATCTGCTACCCAATGGTTGGGGTTGGAACACTCCTATAGTGGGAAACATCTGCTACCCAATGGTTGGGGTTGGAACACTCCTATAGTGGGAAACATCTGCTACCCAATGGCTGGGGTTGGAACACTCCTATAGTGGGAAACATCTGCTACCCAATGGCTGGGGTTGGAACACTCCTATAGTGGGAAACATCTGCTACCCAATGGCTGGGGTTGGAACACTCCTATAGTGGGAAACATCTGCTACCCAATGGCTGGGGTTGGAACACTCCTATAGTGGGAAACATCTGCTACCCAATGGCTGGGGTTGGAACACTCCTATAGTGGGAAACATCTGCTACCCAATGGCTGGGGTTGGAACACTCCTATAGTGGGAAACATCTGCTACCCAATGGTTGGGGTTGGAACACTCCTATAGTGGGAAACATCTGCTACCCAATGGCTGGGGTTGGAACACTCCTATAGTGGGAAACATCTGCTACCCAATGGTTGGGGTTGGAACACTCCTATAGTGGGAAACATCTGCTACCCAATGGTTGGGGTTGGAACACTCCTATAGTGGGAAACATCTGCTACCCAATGGTTGGGGTTGGAACACTCCTATAGTGGGAAACATCGGCTACCCAATGGTTGGGGTTGGAACACTCCTATAGTGGGAAACATCTGCTACCCAATGGTTGGGGTTGGAACACTCCTATAGTGGGAAACATCTGCTACCCAATGGTTGGGGTTGGAACACTCTTATAGTGGGAAACATCTGCTACCCAATGGCTGGGGTTGGAACACTCCTATAGTGGGAAACATCGGTCTCTCCCACTTTTACCATCATTGAGGTAGCCAACAACACCTGGTACGGGCCCCTCCACATAGGGTCTTTCCAGCTCTTTCTTCTGTAGTCTTTTGCCATCACATAGTCTCCAGGGCGCAGAAAATACTCAGATTCTCCTACTCGGTTGGGCAGAGTTATCTTCACCCATGAAAAGAAAATCTTAAGAACATTGTTAGGTTAGGTGAGACACAGTATGTTACTTATGTCCTCTCATCCGTCAGGAGAAGCCTTGAGATTATGAAGCACACCTATTTCCTACTTGTTGTAGTCCACTCATTTCATAGACACCCTGCCTCCTATCACAAAAACAAAAAAGATTTAACCTAACCCATAACACATTATTACTACTGCTCATATCCTTAATACACCTTGCATATTTCCCCACAAAACCATTATAAAACATTAAAACCCCTGTAAGCCCAAGTTCCCCCCTTTGGACACATGCATCACATCGTGATTAATATGTTAAAAAAACAAAACAACAACAATATTGCCTATCAAACCAAAAATAATAACTGAACTTAAAATGACAACCTTTGAGCATGTCTTTACTTAACTGTATCCCATAACACTATTCAAGAAATACCTCTCCTTCAGGACTAACTCTCTCACTTCATCCTTGTCCTGTTTGGACTAATATATAGGATTTTTTCCAAATTATAAACTTCTTCACAATTATCCTTATTATATCTAACCCCCAATTCAGCATCCTCTAGGATTTACAGTGCGGGTGATCAAGTCACACTATAAAGCCAGGACAGATTGCAGAGGTCATTGAAATCATTCAATGAATTGTTCCATCCGATAGTATACTACTCATTAACAACCATCAAAACATTTCATAAATGTTGTATCCCAAGTGTACAGTAAGTCCTTAGTACAGCTCTTTTCAAAATAAATCACACGTATTTACTTATCCCTCAGTAAATAAAAGCCCAAATTACATGTGTTTGCCCCTTTAAGATATTTCACTTCTATCCCGTGAAAAAACCTAAAATACAAATAAAAATCCTATACAGCTAACATTTCAAACTGAATGGGTTGTTTGTGGTTATTTAAACACCATTTAGTAAAACAATAAACAAAACAAAAATGGCCAGGCCCTATTTATAGTCTCGGAAAGTTTTTTTTTTTTTTTAAAGAGAGAAAATCACTCCCCCCTTTTTCCTGGAAGAAAAAGTACACATTTAGTTAGTTTACATTTTGATACCTCCTAACCAATCCAAAAAATCGAAATTCGATATTCTCTCTATTCCCACATCTCCTAATTCTCCTACTCAGAAAACCCTCAAGAACATCACTTGTCACCGCTCCCTTCCCCGATGAATTCCACAATCCAGTGCACATAAAACAACATAAAGTCCCATAAGATTTCAACCCTGAGGCTTTTCCGTAACCGCAAATACAGTCAATTTCTCTGTGTAAGGAATCAGTGATATTTGATCCCAAGTATCTATTAAAATGTTGTTTGAGACATGGGGTCTCCTACATCTCCCTCATCATTGATTCTGTAGCGGATTTCCATCAATCCCAGAAAAGACTCCCAACCAAGACACATCAGACATTTATCATGTTTCATTAAGTGGAATATACACCTATAACATAACAAACCCATAACCACTTTCCAGTAATCTAATCATTTCAACCTGTTGCATTGCTTTTAGTAAAAATATAAATTGTTGTGTAATCAATCCAGAACCCACAATAAGTTAGTGCTGTCTCCTGTCCCCTAGTCCAAAATAAAAGCTTCTCTAGCTATCCTGATTTGGTGCTTCCCACGAGTTCTAAGACTGCTGCCATTCAGCCAAGCTGGGCCCATTCCCTTGCCAATTACCCTGTTGTGGTTGCCTAGGCCACCACGGCTTGGTAGGACAATCCCTTCTTGTACAGTGAGGGGAAAAAAGTATTTGATCCCCTGCTGATTTTGTACGTTTGCCCACTGACAAATAAATGATCAGTCTATAATTTTAATGGTAGGTTTATTTGAACAGTGAGAGACAGAATAACAACAACAAAATCCAGAAAAACGCATGTCAAAAATGTTATAAATTGATTTGCATTTTAATGAGGGAAATAAGTATTTGAACCCCTCTCAATCAGGAAGTTCTGGCTCCCAGGTGTCTTTTATACAGGTAACGAGCTGAGATTAGGAGCACACTCTTAAAGGGAGTGCTCCTAATCTCAGTTTGTTACCTGTATAAAAGACACCTGTCCACAGAAGCAATCAATCAATCAGATTCCAAACTCTCCACCATGGCATCAACTCAACTCGCCATGTTTGGAGGAGGAGGAATGCTGCCTATGACCCCAAGAACACCATCCCCACCGTCAAACATAGAGGTGGAAACATTATGTTTTGGGGGTGTTTTTCTGCTAAGGGGACAGGACAACTTCACTGCATCAAAGGGACGATGGACATTGAAAATGGGTTGTGGATGGGTATTCCAGCATGACAATGACCCAAAACACACGGCCAAGGCAACAAAGGAGTGGCTCAAGAAGAAGCACATTAAGGTCCTGGAGTGGCCTAGCCAGTCTCCAGACCTTAATCTCATAGAAAATCTGTGGAGGGAGCTGAAGGTTCGAGTTGCCAAACGTCAGCCTCGAAACCTTAATGACTTGGAGAAGATCTGCAAAGATGAATGGGACAAAATCCCTCCTGAGATGTGTGCAAACCTGGTGGCCAACTACAAGAAACGTCTTACCTCTGTGATTGCCAACAAGGGTTTTGCCACCAAGTACTAAGTCATGTTTTGCAGAGGGGTCAAATACTTATTTCCCTCATTAAAATGCAAATCAATTTATAACATTTTTGACATGCATTTTTCTGGATTTTTTTGTTGTTATTCTGTCTCTCACTGTTCAAATATTCCTACCGTCAAATTATAGACTGATCATGTCTTTGTCAGTGGGCAAACGTACAAAATCAGCAGGGGATCAAATACTTTTTTCCCTCACTGTAGCTGTTATTGTTTCTCTCACAGAATTAGTTAGCTAGCTAGCTATTCAAGTTAGCGTGCTATTGTTAGCTAGAGTAGAAAGCTAGGTAGCTATCTAGTTAGCTGGCTACATGTTAGCTAGCTAGCTAGTTAGTTAGATATGTTACAACAACCCACAATTTGATTTATTTTCCAGAATAGACAGCTTTTGCTACAGGCCCACAGATAAATAGACAGACAAATAACATATCAGCCATGTTACCTGAAGTGAAAGAATAGCCAGCCCTCTCTCTTCATAGCAACGAACCCAAACAACACAGCACTTGACCCTTTCAAAGAAATGATGATGCTATTCTTACTAAAACTAACTTTAGCGCAGTAGCTTTGCCAGGAAGTTGTTGACGGCGCGCACAACAATCAAGACGCAACAGGAAGCAATGTTCAGCAAAAAAGGTCTATATGGAAACACAGCCTCAATTCAGGGTTGAAAGTGACATGTCTCTCTCTCCTCTCTTGCTTTCTCTCTCTCTCTATAGGTGGTGGGGTTCTGTTAGTGGAGGCTTTACTGTTTGAGAACCGTCGAGGTCCGGTCATGGCTCAGATCTTCTCCCTCAACATGTTGGTCCAGACGGAGGGGAAAGAGCATCCCCCCTCTCAGTACTCTAGCATGCTCTCCTTCGCTGGCTTCCACAACGTCCAGGTCTGTCGGACAGGGAAGTCCTACGATGCCATCCTGGCCATCAAATGAATCTGTCAGGCTGCTTAGACCATGACATCTCTATGGTTTAGACCATGAGTTATCTTAGGAAGTATCTATCTTGTGTGAAGCCTCCATGTTAGCAGTCTGTCTGCATGAACCTCATCCTTCAGATGCAGCGGACCAGATAGTCTCCTGGTGACTCTGTTATTGGCTAGCTAAGATGACATCACAGTGTTATTGGCTAGCTAAGATGGCATCACAGTGTTATTGGCTTTTTCTCTTTTTTTTCAAGGTCATATCTTCTCCCTCAAATGCAAATATTTAGTTATTCTGTGCATATAGTCTGCATTATCTGAGATGTTATGACATAGTGTTGTTATTCTCACTTCAAAGACGAGGAGAAATGTGGGCATAACATTTTAAATTTGGTCATGTTTTACCTGTTAGTAATTTCCTATTAAAGGAATCCTCACCAACAACAGCTCTCCTGCTTCATCTAGTGTCACATCTGTGCAACGCCTCAAACGATGAATGAAGAACAATTATTGAAGTAGGTTGCTGTTCAATGTCCAGGGAGAAGAGAATGCATTGTTGCAAGTTAAGAAAGCTCAGGAAATATAGATGTTTTTTGGGACACACATCTAACCCCTTTTTTTGTGTAGGCACAAAACGACCTCCATACTTCCATTCATTTTTTAAACCGGTGACACTTGTGGGGGTCGTAGTGAGGGTTTAGTGTTCGTGAGAGTCTCGTCTTTCCATAGAGGGGTCATATTAGTTTGTAGGCCAAACCGTTCGGACGCTACAGCCGTATTCGTGAGAAGACCGATTTTCGGGATGTCTCATGGTCTGGCAAACACTGCTGTAGCTCTGCCACCTTCCACCGCCGATGAGCTAAAACATATCTCTAGCTTAAACAGAGATTTTGATGTTAATTTTTAATTCTGTTAATTAGATTGATGCACCAGGGTTTTAAAGGGCATGTTGCAAGTAAAATGTTCCTATAAAAATAGAATATACACCACAATGCAAACACTAAAAAAGTACATTTTTACCCCAGGCTGCTTGAGATAAAAATGTGTGAAGCATGTGCGCTAGTAAGCAACACCCCCTCAAGTGTGTGATGCAGCCTGTGATTTAGCCTGTGACGTTGGTTCAGGTGAAGACTCTGGAGACTGGGGACAACATCCCAGCCTGTGATTTAGCCTGTGACGCTGGTTCAGGTGGAGACTGGGGACAACATCCCAGCCTATGATTTAGCCTGTGACGTTGGTTCAGGTGAAGACTCTGGAGACTGGGGACAACATCCCAGCCTATGATTTAGCCTGTGACGTTGGTTCAGGTGAAGACTCTGGAGACTGGGGACAACATCCCAGCCTATGATTTAGCCTGTGACGTTGGTTCAGGTGAAGACTCTGGAGACTGGGGACAACATCCCAGCCTGTGATTTAGCCTGTGACGTTGTTTCTGGTGAAGACTCTGGAGACTGGGGACAACATCCCAGCCTATGATTTAGCCTGTGACGTTGGTTCAGGTGAAGACTCTGGAGACTGGGGACAACATCCCAGCCTGTGATTTAGCCTGTGATTTAGCCTGTGACGTTGGTTCAGGTGAAGACTCTGGAGACTGGGGACAACATCCCATTTCTACAAACAACTAGGAATAGAATAAAACCTAAATGATCAGCTTGAAGGTCATTCTGTTTTTTATGTGTTCATCCGTAGCTTATGCCTTCCCATACACAGTGGTGGAAAAAGTACCCAGTTTTCATACTTGAGTAAAAATAAAGATAACTTAATAGACAATGACTCAAGTGAAAGTCACCCAGTAAAATACTACTTGAGCAAAAGTATTTGGTTTTAAATATACTTAAGTATCAAAAGTAAAACGATCAATCATTTCAAATTCCTTATATTAAGCAAACCATGTGGCATGATTTTCTTGTTTTTTAAATGTATAGATAGCCAGGGGCACACTTCAACACTGACATAATTGACAAACAAAACATTTGTCTTTAGTGAGTCCGCCAGATCAGAGGCAGTAGGGATGACCAGTGCCTGAATTGGATCAGTTTCCTGTCCAGCTAAGCATTCAAAATGTAAAAAGTACTTTTGGGTGTCAAGGAAAATGTATTGAGTAGGAAGTACATTATTTTCTTCAGTTATGTAGTAAAGTAAAAGTTGTCCAACATACAAATAGTAAAGTACAGATACCCCTACTTAGGTAAAAATACTTTAAAGTACTACTTAAGTACTTTACTCCACTGTGTGTACATGTTTTTTTTGGGGCATTGCTAGCTGGCTTCTGACTCCCATCCTACTTTACTAGCAACTGGCAAGCTGTATCAGGAAGCTTTAGATGCGAGTGGAAAACAAATGTATTTGCTAGCTATCCATCTGATTTGATAAAGTCCCCAAAACATTTTTCAGCTGGATTGAAACTGCTGGGGAAAAACTAGCGAACGTTACCGAACTCACACAATCGGTGTCTGAGTTTACCTTAGCTAGCTAAGTGGACTGTAGCTATGTTTCTAGAAAATAACTATATTTTTTCTAGCTATACTTTAAATACTCGTTTCTGACTATTGAACACTTTTTGTCAAACTACTTAGTTCCCCTGCCTGATAATAATGCATCATTAACTGAAAATGTTGGCAAGAAAAATGCCCCTCTTGATTTCACTGTAAATAAAATGTTGTTCTGGTATAATTTGGCTGAATAGGCTTGTGGTGCACATTTACATGAGTGTTTCATTAGTTACAGTGAGGGAAAAAAGTATTTGATCCCCTGCTGATTTTGTACGTTTGCCCACTGACAAAGAAATGATCAGTCTATAATTTTAATGGTAGGTTAATTTGAACAGTGAGAGACAGAATAACAACAACAAAATTCAGAAAAACGCATGTCAAAAATGTTATAAATTGATTTGCATTTTAATGAGGGAAATAAGTATTTGACCCCTCTGCAAAACATGACTTACTACTTGGTGGCAAATCCCTTGTTGGCAATCACAGAGGTCAGACGTTTCTTGTAGTTGGCCACCAGGTTTGCACACATCTCAGGAGGGATTTTGTCCCACTCCTCTTTGCAGATTTTCTCCAAGTCACTAAGGTTTCGAGGCTGACATTTGGTAACTCAAACCTTCAGCTCCCTCCACAGATGATTTTCTATGGGATTAAGGTCTGGAGACTGGCTAGGCCACTCCAGGGCCTTCATGTGCTTCTTCTTGAGCCACTCCTTTGTTGCCTTGGCCGTGTGTTTTGGGTCATTGTCATGCTGGAATACCCATCAACAACCCATTTTCAATGCCCTGGCTGAGGGAAGGAGGTTCTCAGCCAAGATTTGACGGTACATGGCCCCGTCCATCGTCAAGGGATCAAATACTTTTTTCCCTCACCGTAGGTACAGTGGTTTGCGAAAGTATTCACCCCCCTTGGCATTTTTCTTATTTTGTTGCCTTACAACCTGGAATTAAAATTGATTTTTTGGGGGGTTTGTATCATTTGATTTACACAACATGCCTACCACTTTGAAGATGCAAAATATTTTTTCTTGTGAAACAAACAAGAACTAAGACAAAAAAAACAGAAAACTTGAGCATGCATAACTATTCACCCCCCCCCCCCCCCCCTCCCCCCAAAGTCAATACTTTGTACAGCCACCTTTTGCAGCAATTACAGCTGCAAGTCTCTTGGGGTATGTCTCTATAAGCTTGGCACATCTAGCCACTGGGAGTTTTGCCCATTCTTCAAGGCAAAACTGCTCCAGTTCCTTCAAGTTGGATGGGTTCCGCTGGTGTACAGCAATCTTTAAGTTATACCACAGATTCTCAATTGGATTGAGGTCTGGGTTTTGACTAGGCCATTCCAAGACATTTAAATGTTTCCCCTTAAACCACTCGAGTGTTGCTTTAGCACTATGCTTAGGGTCATTGTCCTGCTGGAAGGTGAACCTCCGTCCCAGTCTCAAATCTCTCGAAGACTGAAACAGGTTTCCCTCAAGAATTTCCCTGTATTTAGGGATGGTGTTCTCTGGGTGACGAGAGGTGTTGGGTTTGCGCCAGACATTTTCCTTGATGGACAAAAAGCTTAATTTTAGTCTCATCTGACCAGAGTACCTTCTTCCATATGTTTGGGGAGTCTCCTACATGCCTTTTGGCGAACACCAAAAGTGTTTGCTTATTTTTTCCTTTAAGCAATGGCTTTTTTTCTGGCCACTCTTCCGTAAAACCCAGCTCTGTGGAGTGTACGACTTAAAGTGGTCCTATGAACAGATACTCCAATCTCCACTGTGGAGCTTTGCAGCTCCTTCAGGGTTATCTTAGGTCTCTTTGTTGCCTCTCTGATTAATGCCCTCCTTGCCTGGTCCGTGAGTTTTGGTGGGCGGCCCTCTCTAATAATGGATTTAATGGTGCTCCGTGGGATGTTCAAAGTTTCTGATATTTTATTATAACCCAACCCTGATCTGTACTTCTCCACAACTTTGTCCCTGACCTGTTTGGAGAGCTCCTTGGTCTTCATGGTGCCGCTTGCTTGGTGGTGCCCCTTGCTTAGTGGTGTTGCAGACTCTGGGGCCTTTCAGAACAGGTGTATATATACTGAGATCATGTAACAGATCATGTGACACTTAGATTGCACACAGGTGGACTTTATTTAACTAATTATGTGACTTCTGAAGGTAATTGGTTGCACCAGATCTTATTTAGGGGCTTCATAGCAAAGGGGGTGAATACATATGGACGCACCACTTTTGCGTTATTTTTTTCATTTCACTTCACCGATTTAGAGTATTAAATCCATTTAAATTACAGGTTGTAATGCAACAAAATAGGAAAAACGCCAAGGGGGATGAATACTTTTAAAAGGCACTGCTTGTACATATGTCATAGCATTCGGTGGTCTGATAAGGAGTTGACAATAAATGCATTAATCACCAAAGCCATGTTAGCATTCACTGCACATGTTTCTGAACAATTCAACCCTTTTGTTAGTGTCATTGATATTTGGAAATTCACATACAATATTCAGTTCATAAGCATTGACTGTACTACCTCCAGGGTCTGTGGTGAAACGACTGCTGTGCAAGGTATTGGGCAACAGCTTTCTTCCATATTCTCAAAGGGCCTGATTCAGACTTAGGAAATGTACGCCTTTCCTACGGAAGCCTTTCCGACACACTTCTCAGTACTTGGTATTCAGACTTACCTTAATGAAACTGCATAATGGGCTTTGCAGAAGTGGTTCCCTTGCGCGTGCTGAACACATTTAATTTAATTGCTGAAAACCCTCCTTGCTGGCCAACAGATTTCCTCGTGGAGTTCTCATTCAATAGGGTTTTCAGTACATTTATCTTAAGTCATCCCTTTAAATAGGGTGTACCTTTAATTAGTATTTCGGCGCCGGACTAGAATACATCGAGAACAGGTTCAGAATATTAGGGATCAATGAAAGAAAGCCACCTATGCATTTTTGTCTCCGTTTCAGCACCAACTGGTAGATTAAGAAATACTCTGATCTTTGAGATTATTTAAGCAAATTTTAGGGTTAGGAAAGTATGTATGAATCATTAAAAAAACGTTTTGGAGAGCCTTTATGCACTAAATATATTGATGAATCAAAGATAGTGGTTTGATTCATCCTGAAAGTTGTCATATTCAAGTTCAAACCAGAGCTGGGCTTTACAGAAGAGTGGCTGGAAAAAAGCCATTGCTTAAAGAAAAAAATAAGCAAACACGTTTGGTGTTCGCCAAAAGGCATGTGGGAGACTCCCCAAACATATGGAAGAAGGTACTCTGGTCAGATGAGACTAAAATTGAGCTTTTTGGCCATCAAGGAAAACGCTATGTCTGGCGCAAACCCAACACCTCTCATCACCCCGAGAACACCACCCCTACAGTGAAGCATGGTGGTGGCAGCATCATACTGTGGGGATGTTTTTCATCGGCAGGGACTGGGAAACTGGTCAGAATTGAAGGAATGATGGATGGTTCTAAATGCAGCTAAATTCTTGAGGGAAACCTGTTTCAGACTTAAATTTTAGACTCCCAGATTTGAGACTGGGACGGAGGTTCACCTTCCAGCAGGACAATGACCCTAAGTATACTGCTAAAGCAATTCTTGAGTGGTTTAAGGGGAAACATTTAAATGTCTTGGAATGGCCTAGTCAAAGCCCAGACCTCAATCCAATAGAGAATCTGTGGTATGACTTAAAGATTGCTGTACACCAGCGGAACCCATCCAACTTGAAGGAGCTGGAGCAGTTTTGCCTTGAAGAATGGGCAAAAATCCCAGTGGTTAGATGTGCCAAGCTTATAGAGACATACCCCAAGAGACTTGCAGCTGTAATTGCTGCAAAAGGTTGCTCTACAAAGTATTGACTTTGGGGGGGGGGTGAATAGTTATGCCTCAAGTTTTCTGTTTTGTTGTCTTATTTCTTCTTTGTTTCAAAATAAGAAATATTTTGCATCTTCAAAGTGGTAGGCATGTTGTGTAAATGAAATGATAGAAACCCCCAAAGAATCAATTTTAATTCCAGATTGTAAGGCAACAAAATAAGAAAAATGCCAAGGGGGGTGAATACTTTCGCAAGCCACTGTATACAGTCGTGGTCAAAAGTTTTGAGAATGACACAAATAAAAAATTTCACAAAGTCTGCTGCCTCAGTTTTTATGATGGCAATTTGCATATACTCCAGAATGTTATGAAGAGTGATCAGATGAATTGCAATTAATTGCAAAGTCCCTCTTTGCCATGAAAATGAACTTAATCCCCCAAAAATATTTCCACTGCATTTCAGCCCTGCCACAAAAGGACCAGCTGACATCATGTCAGTGATTCTCTCGTTAACACAGGTGAGAGTGTTGACGAGGACAAGGCTGGAGATCCCTCTGTCATGCTGATTGAGTTAGAATAACAGACTGGAAGCTTTAAAAGGAGGGTGGTGCTTGAAATCATTATTCTTCCTCTGTTAACCATGGTTACCTGCAAGGAAACATGTGCCGTCATCATTGCTTTGCACAAAAAGGGCTTCACAGGCAAGGATATTGCTGCTAGTAAGATTGCACCTAAATCAACCATTTATCGGATCATCAAGAACTTCAAGGAGAGAGGTTCAATTGTTGTGAAGAAGGCTTCAGGGCGCCCAAGAAAATCCAGCAAGCGCCAGGACCGTCTCCTAAAGTTGATTCAGCTGCAAGATCGGGACACCACCAGTGCAGAGCTTGCTCAGGAATGGCAGCAGGCAGGTGTGAGTGCATCTGCACTCACAGTGAGGTGAATACTTTTGGAGGATGGCCTGGTGTCAAGAAGGGCAGCGAGGAAGCCACTTCTCTCCAGGAAAAACATCAGGGACAGACTGATATTCTGCAAAAGGTACAGGGATTGGACTGCTGAGGACTGGGGTAAAGTCATTTTCTCTGATGAATCCCCTTTCCGATTGTTTGGGGTATCCGGAAAAAAGCTTGTCCGGAGAAGACCAGGTGAGCGCTAACATCAGTCCTGTATCATGCCAACAGTAAAGCATCCTGAGACCATTCATGTGTGGGTTTGCTTCTCAGCCAAGGGAGTGGGCTCACTCACATTTTTGCCTAAGAACACAGCCATGAATAAAGAATGATACCAACCCAACCATCCAAGAACAGTTTGGTGACTTTAATGCCTTTTCCAGCATGATGGAGCACCTTGCCATAAGGCAAAGGTAATAACTAAGTGGCTCGGGGAACAAAACATTGACATTTTGGGTCCATGGCCAGGAAACTCCCCAGACCTTAATCCCATTGAAAACTTGTTGTCAATCGTCATGAGGCGGGTGGACAAACAAAAACCCACAAATTCTGACAAACTCCAAGCATTGATTATGCAAGAATGGGCTGCCATCAGTCAGGATGTGGCCTAGAAGTGAATTGACAGCATGCCAGGGCGGATTGCAGAGGGCTTGATAAAGAAGGGTCAACACTGCAAATATTGACTCTTTGCATAAACTCAATGTAATTGTCAATAAAAGCCTTTGACACTTATGGAATGCTTGTAATTATACTTCAGTATACCATAGTAACATCTGACAAAAATATCTAAAAACACTGAAGCAGCAAACTTTGTGAAGACCAATACTTGTGTCATTGGGTTTTTTCCTGAGCTGTGGTCGGGAGAGGTTGTGTTTTCTCTAGCAGGAGGTAAGCTTGGCTTCTTATATGGTGTTGAGTAAAGCTTAAACCATGTATTTAGATCGTAGGTAGGTAGTTGTAGTTAGGTATTGTAGGTAGTTTATTTAGGTAGTTATTTAGGTAGTTATTGTAGGTTTCCGTAGGTAATTATTGTAGGTAAGTATTGTTTACGGCGGAGCCCGGCGAAGCACGAGGCTAGCTAGCTAGCGGGTAGCTACTGGTAACGTTTAGCAACGGTGGAGAGTTGTTTCCAATGTTAATGTGCTAGCTAGCCAACGTTTAATTTTTGCTGCGTTATGAAAGGAACTAGACACGGACACGAATGATCTGTTTAGTGTGTTAACACACTATTGGTAGTTTGTTGTAACCAAGTATTGGTGCTAAACTGTGTGTTATTGGATGCTAGCATGCTAGTTAGCTATGGTGTCATAGCTAGGCATCGTGGGCTGTTGTGGGTAGTTACTGTAGGTTGGCATTGTCTTCGGCGGTGCCGGGTGTAGCACGAAGCTAGCTAGCTAGCCGTTTTTCGAACAGAGTCAACACAGTAGCCATTGTGTGCTGTACTGTGGCAGCTAAATACAATATATTTGTGCTAAGCTAGCCAACGTTTAATTATTGCTGCGTTATGAAAGGAACTAGACACGGACACGAATTATCTGCTTAGTGTGTTAACACACTATTGGTGGTTTGTTGTGACCAAGTGTTGGTGCTAAACTGTGTGTTATTGGATGCTAGCATGCTAGTTAGCTATGGTGTCATAGTTAGCTAGCTGAATAAAGTGGGTTGAGTCTATTCCTTTAAACATTGAACCGCTGTGGTTCACAACAATTCTGATTTCTAAAGGTGGAAGTTGGGAGAGTTTTTGTTTGGGTGGTTCAGTGAAACAATCATAGTTTCTGAGGTGGAAGTTTTGGTGAGGGAGGCCCTGCTCTCTCCCCTCCCAGATGTTTAGTTCATTTCATTCCGATCTCCTCTGCATTATTGTAGCCATTTGCTACAGCCTGTCAACTATGCCTCTGCCTATCCCTGTTCTCTCCTCTCTGCACAGGCTACACAAACGCCTCACACCGCGTGGCTGCTGCCTCTCTAACCTGGTGGTCCCTGCACGCACCCCACACCTGGAGTTCCAGGTCTCAGGCAGCCTCTGGAACTGCCGTTCTGCTGCCAACAAAGCTGACTTCATCCCAGCCTATGCTAACCTCCAGTCCCTCGACTTCCTGGCGCTGACGGAAACATGGATTACCACTGAAAACACTGCTACTCCTACTGCTCTCTCCTCGTCTGACCATGTGTTCTCGCATACCCCGAGAGCATCTGGTCAGAGGGGTGGTGGCACAGGAATCCTCATCTCTCCCAAGTGGACATTCTCAATTTTTCCCCTAACCCACCTGTCTATCTCCTCATTTGAATTCCATGCTGTCACAGTCACTAGCCCATTTAAGCTTAATATCCTTGTCATCTATCGCCCTCCAGGTTCCCTTGGAGAGTTCATCAATGAGCTTGACGCCTTGATAAGTTCCTTTCCTGAGGATGGCTCACCCCTCACAGTTTTGGGGGATTTCAACCTCCCTATGTCCACATTTGACTCATTTCTCTCTGCCTCCTTCTTTCCACTCCTCTCCTCTTTTGACCTCACCCTCTCACCGTCCCCCCCTACTCACAAGGCAGGCAATACGCTTGACCTCATCTTTACTAGATGCTGCTCTTCTACTAATCTCACTGCAACTCCCCTCCATGTCTCCGACCACTACTTTGTTTCCTTTTCTCTCTCGCTCTCCTCCAACACTACTCACTCTGCCCCTACACAGATGGTAATGCGCCGCCGCAACCTTCGCTCTCTCTCTCCCACTACTCTCTCCTCTTCCATCCTATCATCTCTTCCCTCTGCTCAATCCTTCTCCCTCCAATCTCCTGATTCTGCCTCCTCAACCCTCCTCTCCTCCCTTTCTGCATCCTTTGACTCTCTGTGTCCCCTATCCTCCCGGCCGGCTCGGTCCTCCCCTTCAGCTCCGTGGCTTGATGACTCATTGCGAGCTCACAGAACAGAGCTCCGGGCAGCGGAGCGAAAATGGAAGAAAACTAAACTCCCTGCCGACCTGGCATCTTTTCACTCCCTCCTCTCTACATTTTCTTCATCTGTTTCTGCTGCTAAGGCCACTTTCTACCACTCTAAATTCCAAGCATCTGCCTCTAACCCTAGGAAGCTCTTTGCCACATTTTCCTCCCTCCTGAATCCTCCCCCCCCCCCCCCCCCCCCCCTCCTCTCTCTCTGTGGATGACTTCGTCAACCACTTTGAAAAGAAGGTTGACGACATCCGATCCTCGTTTGTGAAGTCTAATGACACTGCTGGTCCTACTCATACTGCCCTACCCTATGCTTTGACTTCTTTCTCCCCTCTCTCTCCAGATAAAATCCTGCGACTTGTGACTGCAGGCCGCCCAACAACCTGCCCGCTTGACCCCATCCCCTCCTCTCTTCTCCAGACCATCTCCGGTGACCTTCTCCCCTACCTCACCTCGCTGATCAACTCATCCCTGACCGCTGGCCATGTCCCTTCCGTCTTCAAGAGAGCGAGAGTTGCTCCCCTTCTCAAAAAACCAACACTCGATCCCACTGATGTCAACAACTACAGACCAGTATCCCTTCTTTCTTTTCTTTCCAAAACTATTGAGCGTGCCGTCTTTAGCCAACTCTCTTGCTATCTCTCTCAGAATGACCTTCTTGATCCAAACCAGTCAGGTTTCAAGACTGGTCATTCAACTGAGACTGCTCTTCTCTGTGTCACGGAGGCTCTCCGCACTGCTAAAGCTAACTCTCTCTCCTCTGCTCTTGTCCTTCTAGACCTGTCTGCTGCCTTTGATACTGTGAACCATCAGATCCTCCTCTCCACCCTCTCCGAGCTGGGCATCTCCGGCGCGGCTCACTCCTGGATTGCGTCCTACCTGACCGGTCGCTCCTACCAAGTGGCGTGGCGAGAAGCTGTCTCCGCACCACGTGCTCTCACCACTGGTGTCCCCCAGGGCTCAGTTCTAGGCCCTCTCCTTTTCTCCCTATACACCAAGTCACTTGGCTCTGTCATATCCTCACATGGCCTCTCCTATCATTGCTACGCTGACGATACACAACTAATCTTCTCCTTTCCCCCTTCTGATAACCAGGTGGCGAATCGCATCTCTGCATGTCTGGCAGACATATCAGTATGGATGACGGATCACCACCTCAAGCTGAACCCTGGCAAGACGGAGCTGCTCTTCCTCCCGGGGAAGGACTGCCCGTTCCATGATCTCGCCATCACGGTTGACAACTCCGTTGTGTCCTCCTCCCAGAGTGCGAAGAGCCTTGGCGTGACCCTGGACAACACCCTGTCGTTCTCCGCTAACATCAAGGCGGTGACCCGCTCCTGCAGGTTCATGCTCTACAACATTCGGAGAGTACGACCCTGCCTTACACAGGAAGCGGCACAGGTCCTAATCCAGGCACTTGTCATCTCCCGTCTGGATTACTGCAACTCACTGTTGGCTGGCCTCCCTGCCTGTGCTATTAAACCCCTACAACTCATCCAGAATGCCGCAGCCCGTCTGGTGTTCAACCTTCCCAAGTTCTCTCACGTCACCCCCCCTCCTCCGCACACTCCACTGGCTTCCAGTTGAAGCTCGCATCCGTTACAAGACCATGGTGCTTGCCTATGGAGCAGTGAGGGGAACGGCACCTCTGTACCTTCGGGCTCTGATCAGTCCCTACACCCAAACGAGAGCATTGCGTTCATCCACCTCTGGCCTGCTGGCTCCCCTTCCTCTGCGGAAGCATAGTTCCCGCTCAGCCCAGTCAAAACTGTTCGCTGCTCTGGCACCCCAATGGTGGAACAAGCTCCCTCACGACGCCAGGACAGCGGAGTCACTCACCACCTTCCGGAGACATTTGAAACCCCACCTCTTTAAGGAACACCTGGGATAGGATAAAGTAATCCTTCTACCCCCCCCCCCCCCCCCCAAAAAAAAAAATTGTAAAGTGGTTATCCCACTGGCTATAGGGTGAATGCACCAATTTGTGAGTCGCTCTGGATAAGAGCGTCTGCTAAATGACGTAAATGTGCCCTTGAGCAAGGCACTTAACCCTAATTGCTCCTGTAAGTCGCTCTGGATAAGAGCGTCTGCTAAATGACTAAAATGTAAATGTAAATGTAATTCTCAAAACTTTTGACCACACCCCTTGACTCTTTCCACATTTTGTTGTTACAGCCTGAATTTAAAATGGATTACATTGAGGCCTACACACAATACGTCATAATGTCAAAGTATAATTATGTTTTTAGAAATGTTCACACATTTATAAAAAATGAAAAGCTGAAATGTCTGTAAGTATTCAACCCCTTTGTTATGGCCCAGAGATTACCCCATTAGCCTAAATAAGTTCAGGAGTAAAAATGTGCATTACAAGTCACATAATAAGTTGCATGGACTCACTCTGTGTGCAATAATAGTATTGAAACCTGGTTCAGTCTGCTTTCCACCAGACACTGGGAGATGAATTCAGCTTTCAGCAGGACAATAACCTAAAACACAAGGCCGAATCTAGACTGGAGTTGCTTACCAAGAAGACAGTGAATGTTCCTTAATGGCCGAGTTACAGTTTTGACTTAAATCGGCTTGAAAATCTATGGCAAACTTGAAAATGGTTGTCTAGCAATGACCAACAATCAACTTGACAGAGCTTGAAGAATTTTAAATAATGGGCAAATATTGTACAATCCAGGTGTGGAAAGTTCTTAGAGACTTACCCAAAAAGACTCACAGCTGTATAGGTACTTCTACAAAGTATTGACTTGGGGGTGTGAATACTTATGTAAATGAGATATTTCTGCATTTCATTTTCAATACATTTGCAAAAATCTCTAAAAACATGTTTTCACTTTGTGATTATGGGGTATTGTGTGTAGATGGGTGAGGGGGGGGAAATCAATGTAATCCACTTGAAATTCAGGCTGTAGCGCAACAAAATGTGAAATAAGTAAATAATCTGCATCCACTTTGTGCGCAACCCCAGAGATAACCCCATTGACAGACACCCTGCTTCGGAAATACACAAAACATTCCATCAAAAAAATATCTTTGAGGTGCAAAGCTTCTTCTGTTCCGCAAAACATCTTAAGACCAGCTCTTGTGACTCTCACGCCACCTCACCCAACTCCTCGTGACTTCGAACGGATCCCCCAGGTAACGTTGATCCAAACCGGTGGAGGCTGCTGAGGGGAGGACGGCTCATAATAATGGCTGGAACGGAACAAATGGAATGGCATCAAACACATGGAAACCATTTGTTTGGTGTATTTGATACCATTCCACTGATTCCACTCCAGCCATTACCACGAGCCCGTCCTCCCCAGTTAAAGTGCCACCCACCTCCTGTAATCCAAACCCTCACTCACTTTACTTCTTTTGTTTCCTTTCTTTTTCACGACTGTAGCCCACTCGTTCCCTCTCTATACAATTTGCCGCCATTTTGCCGATGCAGGTGGTGACTCCACTTCCATCATTGGGCGCGTTCGAGCAGATCACTTTTGTCAGGTTGTCACCGCCTTGCAAAGTGTGTTGCATTATGTTGTTAAAAATTGTCCAACTTGTGCCTACATGTCAACTGCATGAACTTTACAAAAATCATCTAATCAAAGGTCATGAAGTTTTGACTGCAGTCAACTGCAAGTTTCTGCAGTTGCTCTTTGCCAACTTCTTACTACAGCGATCACCTGCATTGTGGGAGGCTCTATTGTCAACCAATCATTAGGATGTTTGCCACGCGAACGTGACCAAAGACATTACTGAAACATGAACAGTTTATAGTGGATATACAAATGAATACTATTTTGAGGCTTTGTCTCACTGTGTCACATTTGTTGTGTAAAGGATCGGACCAAGGTGCAGCGTGGTATGTGTACATAGTCGTTTATTTTAATAAACACAGACAAAATAACAAAATCCAACAGAACGTGAAGTTCAAGAGGCTAAACATCAAACAAGCCAAACAGAAACAAGATCCCACCACTAAAGTAGGCAACATGACTGCCTAAGTATGATCCCCCAATCAGAGACAATTACCGACAGTTGCCTCTGATTGAGAACCACACCCGGCCAACATAGAAATATATAAATTAGATTTCACACCCTGACCAACCCAACTAGAGATCTCAATGTCAGGGCGTGACAGTACCCCCCCCCCCCCCCCCCCCCCCCCCCAAAGGTGCGGAATCCGGTCGCAAACCCTGATTCATTAGGGGAGGGTCCGGGTGGGCATCTAGCCTCGGTGGCGGCTCTGGCTCCAGCTTCGGACGTGACGTAGGCAGTAAACTCTTCTCCGATCCTGCCTCCCCTTTGCACGCCCGGTCCGGTCTGGACCCCGGCGCGATGCTCCCCCTCTCAGTCCTCCCACAATGCACCAAGCCCTGTCTGGACCCTGGTGTGGGAGCCGATAACCGGAGCTGGACTTGGCACCGGTGGAGTGGACTGCTCTGGCACTGGAGTGGAGCAGCTGACCGGAGCTGGACTTGGCACCTGTGGAGCGGACTGCTCTGGCACTGGAGTAAAGCAGCTGACCGGAGCTGGAGACTCTGGACTGCAGACTGTCACTGGAGGCTCTGGACTGCAGACCGTCGCAGGAGGCTCTGGCCCATGGACCATCACTGGACTCTTCGTGCCATGGGATCATCACCTGGAGGCTTCGGGCCATGGATCATCACTGGAGGCTTCGGGCCATGGATCATCACTGGAGGCTTCGGGCCATGGATCATCACTGGAGGCTTCGGGCCATGGATCATCACTGGAGGCTTCGGGCCATGGATCATCACTGGAGGCTTCGGGCCATGGATCATCACTGGAGGCTTCGGGCCATGGATCATCACTGGAGGCTTCGGGCCATGGATCATCACTGGAGGCTTCGTGCCAGTGCGAGGAGCAGGCACAGGCACTACCGGGCTGGAGACACGCACCACTGATTTGGTGCGAGGAGCAGGTATGGGCCGTACCGGACTGGAGACACACAACACTGGTTTGGGGTGAGGAGCAGGTACGGGGCGCACCGGGCTGGAGACACGCACCTATGGTTTGGTGCGAGGAGCAGGCACGGGCCGTACCGGTCTGTGAAGGCACACTGGCGGCACAGTGCGTAAAGCCGGCGCATAGCCTGGTGCCTGCACGGTCACACGCTCCTCAAAGCGAGTGCGGGGAGTTGGCTCTGCTAAACCTGGCTCCGCCAGCCTCTGCTCTAAGGACCGAGCTCTCTGCTGCTGGAGGGTTGACTCTTCTTTCAGCTCCTCCTTTTGCCTGGCCAGCTCCTCTCTCCGTGCATCCACTGACTCCATCTCCCTGTGGGCCTCCTGCAGCGCCTCCTTCTGAAGGGAGAGCTCCTGCTCCCTCTTAACTACCAGCTCCCGTAAGGCGGTGGTCTCCTCTCTGAGTACTGAGCTGCAGGTCTTGGAGGGCCTCTATCATTTTTATTTATTTTTTAATTTTTTTAATTTCACCTTTATTTAACCAGGTAAGCCAGTTGAGAACAAGTTCTCATTTACAACTGCGACCTGGCCAAGATAAAGCAAAGCAGTGCGATAAAAACAACAACACAGAGTTACATATGGTGTAAAACAAAACAAAGTCAAAAATACAACAGAAATAAGTATATATACATTTACATTTACATTTACGTCATTTAGCAGACGCTCTTATCCAGAGCGACTTACAAATAGGTGCATTCACCTTATAGCCAGTGGGATAACCACTTTACAATGTTTTCTTTCTTTTTTTTGGGGGGGGGGGTTGGAGTAAAGGGGGGGGGGGGTAGAAGGATTACTTTATCCTATCCCAGGTATTCCTTAAAGAGGTGGAGTTTCAAATGTCTCCGGAAGGTGGTGAGTGACTCCGCTGTCCTGGCGTCGTGAGGGAGCTTGTTCCACCATTGGGGTGCCAGAGCAGCGAACAGTTTTGACTGGGCTGAGCGGGAACTATGCTTCCGCAGAGGTAGGGGAGCCAGCAGGCCAGAGGTGGATGAACGCAGTGCCCTCGTTTGGGTGTAGGGACTGATCAGAGCCTGAAGGTACGGAGGTGCCGTTCCCCTCACAGCTCCGTAGGCAAGCACCATGGACTTGTAGCAGATGCGAGCTTCAACTGGAAGCCAGTGGAGTGTGCGGAGGAGCGGGGTGACGTGAGAGAACTTGGGAAGGTTGAACACCAGACGGGCTGCGGCATTCTGGATGAGTTGTAGGGGTTTAATGGCACAGGCAGGGAGCCCAGCCAACAGCGAGTTGCAGTAATCCAGACGGTAGATGACAAGTGCCTGGATTAGGACCTGTGCCGCTTCCTGTGTAAGGCAGGGTCGTACTCTCCGAATGTTGTAGAGCATGAACCTGCAGGAGCGGGTCACCGCCTTGATGTTAGCGGAGAACGACAGGGTGTTGTCCAGGGTCACGCCAAGGTTCTTCGCACTCTGGGAGGAGGACACAACGGAGTTGTCAACCGTGATGGCGAGATCATGGAACGGGCAGTCCTTCCCCGGGAGGAAGAGCAGCTCCGTCTTGCCGAGGTTCAGCTTGAGGTGGTGATCCGTCATCCATACTGATATGTCTGCCAGACATGCAGAGATGCGATTCGCCACCTGGTTATCAGAAGGGGGAAAGGAGAAGATTAGCTGTGTGTCGTCAGCGTAGCAATGATAGGAGAGGCCATGTGAGGATATGACAGAGCCAAGTGACTTGGTGTATAGCGAGAATAGGAGAGGGCCTAGAACTGAGCCCTGGGGGACACCAGTGGTGAGAGCACGTGGTGCGGAGACAGCTTCTCGCCACGCCACTTGGTAGGAGCGACCGGTCAGGTAGGACGCAATCCAAGAGTGAGCCGCGCCGGAAATGCCCAGCTCGGAGAGGGTGGAGAGGAGGATCTGATGGTTCACAGTATCAAAGGCAGCAGACAGGTCTAGAAGGACAAGAGCAGAGGAGAGAGAGTTAGCTTTAGCAGTGCGGAGAGCCTCTGTGACACAGAGAAGAGCAGTCTCAGTTGAATGACCAGTCTTGAAACCTGACTGGTTTGGATCAAGAAGGTCATTCTGAGAGAGATAGCAAGAGAGTTGGCTAAAGACGGCACGCTCAATAGTTTTGGAGAGAAAAGAAAGAAGGGAAACTGGTCTGTAGTTGTTGACATCAGAGGGATCGAGTGTTGGTTTTTTGAGAAGGGGTGCAACTCTTGCTCTCTTGAAGACGGAAGGGACATAGCCAGCGGTCAAGGATGAGTTGATCAGCGAGGTGAGGTAAGGGAGAAGGTCACCGGAGATGGTCTGGAGAAGAGAGGAGGGGATAGGGTCAAGCGGGCAGGTTGTTGGGCAGCCTGCCGTCACAAGTCGCAAGAATTTATCTGGAGAGAGAGGGGAGAAAGAAGTCAAATCATAGGGTAGGGCAGTGTGAGCAGGACCAGCAGTGTCATTTGACTTAACAAACGAGGATCGGATGTCGTCAACCATTTTGAAAAGAAGGTTGACGACATCCGATCCTCGTTTGTTAAGTCAAATGACACTGCTGGTCCTGCTCACACTGCCCTACCCTATGTGTCATTTGCCAGCAGTGTCATTTGACTTAACAAACGAGGATCGGATGTCGTCAACCTTCTTTTCAAAATGGTTGACGAAGTCATCCACAGAGAGGGAGGGGGGGGGGGGGCGGGATTCAGCAGGGAGGAGAATGTGGCAAAGAGCTTCCTAGGGTTAGAGGCGGATGCTTGGAATTTAGAGTGGTAGAAAGTGCCTTAGCAGCAGAAACAGATGAAGAAAATGTATAGAGGAGGGAGTGAAAAGATGCCAGGTCTGCAGGGAGTCTAGTTTTCCTCCATTTCCGCTCAGCTGCCCGGAGCTCTGTTCTGTGAGCTCGCAATGAGTCATCAAGCCACGGAGCTGGAGGGGAGGACCGAGCCGGCCGGGAGGATAGGGGACATAGAGAGTCAAATGATGCAGAAAGGGAGGAGAGGAAGGTTGAGGAGGCAGAATCAGGAGATTGGAGGGAGAAGGATTGAGCAGAGGGAAGAGATGATAGGATGGAAGAGGAGAGAGTAGCGGGAGAGAGAGAGCGAAGGTTGCGACAGCACATTACCATCTGTGTAGGGGCAGAGTGAGTAGTGTTGGAGGAGAGGGAGAGAGAAAAGGATACAAAGTAGTGGTCGGAGACTTGGAGGGGAGTTGCAGTGAGATTAGTAGAAGAACAGCATCTAGTAAAGATGAGGTCAAGCGTATTGCCTGCCTTGTGAGTAGGGGGGGACGGTGAGAGGGTGAGGTCAAAAGAGGAGAGGAGTGGAAAGAAGGAGGCAGAGAGAAATTAGTCAAATGTAGACGTAGGGAGGTTGAAATCCCCCAGAACTGTGAGGGGTGAGCCATCCTCAGGAAAGGAACTTATCAAGGCGTCAAGCTCATTGATGAACTCTCCAAGGGAACCTGGAGGGCGATAAATGATAAGGATGTTAAGCTTGAATTGGCTAGTGACTGTGACAGCATGGAATTCAAATGAGGAGATAGACAGATGGGTCAGGGGGAAAAGAGAAAATGTCCACTTGGGAGATATGAGGATTCCTGTGCCACCGCCACGCTGACAAGATGCTCTCGGGGTATGCGAGAACACATGATCAGACGAGGAAAGAGCAGTAGGAGTAGCAGTGTTTTCTGTGGTAATCCATGTTTCCGTCAGCGCCAAGAAGTCGAGGGACTGGAGGGTAGCATAGGCTGAGATGAACTCTGCCTTGTTGGCCGCAGAATGGCAGTTCCAGAGGCTGCCGGAGACCTGAAACTCCACGTGGGTCGTGCGCGCAGGGACCACCAGATTAGAGTAGCAGCAGCCATGCGGTGTGAAAGCGTTTGTATGGCCTGTGCAGAGAGGAGAGGAGAGAGATCAGGGATAGATAGACTTATAGTTGACAGGCTACAGTAATGCAAAAGAGATCGGAATAAAATTAACTAAACATCTGGGGAAGCGAGAGAGCAGGGCCTCCCTCACTTACCTTTCACTGAAACACTCAAATATAACTCTCCCAACTTCCACTTTAGAAATTATAATTGTTGTAAACTACAGCGGTTCAATGTTTTCTAGGAATAGACTCTAACTTAGTTTATTCAGCTAGCTAACTTGGTACAGTATTCTTCCGTGAAAACTGCCCAGGGCACCGTATCCTATGACGCCATAGCTAACTAGCATGCTAGCATCCAATAACACACGGTTTAGCACCAATACTTGGTTACAAGTTCCTTTCATAACGCAGAAATAATTCAACGTTGGCTAGCTAGCACAAAGTCAGTCATGCTAGCTACACAAGTGGACTACAGTCTCGAATGTTCAGAAAGTGAAGCTTTACGTTGCAAAATTCTCATTGACTAAAATGATATTGTATTTAGTTGCTACGGTACTGCTAGCTGGTAGTGTTGTCTAGCTAGCAATGGCTGCGGTATTGACTTTGTTTGAAAAACGGCGTCGCTGTGAACGAATGTAGCTGGCTAGCTAACCTCGATAGTTTCTCTATACTACACCTTTATCTTTGATACAAAGACAACTATGTAGCTAGCTAACATTACACTAATCAAATCGTTCCATTGTAATGTAATGTGTGTCATATTACCTGCGGAGCGAAGTACAGCATGACTACTCACTCCAACTCCATATCTCCATATCCCCTCATCTGGATGGCATCGTCGAATGCTCCCGGACCCGTGCCACGACTCCAGGCATGTGCTCCCCTCCATATCCCCTCATCAGTACCTGTATAAGTGTTCCCTCTGCCCCCTTGTCTTTGTGTGTGATTGTTTATTGTGAGGATAGTGAAGCTCGGTGGAGCTCCTTGTATTTTGTATTCGCCGGGTTATTTTCCCTGTGTGCCTTGTTGGTTCCAATGCGCACTGGACTGTTTTTACACTTTACTGCATACTCTGTATTCCGGAATAAATCCTGTTATTCTGTGATTTACCCTCCTGCGCCTGACTCCTTCAAATCACCCATTACAGAATCACACACCCGCCATGGAGTCAGCAGGAGAGGAGCACATGCCTGGAGTCGTGGCACGGGTCCGGGAGCATTCGACGATGCCATCCAGCTTGGGAGAAGCGATGGATCGGGTTTTCCAGGTCGTCCAACGATCGGTTCTGGCACCGTGGCATCAGAGCCAGACTGAGGCTCCTGCGGTGGATGACTGGTTTCGGTACATGGAGGAGACATGAAACGCTGCTCACGTCCACCTCCAACGCGCTGTGTGTCGCCAGAAGGCCAACGCTGACCGCCACCGCAGTGAGGCCCCGGTCTTTGTACCGGGTGATCAGGTCTGGCTCTCGACCCGGAATCTGCCCCTACATCTGCCCTGCCGGAAGCTGAGCCCGCGTTTTGTGGGGCCATTCAAAGTCCTGAGGAGAATAAACGAGGTTACTTATAGGTTATTACTCCCTTCAGATTACCGTATTAACCCCTCGTTCCATGTGTCTCTCCTCAGGCCGGTAGTAGCTGGTCCACTCCAGGAGTCTGAGGTACGGGAGGTTCCTCCACCCCCTCTGGACATCGAGGTGGCCCCGGCGTACTCCGTTTCTTCCATCCTGGATTCGAGGCGTCGGGTGGGGGGCCTTCAGTACCTTGTGGATTGAGAGGGGTACGGTACGGAGGAGCGGTGCTGGGTCCCGGTGAGGGATATCCTCTATCCCTCCCTGTTGCGGGATGTCCTCCATCGCCATCCGGCTCGCCCTGTTCCGTGTCCTCCTGGTCGTCCCAGAGGCCGGAGTCGGCATGCTGCTGGAACTGCGCATCAAGGAGTTCCTCTGAGGCTGCCTCCTCTCCTCGTTCGGTCAGGTTTCGGTGTTCGTCGCCACTGCCCTCCTCATCTCATCATTCCATTTGTTTTGTCTTGTTGATTACACACACCTGGTTCATATCCCCTCATTATTACCTGTATAAGTGTTCCCTCTGCCCCCATACTCTGTATTCCGGAAATAAATCCTGTTATTCTCTGATTTACCCTCCTGCGCCTGACCCCTTCACACTACCATCGTCAACTAAGTTAAATACATAGGCCTAAAGCCGACAAAAAGTTGCTAGCGAACTTGCAACATTGTATCAACTAGCCTATTCCGGGCCGTCAGAGTTTCCCAGTGAGCTCGGGACAGAAAGCTGTTTTTTATGACGTTTCCACTGGATATATGGGATCATCAGATCATGATAGTTTGCTCTTTCACACCGACGATTGGTGATTCTTGAGGCCAGGAGTGTTGGAAAGATTTTTCAAATACTATGGAACTATCATTTGCAATGGATGTAAAAAAAAAAAAGACTTTGTTTACAATGCGTGAGGTAAAGAAAAAATGGAATGAGTTAACACAATCAGACAAATGGGCACTTTCCTACATTTGCATGCAGCAGGCCAGGTAGCACGCTCCCTCAACGTTATCAGGACAGAGAAACCAGACACATTACTGGTTATGAAATAAACAACAACTTGTCTCTCACAAGTGTAGCAGGTTGTGAACTCTGCAAACAATGTTTCCACTCTGAGAAAGGGAATGGTAAATGACTGTAATTAATACATGCATTAGCATACATTAATGAACCAAATTAAGAGGGATTGACTAGGCCTAATGGTGACATACACTATATATACAAAAGTATGTGGACACCCCTTCAAATTAGTGGATTCGGCTATATCAGCCACACCCGTTGCTGACAGGTGTATAGAATCGAGCACACAGCCATGCAATCTCCATAGACAAACATTGGCAGTAGAATGGCCCTACTGAAGAGCTCAGTGACTATCAATATGGCACCGTCATAGGATGCTACCTTTCCAACAAATCAGTTTGTCAAATTTCTGCCCTGCTAGAGCTGCCCCGGTCAACTGCCCCGGTCAACTGTAAGGGCTGTTATTGTGCAACAACGGCTCAACCGCGAAGTGGTAGGCCACACAAGCTCACAGAACGGGACCGCCGAGTGCTGAAGTGGTAGGCCACACAAGCTCACAGAACGGGACCGCCGAGTGCTGAAGTGGTAGGCCACACAAGCTCACAGAACTGGACCGCCGAGTGCTGAAGTGGTAGGCCACACAAGCTCACAGAACGGGACCGCTGAGTGCTGAAGTGGTAGGCCACACAAGCTCACAGAACGGGACCGCCGAGTGCTGAAGTGGTAGGCCACACAAGCTCACAGAACTGGACCGCCGAGTGCTGAGGCGCGTAGCGCATAAAAATCCACTGTCCTCGGTTGCAACACTGACTACAGAGTTCCAAACTGCCTCTGGAAGCAATGTCAGCACAATAACTGTTCGTCAGGAGCTTCATGAAATGGGTTACCATGGCCGAGTAGCCGCACACAAGCCTAAGATCACCATGCGCAATGCCAAGCGTCGGCTGGAGTGGTGTAAAGCTCGCCGCCATTGGACTCTGGAGCAGTGGAAACGTGTTCTCTGGAGTGATGAATCACGCTTCACCATCTGGCAGTACGATGGATGAATCTGGGTTTGCCGGATGCCAGGAGAATGCTACCTGCCCGAATGCATACAGTGAGGGAAAATAGTATTTGATCCCCTGCTGATTTTGTACATTTGCCCACTGACAAAGAAATGATCAGTCTATAATTTTAATGGTAGGTTTATTTGAACAGTGAGCGACAGAATAACAACAACAAAATCCAGAAAAACACAAGAATGCTATGAATTGATTTGCATTTCAATGAGGGAAATAAGTATTTGACCCCCTCTCAATCAGAAAGATTTCTGGCTCCCAGGTGTCTTTTATACAGGTACCAAACTGAGATTAGGAGCACACTCTTAAAGGGAGTCCTCCTAATCTCAGCTTGTTACCTGTATAAAAGACACCTGGCCACAGAAGCAATCAATCAATCAGATTCCAAACTCTCCACCATGGCCAAGACCAAAGAGCTCTCCAAGGATGTCAGGGACAAGATTGTAGACACAAGGCTGGAATGGGCTACAAGACCATCGCCAAGCAGCTTGTCTCCCTCGGCCTGGGGTACATGCAAGATCAGTTGCAATGAGTTGCAATGATCATGAGAACGGTGAGGAATCAGCCCAGAACTACACGGAAGGATCTTGTCAATGATCTCAAGGCAGCTGGGACCATAGTCACCAAGAAAACAATTGGTAACACACTACGCCGTGAAGGACTGAAATCCTGCAGCGCCCGCAAGGTCCCCCTGCTCAAGAAAGCACATATACAGGCCCGTCTGAAGTTTGCCAATGAACATCTGAATGATTCAGAGGAGAACTGGGTGAAAGTGTTGTGGTCAGATGAGACCAAAATCGAGCTCTTTGGCATCAACTCGCTGTGTTTGGAGGAGGAGGAATGCTGCCTATGATCCCAAGAACACCATCCCCACCGCCAAACATGGAGGTGGAAACATTATGCTTTGGGGGTGTTTTTCTGCTAAGGGGACAGGACAACTTCACCGCATCAAAGGGACGATGGACGGGGCCATGTACCGTCAAATATTGGGTGAGAACCTCCTTCCCTCAGCCAGGGCATGAAAATGGGTCATGGATGGGTATTCCAGCATGACAATGACCCAAAACACACGGCCAAGGCAACAAAGGAGTGGCTCAAGAAGAAGCACATTAAGGTCCTGGAGTGGCCTAGCCAGTCTCCAGACCTTAATCCCATAGAAAATCTGTGGAGGGAGCTGAAGGTTCGAGTTGCCAAACGTCAGCCTCGAAACCTTAATGACTTGGAGAAGATCTGCAAAGAGGAGTGGGACAAAATCCCTCCTGAGATGTGTGCAAACCTGGTGGCCAACTACAAGAAACGTCTGACCTCTGTGATTGCCAACAAGGGTTTTGCCACCAAGTACTAAGTCATGTTTTTGCAGATGGGTCAAATACTTATTTCCCTCATTAGAATGCAAATCAATTTATAACATTTTTGACATGCGTTTTTTCTGGATTTTTTTGTTGTTATTCTGTCTCTCACTGTTCAAATAAACCTACCATTAAAATTATAGACTGATCATTTCTTTGTCAGTGGGCAAACGTACAAAATCAGCAGGGGATCAAATACTTTTGACACAATGAAACAATGAATGGGCATGAATTGGTGGGAGACAGCTGAGCCATTCTGGAGAGAAACGCCAAATCTTCGCCACACACCCCTCCCCTTCTTCTTGTTGCAACATTGAAAATTATACTCAAGACACATTATCTTCACACACATTTCTAATGCTTCTCACTGACAGCCGCAACTCAATCAGCTAGACATATTGTCACGCGCGCTGGCCAAATTGTGGGATTCACAAATTGGCATAGGCCTCTACGAGCTTGTGATTTTAAACAATCCACAGCTATTTTTTTTAAAGAAGCTAATGATCCTCTGCATGCTCTCTGCTGAAGTATTTTTAATGTTTTTGTTTAGACAGGATTAAGTGTATACTTTTGGCTAAACATTTGTATTTGTATTTATTATAGCTCCCTATTACATATGCATGTCAATCTCTTCTGGCTCAAAGTGGAGGAGAGATTTACTTCATCACTACTTGTATTTGTGAGAGGTATTGGCATGTTGAATGCACCGAGCTGTCTGTTTGAACTACTGGCACACAGCTCGGCCACCCATGCATACCCCACAAGACATGCCACCAGAAGTCTCTTCACAGTCCCCAAGTCCAGAACAGACTATGGGAGGAGCACAGTACTACATAGAGCCATGACTACATGGAACTCTATTCCACATCAAGTAACTGATGCAAGTAGTAAAATCTGATTTAAAAAACAGATAAAAATACACCTTATAGAACAGCGGGGACTGTGAAGAGACACAAACACATGCATACAAACACATGATACCATACGCACTATACACACACGTACACATGGATTCTGTGTTGTAGATATGTGATAGTCAGAGGTGGGTAGAGTAGCCAAAAATTGTACTTAAGTAAAAGTACTGTTACTTCAGAATAATATGACTCAAGTAAAAGTAAAAAGTAGTCATCCAAATAATTACTTGAGTAAGAGTAAAAAAGTACTTGGTGAAAAAACTACTCAAGTACTGAGTAACTGTTGAGTAACGTCTGATTTATTTTTTAACACAAGACAACAATCAGACAGACAAAAATACAAAATAATCATCTTTAGGCAAATTATAGTTCATCCAATTAATTAAATAAATGAAAATGAATTACAAAATAGCTTAAATTAAAATAATTCAGGTAAATTCAAGTATTAAAAAATGTAATAATAATAAATAAAAAATAAATAAATAAGCACAAGTAACACACATTTCCAAACCTTTATACTTTTTTTACCAGGCAGAACTAGAACGAGGCAGCCCATAAACTCTCATAAACTGTGTATGTGTCTCCACAGTGACAGAACAACAGAAGGAAACACACAAACATTTCATACCAGGCATGCTGAACAGAAAACTGCACACCAGAAGGAAGCGGTCAACGTAAAATAATCAATAGGTGTTGATTAGGCCTACTCAGTACCTTTGTATTGCATGGCAAGCAACAGCCCTTTTTCTGTGTGCCTAGAAATGAATACTCTGATCTGTGATTAGGCCACACTGCACATCTCACTGAGCAGAGGAAAAGAGCAGCAGTACACATCAACTGAAAAAGCACCAGTCCATGATAGATGGCCAAATAAAACAATATTGCAGGCCTAGTATCCCAGAACACAAGTTAAGCTGAATGCATGTTCTCTAAAAGGCATTAGAGGAGAGTGATGTAGTTGTAGATCGGGCATTATGTTTACTTCCAGTTCCAATATCTAACAAGAAAAGTCAGCAAAAAAAAGTCACTAACTATATTGCCACCCTGTGGTTTGTCACTGACACACTATAATCCTAAATGACAGTAACATTATACAGAGTTATATAGGTCAATGTCTACTGGTTCACATTTGAATTGATAAACAAGTATATTTACCAGCATTTAAGATGTTCTCCTCTGTGGTCCAGGATGTTCTGAATCTTGGTAGGAGTATTGCTGCTGCAATCAGCTCAGGCTCTTTCATGACGTCTCCAAAACGTTTCTGGATCCCTTGCTGCAGGGCGTGAACAAGAGGTGTACACATTTTGTAAGTTGACTCCAACTTCTTCAGCTTGTCCCGCAACTGGTAAAGTGTTGGCAGCAGGAGGCCCATATGCACAGATGATTCCCCTTGGAGGATATTAAGGGCCATGGCAACAGGCTTCATCACAGCAGCATACTCGACCAAAAACCCATTTTCAGCTGGATTTAACCTATAAAAGATGTAACGATAAAACAATGACTTATAGCTATTTCTGGTACAATGTCTTTATTATGCATTGTACATGTTAAATACAAAAAAATATATATATATATATATATATATATATATATTTCATTCAAGTCATCCACAATTGTCACACCACCATGCAAAGAAAACTTAGTTACTTGAGACAAGTGGATTCACCCATTAATCAGCAAGGCTTATTTACTTTTATTATTCTTTAAAAACAAAATATACATTTTGTCAACTTACATCTTTATCTTTAATGCTGTGCAGACATTGCGAATTGCTTGTTCTCCTTGCTCTCGGTGAATGCGCACAATCCTTTCTACAGCGAGGAACAGGGAGCTCCAGCGTGTCTGATTGGGTCGGAGAAACTGCAGCTTGCATTCACGTTCCACTGTTTAATGAGCCATGGTTGACCTGCTGCTTTTATTCCAAAGAGCATGACATTTTGCAAAAGCAGACCGAGACAGCCTCTTGTAGGTTTCGTTTGCAGCTCCTCCTGCAGCAGTGGCATCAACTGTGGATATAAGATTGAGGAGATGGCATGCACACTTTTGGTGCCTTGGAAGTTGGTACTCAAGGCCTGTGTTGTCATCCAGAATTGCAGACATCTTGATACTCCACCTCTGACTCACTCTGATCTTCTGTTGCATCATCAAGGGTGGAGTCACTCACCTCTTGTACATTGATGGCTTCCTCCTCTTTCTCCTCACCATATCATCGAAAGGAAGTTTGAGCCACTGTCTGTTGTCGTCCTGGTCACTTTTTCCCTGATGTGGTACTCAGAATGTATTTCCTCTAATGCAGCAGCAAGGACATGAAACGTGTGCGAGCCTTTGACAGGTCTACAAGCCAATGTGGAGTGCCTCTCCAGTGAGGTGTTGTCTATCCAGTGACAGGTGACACCAAAGTAGCTACGTTAGCAACATAGTTCACAGCACTCAGCTTTTTGATGATTATGCTCTTCTTGTGTTTTGCAGCTTCTTGTATTCTTGTGCATAACGTTTTCCTTGTCATTACTGTATGAGGTTGCAAGGTTTCTATCAAAGTATTGAAGGATGGCGTCTCAACCACAGAAAATGGTTGGTTGGCCTCACATACAAAATGTAGCATCAGCTTGTCAAGCGTTGCTTGTGTTACCCGCCCTGGGGCAGCAAAGGCTGTGATTTTTGCATTTTTCACAAGAGTATCACTGGAAGAGGAGGACTTACGCTTTCTGTGGTTCTCTAGTAAGTCTGTGTACTTTGCCAGTTTGTTGGGGTGAATCCTCTGTGGACAAAAAAAAAATATGTGAGGCTACAGGGAGATCAAGACATTAAAAGAGACTTATTATCACATCAAATGTGGATATATATATATATATAGAAAATGTTTAAAACATATGTAACCTAAAAGACAAACATTCGCCTATCCACAGCAAAAAAAAACGAATTTAGGAAACGTACCGCTACATGTTTCCTGAAGTTAGATGTTGAGTTCTTGAATGCTGAAATGTCAGTTTGTTTTGGTAGACACAGAAGACACCGCATAATGTAGCTGTTCTTTCGCACTTTTACTAAGGTAAACATGCTTTCAATATGAGGCCAGGGGTGCGGGTGTTCCTCCTCGTCTGTGTCTGCATTGCCGACGGCTAATTCTGACATTTTTGTGTTGCTACGACTGTAAAGCCAACCCGTCCCGCCGCTGAGATTGAGTATGGTAAAGTGACGAGACTGCACAACTACGTTTGATTGGTGAAACAGTCACGTGGTAGAGCCTTAGCGGAAGTCTCTCTCTCTCTGTCAAAATAAAACATTAAAATAAGGCATATGCGGGGGGATAAAGACAATGACGCGTAGAATACCAAAGAGGTAAAAAGAAAAGTAACGACCTCATTGTAGCCTAATGTAGCGGAGTAAGAGTACAGTTTCTTCTTCACAAATCTACTCAAGTAAAAGTAACAAGTATAGTGATTTAAAACTACTCCTAGAAGTATAATTTTTTCAAAAACTTACTCAAGTAAATGTAACGGAGTAAATGTAACTCGTTACTACCCACCTCTGGTGATAGTAGAGTAGTGGCCTGAGGGCACACACTTAATATGTAGTGAAATCAGTTATGAATGTATTGTAATGTTCTTAAAATGGTATAACTGCCTTAATTTAGCTGGGGTTTATTATGGATCCCCATTAGTTCCTGCCAAGGCAGCAGCTACTCTTCCTGGGGTTTATTATGGATCCCCATTAGTTCCTGCCAAGGCAGCAGCTACTCTTCCTGGGGTTTATTATGGATCCCCATTAGTTCCTGCCAAGGCAGCAGCTACTCTTCTTGGGGTCCAAACACATTAAGATGCATATATCACATCATAAAACAAAAGATAAAACAATACATCATATAACATTATTACACCACTACACATCTACAATACGAAATGTATAATACCACCATACAACAATATCACAATGTGCGTGTGTGTAGAGTGTGTGTGCTAGCGCTTGTGTGTGTGTATGCATGTGTCTGTACCTGTGTGTGTCTCTTCACAGTCCCCCCTGTTCCATAAGGTGTATTTTTATCTGTTTTTTAAATCTGATTCTACTGCTTGCATCAGTTACCTGATGTGGAATAGAGTTCCATGTAGTCATGGCTCTATGTAGTACTGTGCACCTCCCATAGTCTGTTCTGGACTTGGGGACTGTGAAGAGACCTCTGGTGGCATGTCTTGTGGGGTATGCATGGGTGTCCGAGCTGTGTGCTAGTAGTTTAAACAGACCCCTTGGTGCATTCAACATGTCAACACTTCTTCCAAAAACAAGTAGTGATGAAGTCCATCTCTCCTCCACATTGAGCCATGAGAGACTGACATGCATTTTATTAATGTTAGCTCTCCGTGTTTATGGGCCAGATGTGAATTTCCACATTATTTATTACAATATTTAGTTGAGGTTTAGGGTTTAGTGAATGATATGTCCCAAATATAATGCTTTTAGTTTTGAAAATATTTAGGATAAGTTATTCCTTGCCACCCACTCTGAAACTAACTGCAGCTCTATGTGTTGCTGTATAGTGTTGAGTCATCAGAATACATAGACTGTCACGCCCTGGCTCTGGGACACTCTGGCTTTACTCAAAACCAGTGGCATGTCGTTAGTAAAGATGGAATAAAGTAAGGGGCCTAGTGTGTGTAGTGTGTATTGTGTATTGTGTGTGTAGTGTGTATTGTGTAGTGTGTAGTGTGTGTAGTGTAGTGTGTGTGTAGTGTAGTGTAGTGTGTGTGTAGTGTGTAGTGTGTAGTGTGGATAGTGTAGTGTGTGTAGTGTGGATAGTGTAGTGTGTGTAGTGTGTAGTGTGTGTAGTGTAGTGTGGATAGTGTAGTGTGTAGTGTGGATAGTGTAGTGTGTGTAGTGTGTGTAGTGTGGATAGTGTGTAGTGTGGATAGTGTGTAGTGTGGATAGTGTAGTGTGTAGTGTGGATAGTGTAGTGTGTAGTGTGGATAGTGTAGTGTGTGTATTGTGTAGTTGTGTAGTGTGGATAGTGTGTAGTGTGTGTAGTGTGTATTGTGTAGTGTGGATAGTGTAGTGTGTAGTGTGTATTGTGTAGTGTGGATAGTGTAGTGTGTATTGTGTAGTGTGGATAGTGTAGTGTGTAGTGTGTGTATTGTGTAGTGTGGATAGTGTAGTGTGTAGTGTGTAGTGTGGATAGTGTAGTGTGTATTGTGTAGTGTGGATAGTGTATCCGCATACAAAGGCATGGATATAGTAAAGATTGGAAAAAGACAGCATCCTAACATCTAATATCCTAAACCAGCATCCTAACATCTAATATCCTAAGCCAGCAGCCTAACATCTAATATCCTAAGCCAGCATCCTAACATCTAATATCCTAAGCCAGCATCACCTCCTAACATCTAATATCCTAAGCCAGCATCCTAACATCTAATATCCTAAGCCAGCATCCTAACATCTAATATCCTAAGCCAGCATCCTAACATCTAATATCCTAAGCCAGCATCCTAACATCTAATATCCTAAGCCAGCATCACCTCCTAACATCTAATATCCTAAGCCAGCATCCTAACAGTGCATCTATGCACCCGCCAACTTTCCTTTCCAATTCGCAAGAGGTTGAAACCAGAGATCTGTATATAATGAGGAGATGCTCATGTCTCCGCCCTAACAATGGGAGTTGTTGTCCCAAAGGCGGGAAGGCAGGTGACAAGCTTAGGTCTGCATATTATTCCCAAATAAACACATTGGGCTTATACTGCACAGATTTTGGCCCTCTCTGCCTCCCCTATATGCAGATACACTATACACGATTCTAAATAAATGGCGCCGGAGGAGAAGGCTGTGTTTTACAGCCCTCTAACCAATTGTACTATCATGTGTGTTTTTTCGCGTTATTTGAAATTTATTCTGTACATAATGTTTCTGCCACTGTCTCTTATGACCAAAAAGAGCTTCTGGATATCAGGACAGCGATTACTCACCTCGTATTGGACGAAGATTTTTTCTTCAACGAGTCGGACGTGAAGGACACCCGACAAGGCCCAAATCCCCGTCATTCGCATGAGAAAGAGACGGAGATATCGTGGATGTAGGTCGGGGTGCCTTGTAAGGATCCGACTGCGAGCGAGTAAACTGCCTTTTCCATCAATCCTATTAGCCAATGTTCAATCAATTGAAAACAAATTGGATGACCTACGATTAAGGTTATCCTACCAACGGGACATTAAAAACGGTAATATCTTATGTTTCACCGAGTCGTGGCTGAACGACGACATGGATAACATACAGCTAGCGGGCTGTACGCTACATCGGCAGGACAGAACGGCTGACTCCGGTAAGACAAGGGGTGGCGGTCTGTGTATATTTGTAAACAACAGCTGGTGCATTAAATATAATATTAAGGAAGTCTCAAGGTTTTGCTTGCCTGAGGTAGAGTATCTTATGATAAGCTGTAGACCACACTATTTACCAAGAGAGTTTTCATCTATATTTTTCATAGCTGTCTATTTACCACCACAAACCGATGCCGGCACTACTATTGCACTGAATGAGCTGTATAAGGCCATAAGTCAACAGGAAAACGCTCATCCAGAGGCGGCGCTCCTAGTGGCCGTGGATTTTAATGCAGGGAAACTTACATCTGTTCTACCTAATTTCTATCAGCATGTTAAATGTGCAACCAGAGGGAAAAAAACTCTAGACCACCTTTACTCCACACACAGAGACGCATACAAAGCTCTCCCTCGCCCTCCATTTGGCAAATCTGACCATAACTCTATCCTCCTGATTCCTGCTTATAAGCAATAACTAAAGCAGGAAGCACCAGTGACTCGGTTAATAAAAAAGTGGTCAGAGGACGCAAATGCTAAGCTACGGGACTGTTTTGCTAGCACAGACTGGAATATGTTCCGTGATTCTTCAGATACCATTGAGGAGTACACCACATCAGTCACTGGCTTCATCAATAAGTGCATCGATGACGTCGTCCCCACAGTGACCGTACGTACATACCCCAACCAGAAGCCATGGATTACAGGCAACATCCACACTGAGCTAAAGGGTAGTGCTGCCGCTTTCAAGGAGTGGGACTCTAACCCGGAAGCTTATAAGAATTGCCGCTATGCCCTCCGACGAACCATCAAACGGGCAAAGAGTCAATACAGGACTAAGATTGAATCGTACTACACGGGCTCTGACGCTCGTCGGATGTGGCAGGGCTTGAAAACTATTACAGACTACAAAGGGAAGCACAGGGAAGCACAGCCGCCCAGTGACACAAGCCTACCAGACGAGATAAATCACTTCTATGCTCGCTTCGAGGCAAGCAACACTGAAGCATGCATGAGAGCACCAGCTGTTCTGGATGACTATGTGATCACGCTCTCCATAGCCGATGTGAGTAAGACTTTTAAGCAGGTCAACATTCACAAGGCCGCAGGGCCAGACGGATTACCAGGACGTGTACTCCGAGCATGTGCTGACCAACTGGCAAGTGTCTTCACTGACATTTTCAACAGTCTGTAATACCAACATGTTTCAAGAAGACCACCATAGTCCCCGTGCCCAAGGACACTAAGATAACCTGCCAAAATGACTACCGACACGTAGCACTGACGTCTGTAGCAATGAAGTGCTTTGAAAGGCTGGTCATGGCTCACATCAACACCATTATCCCAGAAACCCTAGACCCACTCAAATTTGCATACCGCTCCAACAGATCCACAGATGATGCAATCTCTATTGCACTCCACACTACCCTTTCCCACCTGGACAAGAGGAACACCTACGTGAGAATGCTATTCATTGACTACAGCTCAGCATTCAACACCATAGTGCCCTCAAAGCTCATCACTAAGCTAAGGATGCTGGGACTAAACACCTCCCTCTGCAACTGGATCCTGGACTTTACATTTACATTTTTTACATTTTAGTCATTTAGCAGACGCTCTTATCCAGAGCGACTTACAGGAGCAATTAGGGTTAAGTGCCTTGCTCAAGGGCACATTTACGTCATTTAGCAGACGCTCTTATACAGAGCGACTTACAAATTGGTGCATTCACCCTATAGCCAGTGGGATAACCACTTTCCAATTATTATATATATATATATATATTTTTTTTTTGGGGGGGGGGGGGGGGTAGAAGGATTACTTTATCCTATCCCAGGTATTCCTTAAAGAGGTGGGGTTTCAAATGTCTCCGGAAGGTGGTGAGTGACTCCGCTGACTTCCTGACGGGCCGCCCCCAGGTGGTAAGGGTAGGTAACAACACGTCTGCCACGCTGATGCTCAACACGGGGGCTCCTCAGGGGTGGGTGCTCAGTCCCCTCCCATGACTGCATGGCCAGGCACGACTCCAACACCATCATTAAGTTGCCGATGACACAACAGTGGTAGGCCTGATCACCGACAATGATGAGACAGCCTATAGGGAGGAGGTCAGAACCTGGTCGTGTGGTGCCAGGATAACAACCTCTCCCTCAACGTGATCAAGACTAAGGAGATGATTGTGGACTACAGGAAAAGAAAGAGGACTGAGCACGCCCCCATTCTCATTGACGGGGGGGCGTCCACATCATCAACGAACTCTCATGGTCCAAACACACCAAGACAGTCGTGAAGAGGGCACGGCAAAACCTATTCCCCCTCAGGAGACTGAAAAGATTTGGCATGGGTCCTCAGATCCTCAAAAAGTTATACAGCTGCACCATCGAGAGCATCCTGACTGGTTGCATCACCGCCTGGTATGGCAACTGCTCGGCCTCCGACTGCAAGGCACTACAGAGGGTAGTGCGTACGGCCCAGTATATCACTGGGGCCAAGCTTCCTGCCATCCAGGACCTCTATACCAGGCGGTGTCAGAGGAAGGCCCTAAAAATTATCAAAGACTCAAGCCACCCTAGTCATAGACTGTTCTCTCTGCTACTGCACGGCAAGCGGTACCGGAGCGCCAAGTCTAGGTCCAAAAGGCTTCTCAACAGCTTCTACCCCCAAGCCATAAGACTCCTGAACAGCTAATCATGGCTACCCGGACTATTTGCACTGCCCCCACCCCATCCCCCTCTTTTACGCTGCTGCTACTCTGTTTCCTATTTATGCATAGTCACTTTAACTCTACCCACATGTACATATGACCTCAATTACCTCGACTAGCCAGTGCCCCCGCACATTGACTGTACCGGTACCCCCCTGTATATAGCCTCCCTACAATTATTATTATTATTACTGCTATTTTATTTTACTGCTGCTCTTTAGCTATTTGCTTTTATTTTAATTTTTTCTTAATTAACACTTTTTTCTTTTACATTTTTCTTTAAAAAACTGCATTGTTGGTTAATACATTTCACTGTAACGTCTACACCTGTTGTATTCGGCGCATGTGGCATATACAATTTGATTTGATTTGCTTCACCTCTTCCTCTCTGCTGAAACTCTCTCTCCGGAGAAAGCATCCGAGTGAGCGATACAGAGACACTCTGTCTCACTATATTATATGTTATAGTATCTGATGTTGACATGCCAAACTATTTTGGGCTACACCAGTGGAGGCTCCTCAGAGGAGGAAGGGGAGGACCATACTCTTCAGTGAATTTCATAAATATAAAAATAGTGAAACATTAAAAAAGTTATCCTTTTTAGATAAAACTACTATAAATATATTCACATCTTTTATTAATTTATTGCCACTGGGGCCCGCCGGTGTAACTGCTAAATTGCTTTCTGACTGTACTGCATGGTTGTGTCAGGTTTACTAACACGTTAGTTCTAGTAGTTCTAGCTGACTATGATGTGACAACGATGTAGGCTGTGTGTAGCAGTTAGCGGTCATGATATGAAGGTTTGGATGTAGGCTGTGTGTAGCAGTTAGCGGTCATGAATTGATGGTTTGGATGTAGGCTGTGTGTAGTAGTTAGCGGTCATGATATGAAGGTTTGGATGTAGGCTGTGTGTAGCAGTTAGCGGTCATGATATGAAGGTTTGGATGTAGGCTGTGTGTAGCAGTTAGCGGTCATGATATGAAGGTTTGGATGTAGGCTGTGTGTAGCAGTTAGCGGTCATGATATGAAGGTTTGGATGTAGGCTGTGTGCAGCGGTTAGCGGTCATGATATGAAGGCTTGGCTTGGAAAGGTTTTTTCGCCTGGTCACAGACAGCTGATGTGTTGTGCACTGAAGTCCACAAGCGAAGGGAAAAGGTGAGAGGAGGAGAGCACATAGATAGTTGCGAGAAGGAATTAAATATATCAAAACAAATCAAAATGTATTTGTCACATGCGCCGAATACAACAGGTGTAGACCTTACCGTGAAATTATTACTTACAAGCCCTTAACCAACAATGCAGTTCAAGAAATAGAGTTAAGATAATATTTACTAAATAAAATAAAGTAAAAAATTAAATAAAAAGTAACACAATAAAATAACAATACCGAGGCTATATACAGGAGGTACCGGTACCCAGTCAATGGGCTGGGGTACAGGTTAGTCGAGTGTGAAGGAAATTAATGAATTACATACTATGATATTTAATTAGACATACTATGCTGTTTTTTACTTAAAGAATTGTCCATTGTTATATGCTAGTATTTTTTACTGATACAAACTTGTCTTGTGTGACTTAGTCCTAAATCTGAGCGTCCAGATTAATGAGCTGCTTGGGTGCGACCGCAGTATGTGACCTCCTGTGTTTACAATCGGCAGGAATTTAGCTATGTGGGAATTGCAGGGAGGAACAGAGAATGGTGGCGATATCAGCTATCTTGATCTACACAGACAAGCTAAATTACTTTTTACTACTCTGTTCCTAGTGCCTGTTTCTGCACATCTGCTAACTGTCACATAGATAAGAGGATGTACTTTCTATAAAAGGAGAAAACCAACTCTATTCATTGGGCTTTTCAACTCTGAACTATCAATTTTTTGCACATCTTATAATAAAGTTGTTTGAAAGAATCTGCAGTCTCTCTTCCTATAGAATTTCTACCACAATTTGGCGACGAGGATGGGATGGCTAACTCCGTCTGCTGATCATTCCCGGGGAGACCAAGTTTATCGGCGCGCTGCGTTAGGCATGGCTCAGGGAGCAGATAGGGACCCGCCTCGGACTGACAGGAAGCGCCAGTGGACGGATACGCCATCCTGAACAGACAAAATTAATTGAGGGTGAGACTGATTTTCTTTTAAACATCATAGTTCTGGGAACATATTAGGTCTTTGTTGGAGCAAAATACCCCCCTAGTTAGAAACTCAGTTGTAGCAGAGTTATTTCTAATAGGGGAAGTCATAGAATTCTTAATGAGGTTGAAAAAATATTGTAGAAAATAAAATTAATTAATCAGTGGACTGGTAAAACAGTTGGTTATGATTGGGAAACCAGCTATAAATTGAAACCCTACACGGAAATTTGCATAGGAACTACCATGTGGGTACAACATTTAAAATGACATAGAGTCATAAAAAATACAACATTTGATGGAGAAGAAATGACTCCTTTTGAATTATAAGAAAGGAAGACATTCCTAACCACACACTGTTTGTTTTGTGTGTTTGTTTTTGTTTCCTGAGTGTGTGTATTGACGAGAGTTTTATATTATGGACGGACGATGGACCCTAATTTTGGTAATATGTGCTGTCAACAACAGTGATATTTGAAGCGTGACACCAGTACAAGACATCAGGTCTCCTGTATTCTACAGTAGTAAACTGACAGACGCTTCAGTATTGATTCTAATACAAGGTATCAGGTGCCGTTGTCACACCCTGGCTATGGGACTCTAGTTGTTGAGCCAGGGTGTGTTTGTTCTATGTGGTGTGTTTCTATGTTGGGGGTTCTGGTTTGTTGTTTTCTATGTTTGCCTTAGTGACTCCCAATCAGTGGCAACGAGTGTCAGCTGTTCGTTGGTTGTCTCTGATTGGGAGCCATATTTAAACTGTCTGTTTTTCATTCGGGTTTGTGGGATTTTGTTCTGTTAAGGTTTGTGTTGTGTATAACTTCAGGACGTCACGCATCGTTGTTTATTGTTTTTGTGTCGTGTTCAGTACAAATAAAGTATGTACGCTTATTACGCTGCGCCTTGGTCCGCTTCCTGTAACGATCGTGACAGCCGTGACCAATTAAAAGGCACAAATACCATAGCTACTCTCTGGGGAAGTGGGTATCACTACCTTGGAATTTTTTTTAAATGTACATTAAAACCGTGAGTGAGGACATCTAAACACTCTGGACACTGTCGAGAGAGGCGCAGAAATAACCATCATAGAAGAGGTCAACTATAGCAAAGCCATAGAGGCACTAAAATAAGCGCAAGAGCATCCTACCAATTCGGCTCGAATGTGAAGAAAAAAATCTAATCATGGATAAAATTGGGCGGCATTTCCCTGCTGACGGAAAATTACAATCTAATAAAGAATTCAGAGATGATATTGTGAGTTGGCACAATGACATAAAATCAAAATCAAAAGCTCAATACACCAACGTTTTGATGTCAACGTTCTATCAAAAAAATAAAAATGATAAAACCAAAATTAGTAGATGTACTCAGCGTAACCGCAATAACCGTACTATTTGTGACGTCAATTGAGTATGTAGTATGCTTATTGGTCATAGATACAAATTCATTGCTTTAACTAATTATGACAAATGTTAAGAAAATGTTAAGCAATGTTATAAAGTAATGACTTTTCAAATAAGTTACGTTACACGTTATGTTGGCTGACAATTTGTTAGTTACGCTATCCTTATGAACTGCATACCATATCATTACAGCAGTATGTACAGGTAATATGTTAGCTAGCTACTTAACGATAGTTGGCTACTAATACATTGAACATGCCAGTATTTTAACTATATGCTATCTAACTACCCAACATTTATTGACTTGATTATTCATGTCATTTTTAGCTTAGCTAAATGGCATAGTTGTTGTTGGTTCTCGAATGGAAATTGTTAAATCGAGTGCTTCATAAATTCACTCTGGCTATCTGCTCCGATTTCATAGCACTCTCCTCTGAATGTGCCAGAGCGCAGAATAGCTGTTGAATTTACGAACGCTCAACACCTGTTGAATATGGCCGGTGTCAGTAAACGTTGGGAAAAAAGCGTAATTAAATTGTTGCCAGCAGCACGGTTACAGTCACCAATGCTCTGGATAACATGAAAACAGCCTAACCAGCTCTGCTAGGGCGAGTAAAATGATCAGAGGGAGGTGTTCTCTCATTTGTGTCTGGAAGTAGCTAGCAAGCTAGCCAACTTTAGCCAGTTAGCTTGGGTTCTTGACTGCCGTTGTGAGGTCAGAACGCTCAGCCAGAGTGGGCAGTGTGCGCTCTGAACAGTCTGAATTTACAAACACACCCGAAGTCATAAGATGTCTACCTAGTAATTTCCTATGCTAACAAGCTAGCAAGAGCATCAAATTCCGGTAGACAGGCGAAGCTCAACTGAAAGGTTACCGTTCGTTTACAGTATACTACAATTAACTAATAGTATGTAGTATATACTCATTAAGTATATAGTATACAGTATGTTAGTATGGGTATTCGAACACAGCTTGGGTATGTGAGTATATTGATAAAATGTGTACGTATGTTTTGATGGCAGGTTTGAAACCTGTTATACAAATGGATATTGCGGGGGTAGTGGAAAAATACCGAAGCGTAGGGCGATAGATCCCTGTTTTAAGTGAGTGTAGCAGGGCAAGGGAGCCCGAAATTGGCTAACTTTACGACAGGAAAAGTATTATATTTAGTGAGGAAACGGGCAGAATGGAAAGCGATACGACTACTACCCATGTCTCTGACCATAGGACCAGTAACAATACCCTGATAATGTTACTACATGGCACCGGGTGTGGAACTAATTTTGGGGTTGGAAGAAACTATGCCAAATGCCAGGGAAATGGATTCTAAAAGGTAAAGTATCGTTAGACGGAAAGACAGAGTTAGAGTATAGTAGAGATTGTAGAGGGAAACAAGTGTTGGAGTGGAAGAGAAATGTACTGGTTGATGGTGATTGATGTTGATTCGCATAGTTTCTTCCAACCCCCAAATTAGATATTGCGGGGGTAGTGTTAGTATGGGTATTCGAACACAGCTTGGGTATGTGAGTATATTGATAAAATGTGTACGTATGTTTTGATGGCAGGTTTGAAACCTGTTATACAAATGGATATTGCGGGGGTAGTGGAAAAATACCGAAGCGTAGGGCGATAGATCCCTGTTTTAAGTGAGTGTAGCAGGGCAAGGGAGCCCGAAATTGGCTAACTTTACGACAGGAAAAGTATTATATTTAGTGAGGAAACGGGCAGAATGGAAAGCGATACGACTACTACCCATGTCTCTGACCATAGGACCAGTAACAATACCCTGATAATGTTACTACATGGCACCGGGTGTGGAACTAATTTTGGGGTTGGAAGAAACTATGCCAAATGCCAGGGAAATGGATTCTAAAAGGTAAAGTATCGTTAGACGGAAAGACAGAGTTAGAGTATAGTAGAGATTGTAGAGGGAAACAAGTGTTGGAGTGGAAGAGAAATGTACTGGTTGATGGTGATTGATGTTGATTCGCATAGTTTCTTCCAACCCCCAAATTAGTTCCACACCCGCGCCATGTAGTAACATCACTGTCACGACTTCCGCCGAGGCTGCCTCCCCTCCTTGTTCGGGCAGGTTTTGGCGTTCGTCGTCACCGGCTTACTAGCTACTGCCGATCCATTTATCATCACTCCACTTGTCATGTCTTGTCTCGTCAATCACACACACCTGGTGCTCATTCCCCTAATTAGTATGGGTATAAGTGTTCCCTCTGTCCCCTTGTCTTTGTGAGTGATTGTTCATTGTGGGAAGAGAGTAGCTCGTTGAGATACTCGCTCATATATTTTGTGCAAGGTTTGATTTTCCCCTTTTTCATTACGGTTGTTGTATTTTCCAAGACTGTGTTTGGTCAGGTTGGATTGTTTTCCCCTGTACCTGTTTCGAATGGCGCTGTTAGCGCATTCAACTGCTGTAAGGAATAAACTCTGCATTTCGTGATTTTACTCCTGCGCCTGACGTCCATTATTCACCACAATCAGGGTATTGTTACTGGTCCTATGGTCAGAGACATGGGTAGTAGTCATATCGCTTTCGATTCTGGCCGCAGTGGAGAAGGTGGAAAGCTTCAAGTTCCTTGGCGTACACATCACCGACAAACTGAAATGGTCCACCCATGCAGACAGTGTGGTGAAGAAGGCGCAACAGAGCCTCTTCAACCTCAGGAGGCTGAAGAAACTTGACTTGGCATCTAAAACCCTCACAAACTTTTACAGATGCAAAATTGAGAGCATCCTGTCGGGCTGTATCACCAACTGCACCGCCCGCAACCACAGGGATCTCCAGAGGGTGGTGCGGTCTGCCCAAGGCATTACCGGGGGCACACTGCCTGCCCTCCAGGACACCTACAGCACCCGATGTCACAGGAAGTCCAAAAAGATAATCAAGGACAACAACCACCCGAGCCACTGCCTGTTCACCCCGCTATCATCCAGAAGGCGAGGTCAGTACAGGTGCATCAAAGCGGGGACCGAGAGAATGAAAAACAGCTTCTATCTCAAGGCCATCAGACTGTTAAATAGCCATCACTAGCACATTAGATGCTGCTGCTGCCTATCGAAATCACTGGCCACTTTAAGAAATGGAACACTAGTCACTTTAATAATATTTCCATATCTTGCATTACTCATCTCATATGTATATACTGCATTCTATTCTATAATATTCTACTGTATCTTAGTCCATGCCGCTCTGTCATTGCTTGTCCATATATGTATATATTCTTAATTCCATTCCTTACTTAGATTGATCTGTATTGGGTATATGTTGTGAAATTGTTAGATATTACGTGTTAGCTATTACTGCACTGTCGGAGCTAGAAGCACAAGCATTTCGCTAAACCCGCAATAACATCTGCCAAACACTTGAATGTGACAAATAACATTTGATTTGATTTGATGAGAGGGCTTCTGCGTTAAAGGAAACCGAGATATAGATTAATAATAATTGATTAATTGGGAAGTAAATTGGTTTAAGATTTAGCAAAGTTAAAACTAACTTAATGTTTATTTTCTCTTTTAGGAGAGGATGGGGAGTCCCCCTCTCTTTTTGAAATGTTTCCCGAGGCTGTTGCCTTGGGAGAGCAGTTAGTGAAATTCTGCAGTTTTATAAAGTACAGTGGGGAAAAAAAGTATTTAGTCAGCCACCAATTGTGCAAGTTCTCCCACTTAAAAAGATGAGAGAGGCCTGTAATTTTCATCATAGGTACACGTCAACTATGACAGACAAATTGAGAAAAAAAATCAGAAAATCACATTGTAGGATTTTTTATGAATTTATTTGCAAATTATGGTGGAAAATAAGTATTTGGTCACCTACAAACAAGCAAGATTTCTGGCTCTCACAGATCTGTAACTTCTTCTTTAAGAGGCTCCTCTGTCCTCCACTCGTTACCTGTATTAATGGCACCTGTTTGAACTTGTTATCAGTATAAAAGACACCTGTCCACAACCTCAAACAGTCACACTCCAAACTCCACTATGGCCAAGACCAAAGAGCTGTCAAAGGACACCAGAAACAAAATTGTAGACCTGCACCAGGCTGGGAAGACTGAATCTGCAATAGGTAAGCAGCTTGGTTTGAAGAAATCAACTGTGGGAGCAATTATTAGGAAATGGAAGACATACAAGTCCACTGATAATCTCCCTCGATCTGGGGCTCCACGCAAGATCTTACCCCGTGGGGTCAAAATGATCACAAGAACGGTGAGCAAAAATCCCACAACCACATGGGGGGGGGGGGGACCTAGTGAATGACCTGCAGAGAGCTGGGACCAAAGTAACAAAGCCTACCATCAGTAAAACACTACGCCGCCAGGGACTCAAATCCTGCAGTGCCAGACGTGTCCCCCTGCTTAAGCCAGTACATGTCCAGGCCCGTCTGAAGTTTGCTAGAGTGCATTTGGATGATCCAGAAGAGGATTGGGAGAATGTCAGATGAAACCAAAATAGAACTTTTTGGTAAAAACTCAACTCGTCGTGTTTGGAGGACAAAGAATGCTGAGTTGCATCCAAAGAACACCATACCTACTGTGAAGCATGGGGGTGGAAACATCATGCTTTGGGGCTGTTTTTCTGCAAAGGGACCAGGACGACTGATCCGTGTAAAGGAAAGAATGAATGGGGCCATGTATCGTGAGATTTTGAGTGAAAACCTCCTTCCATCAGCAAGGGCATTGAAGATGAAACGTGGCTGGGTCTTTCAGCATGACAATGATCCCAAACACACCGCCCGGGCAACAAAGGAGTTGCTTCGTAAGAAGCATTTCAAGGTCCTGGAGTGGCCTAGCCAGTCTCCAGATCTCAACCCCATAGAAAATCTTTGGAGGGAGTTGAAAGTCCGTGTTGCCCAGCGACAGCCCCAAAACATCACTGCTCTAGAGGAGATCTGCATGGAGGAATAGACCAAAATACCAGCAACAGTGTGTGAAAACCTTGTGAAGACTTACAGAAAACGTTTGACCTGTGTCATTGCCAACAAAGGGTATATAACAAAGTATTGAGAAACTTTTGTTATTGACCAAATACTTATTTTCCACCATAATTTGCAAATAAATTCATTAAAAATCCTACAATGTGATTTTCTGGATATTTTTTTCTCATTTTGTCTGTCATAGTTGACGTGTACCTATGATGAAAATTACAGGCCTCTCTCATCTTTTTAAGTGGGAGAACTTGCACAATTGGTGGCTGACTAAATACTTTTTTCCCCCACTGTATAAAGGTATCCGGATTCGGCCTTAAAGGGTTAGGCCTGGCCATTTGTGGGTTTTTGCCCTACGTTTTACCACACACACCAGCACACGCACACAACCCACCGGTTATGAATATTTGTTAGTGGTGTTAATATATTTGTTAGTGGTGTTAAAATATTTGTTAGTGGTGTAATACCGTGTTTGATTTATTGTGTGGAGTCTTTTTTAATTTGGTTGTAAACCGGGTAAGCAGAATGATGGAAATGTTTGAAATGTTTTGAAATGGTTTCTGAAGAACAGGGAAAGAAAAGATAAAGAAAATACTTAATAGTGCCGACTGACCTCTGTTCTGACTTCCTGGTGAGGCCTGATCACCCTCACTAGAAAGACTGGAGACATTGGGTGAGATTTAAATGGACAATGTAAACACTAATAATTAGGAAGAAGTTTATAATTTAGCAATAGTCCCATGTGTGATTTGGAACACGAGAAGGAGAGGGAGAGAGCGCTGCTCCTGAATGAGGGACATCTGTCTCTAGTCTATTTTACCATTACCTTATGGGATACAATCATTTCCTTATGGAGTTATCAAGAGTTGTAATTCTAATTTGATTTGTTATTCTAATTAGTTTATTTTTGATTTAACAGGCAGTGATGTTGTTGTTTTAATTACCGGTCCGCTGGGGCCCTTTGGTAAATATGCAAATGTAGAAGGAAGAACTATATGTTGGTAATGGTTGACAGTTGCTCCAAATGGATTGAAGTTTTTCCCACCTCGAGTGATATATGTGTATTGTTTTCCCCACCTCTAGTTTTATATGAAGAAGTGTATTGCTGTTTTTGTGTTGTTTGTTTTTGTCTTGCTTCAATAACAAATCTCACCAGATTGGGTCTGCTGTATGGTCAGGATGTCTCCCTAAGGGTTAGATCTCTAACTCCCTGACCCTGTAACAGATTGGGTCTGCTGTATGGTTGGGATGTCTCCCTAAGGGTTAGCTCTCTAACTCCCTGACCCTGTAACAGATTGGGTCTGCTGTATGGTTGGGATGTCTCCCTAAGGGTTAGCTCTCTAACTCCCTGACCCTGTAACAGATTGGGTCTGCTGTATGGTTGGGATGTCTCCCTAAGGGTTAGCTCTCTAACTCCCTGACCCTGTAACAGATTGGGTCTGCTGTATGGTTGGGATGTCTCCCTAATGGTTAGCTCTATAACTCCCTGACCCTGTAACAGATTGGGTCTGCTGTATGGTTGGGGTGTCTCCCTAAGGGTTAGATCTCTAACTCCCTGACCCTGTAACAGATTGGGTCTGCTGTATGGTTGGGATGTCTCCCTAAGGGTTAGCTCTCTAACTCCCTGACCCTGTAACAGATTGGGTCTGCTGTATGGTTGGGATGTCTCCCTAAGGGTTAGCTCTCTAACTCCCTGACCCTGTAACAGATTGGGTCTGCTGTATGGTTGGGATGTCTCCCTAAGGGTTAGCTCTATAACTCCCTGACCCTGTAACAGATTGGGTCTGCTGTATGGTTGGGATGTCTCCCTAAGGGTTAGCTCTATAACTCCCTGACCCTGTAACAGATTGGGTCTCCCTGACCCTGTAACAGATTGGGTCTGCTGTATGGTTGGGATGTCTCCCTAAGGGTTAGCTCTCTAACTCCCTGACCTGGTAACTCTGCGGTGAGGTCAACAGTATGATAAGGGAGTATAAGCAAATTTGCTAAATGGTTTCAACAAGTGTGTTGTTATACTCTTTGACATTTGTCTTAGAAATGTTGGTATTAAGAAAATTGGGAATGTAATAATTTGTCATAGGGTGAATAGTTGGTCTGGATTTCCAGAACCAGAAATGTCTTAAACTGTTGTTTTGGTCTGTCCTCTCTCAAAGTTATGGCGATAGTGACTACAGATGGTATCTTGATGCATGGAAGGAATACATCGACGAGAACAGTGTGCGATTCACCCCCCCCCAACCAGCTGAAGAAATGGCGACAAATGCGTTCACTACGACCTTGTCCTTCACCACTTCTACCATGAGAACTAAGTCCGAGCCAGCAACCTGTACACAGCATCCAGTCGAAGCTATCAACTGCCTTTTTTCTCAGAAGTGCGACATGGGTCCACGTGGACTGAGCGTGGAGAGAGATCCCATCCAAACTTCTCTCATGCTGCTGGTGTACTGGTAGGAAAATGGACAAGACATAATGGACTGTAAAGGACAGTGGCAGCTCAGGTGAGAGACATTATCAAGGGCCATCCACTTTGAACATGTGCCATTGGGAGGACGAACTGAAACACTATCTGAAGAAGAACATGAAGAAACGCCAGAAGAAGAGGGGTGGTCAAATGTGCCTGTAAATTGATTTAGGGTTGCCCTAAACTGGTTATTTGGGGTATCATGTTGATTTTGGAGGTCTACACACTGGGAAGCTTATTGTAATTTAGATTAAAATCTGTAATTAACATGCCACACGCGACAGTAAAACAGGGACAAACGGGGGCTGTAATGAGAAAGGTTAATACTGGTAATATATGGTCCCCTGTTTGTAAATGTACATTCTAACCATGTGTGCTAAGTTGTGGGTCTTCAATTCGAGTGATAGACTCAACGTGGAGCACTAAGGACTGTCATTGATAGTAGGGGTTTTGTTTTACCATGTTATCAGAATTCTAATGTTAAAGCGCATCAATACATATTTTCTGGATGATACAGTACTATTGACTTGAGCATGTTTTAATATGTTTATAACTATATCAGTGGTCTAGCAGTAGTGACTAATGTGTTATGGGTTAGATGGAATGATTTATGTGCAAATGTATTCGTAACAGGAGGCCACCTCACTGGAAGGGAGGTTCGCTGTAGTAGTAGCATCACATCTCCTGCAGAGGGTGCCAAATGATAGGTGACCATTGCTGTACATTCCTACCCTGGGGTGAGGGTGACTTGACTATCGTAGTGGAACATCTGAAAGAGCTTAGCGGTGATCTCGCAAACGAACACCAATCAGACAACATTTGGAATCCGTTTGGATGGGTTCAGTCATTATTTGGTGTTATGGGAGCTACAATATTTCATTGGTTGATTTATGGCTTAGTTATCTTTTTTACAAAAATGTTTATTATAACTTGTGTTAAGAAATTATGCAGCAAAGCCGTTGAGACTATTCTTGCCGTGCAATTACTGACCCCTGAAGGAGACACCTCAGAACCCTATTTACCTGATTTATTTCCTATGTCTGATTACATGTCTGATGAAGACGGTGCTAATCCAGAACACCAAGGTATAGACATTGAGTTAATGGTGCAGCGTGTCCATAACACCAAGGTGTAAACATTGAGTTAATGGTGCAGCGTGTCCATAACACCAAGGTATAGACATTGAGTTAATGGTGCAGCGTGTCCATAACACCAAGGTATAGACATTGAGTTAATGGTGCAGCGTGTCCATAACACCAAGGTACATTGA
>LR778281.1:48738917-48835919 GCA_902810595.1 Coregonus sp. 'balchen'
ATTTTGGCCCCCATGTCCCTAGTACAGTAGACAGTCAACATGGGTTATAATCTATAGTAAGACACTATCTATGAGTGGTGATGGCCCCTAGTAAGTAGGACAGTCAACATGGGTTATAATCTATAGTAAGACAACTATCTATGAGTGGTGATGGTCCCCTAGTAAAGTAGACAGTCAACATGGGTTATAATCGATAGTACGACACTATCTATGAGTGGGTGATGGCCCCTAGTAAAGTAGACAGTCAACATGGGTTATAATCTATAGTAAGACACTATCTATGAGTGGTGATGGCCCCTAGTAAAGTAGACAGTCAACATGGGTTATAATCTATAGTAAGACACTATCTATGAGTGGTGATGGCCCCTAGTAAAGTAGACAGTCAACATGGGTTATAATCTATAGTAAGACACTATCTATGTGGTGATGGGACCCTAGTAAGTAGACAGTCAACATGGGTTATAATCTATAGTAAGACACTATCTATGAGTGGTGATGGCCCCTAGTAAAGTAGACAGTCAACATGGGTTATAATCTATAGTAAGACACTGAGTGGTGATGGCCCCTAGTAAAGTAGACAGTCAACATGGGTTATAATCTATAGTAAGACACTATCTATGAGTTGGTTGATGGCCCTAGTAAAGTAGACAGTCAACATGGGTTATAATCTATAGTAAGACACTATCTATGAGTGGTGTGGCCCCCTAGTAAGTAGACAGTCAACATGGGTTATAATCTATAGTAAGACACTCATCTATGAGGTGGTGATGGCCCCTAGTAAAGTAGACAGTCAACATGGGTTATAATCTATTGTAAGACACTATCTATGAGTGGTGATGGCCCCTAGTAAAGTAGACAGTCAACATGGGTTATAATCTATAGTAAGACACTATCTATGAGTGGTGATGGACCCCTAGTAAAGTAGACAGTCAACATGGTTATAATCTATAGTAAGACACTATCTATGAGTGGTGATGGCCCCTAGTAAAGTCGACAGTCAACATGGGTTATAATTATAGTAAGACACTATCTATGAGTGGTGATGGCCCCTAGTAAGTAGACAGTCAACAGGGTTATAATCTATAGTAAGACACTATCTATGAGTGGTGATGGCCCCTAGTAAAGTAGACAGTCAACATGGGTTATAATCTATAGTAAGACACTTATCTATGAGTGGTGATGGTCCCCCTAGTAAAGTAGACAGTCAACATTGGGTTATAATCTATAGTAAGACACTATCATGAGTGGTGATGGCCCCTAGTAAAGTAGACAGTCAACATGGGTTATAATCTATAGTAAACACTATCTATGAGTGGTGATGGCCCCTAGTAAAGTAGACAGTCAAATGGGTTATAATCTATAGTAAGACACTATCGAGTGGTGAGGCCCTAGTAAAGTAGACAGTCAACATGGGTTATAATCTATAGTAAAACCTATCTATGAGTGGTGATGGCCCCTAGTAAAGTAGACAGTCAACATGGAGTTATAATTCGATAGAAGACATATCTATGAGTGGTGATGTCCCAGGAAAGTAGACAGTCAACATGGGTTATAATCTAGAGTAAGACACTATCTATGAGTGAGTGATGTCCCCTAGTAAAAGTAGGACAGTCAACATAGGGTGATAATCTATAGTAAGGAAAACTACATGAGTGGTGATGGCCCCTAGTAAAGTAGACCAGTCAACAGGGTTCTAATCTATAGTAAAGACACTGCGTGGTGATGGCCCCTAGTAAAGTAGACAGTCAACATGGGTTATAATCTATAGTAAGACACTATCTATGAGTGGTGATGGCCCCTAGTAAAGTAGACAGTCAACATGGGTTATAATCTATAGTAAGACACTGAGTGGTGATGGCCCCTAGTAAAGTAGACAGTCAACATGGGTTATAATCTATAGTAAGACACTATCTATGAGTGGTGATGGCCCCTAGTAAAGTAGACAGTCAACATGGGTTATAATCTATAGTAAGACACTGAGTGGTGATGGCCCCTAGTAAAAGTAGACAGTCAAACAGGGGTTATATCTATAGTAAGACACTATCTATGAGTGGTGATGGCCCCCCCTAGTAAAGTAGACAGTCAACATGGGTTATAATCTATAGTAAGACACTGAGTGGTGATGGCCCCTAGTAAAGTAGACAGTCAACATGGGTTATAATCTATAGTAAGACACTATCTATGAGTGGTGATGGCCCCTAGTAAAGTAGACAGTCAACATGGGTTATAATCTATAGTAAGACACTATGAGTGGTGATGGTCCCTAGTAAAGTAGACAGTCAACATGGGTTATAATCTATAGTAAGACACTATCTATGAGTGGTGATGGCCCCTAGTAAAGTAGACAGTCAACATGGTTATAATCTATAGTAAGACACTGAGTGGTGATGGTCCCTAGTAAAGTAGACAGTCAACATGGTTATAATCTATAGTAAGACACTATCTATGAGTGGTGATGGCCCCTAGTAAAGTAGACAGTCAACATGGGTTATAATCTATAGTAAGACACTATCTATGAGTAGTGATGGTCCCTAGTAAAGTAGACAGTCAACATGGGTTATAATCTATAGTAAGACACTATCTATGAGTGGTGATGGCCCCTAGTAAAGTAGACAGTCAACATGGGTTATAATCTATAGTAAGACACTATGAGTGGTGATGGCCCCTAGTAAAGTAGACAGTCAACATGGGTTATAATCTATAGTAAGACACTATCTATGAGTGGTGATGGTCCCTAGTAAAGTAGACAGTCAACATGGGTTATAATCTATAGTAAGTGATGCCTTCTCAACTTGGCTCCTTATGTTTAACTCTCTTGTCACTCAAAGAATGTTGCATGATACCACTTTTGAACATCATGTGCTCATACAGTGAGGGAAAAAAGTATTTGATCCCCTGCTGATTTTGTACGTTTGCCCACTGACAAAGTCTATACTTTTAATGGTAGGTTTATTTGAAGAGTGAGAGACATAATAACAACAAAACAATCCAGAAAAACGCATGTCAAAAATGTTATAAATTGATTTGCATTTTAATGAGGGAAATAAGTATTTGACCCCTCTGCAAAACATTACTTAGTACTTGGCGGCAAAACCCTTGTTGGCAATCACAGAGGTCAGACGTTTCTTGTAGTTGGCCACCAGGTTTGCACACATCTCAGGAGGGATTTTGTCCTACTCCTCTTTGCAGATCTTTTCCAAGTCATTAAGGTTTCGAGGCTGACGTTTGGCAACTCGAACCTTCAACTCCCTCCACAGATTTTCTATGGGATTAAGGTCTGGAGACTGGCTAGGCCACTCCAGGACCTTAATGTGCTTTTTCTTGAGCCACTCCTTTGTTGCCTTGGCCGTGTGTTTTGGATCATTGTCATGCTGGAATACCCATCAACAACCCATTTTCAATGCCCTGGCTGAGGGAAGGAGGTTCTCACCCAAAATGTTATGGTACATGGCCCCGTTCATCGTCCCTTTGATGCGGTGAAGTTGTCCTGTCCCCTTAGCAGAAAAACAACCCCAAAGAATAATGTTTCCACCTCCATGTTTGACAGTGGGGATGGTGTTCTTGGGGTCATAGGCAGCATTCCTCCTCCTCCAAACACGGCGAGTTGAGTTGATGCCAAAGAGCTCGATTTTGGTCTCATCTGACCACAACACTTTCACCCAGTTCTCCTCTGAATCATTCAGATGTTCATTGGCTAACTTCAGACGGCCCTGTATATGTGCTTTCTTGAGCAGGGGGACCTTGCGGGCGCTGCAGGATTTCAGTCCTTCACGGCGTAGTGTGTTACCAATTGTTTTCTTGGTGACTATGGTCCCAGCTGCATTGAGATCATTGACAAGATCCTCCCGTGTAGTTCTGGGCTGATTCCTCACCGTTCTCATGATCATTGCAACTCCACAAGGTGAGTTCTTGCATGGAGCCCCAGGCCGAGGGAGATTGACAGTTCTTTTGTGTTTCTTCCATTTGCGAATAATCGCACCAACTGTTGTCACCTTCTCACCAAGCTGCTTGGCGATGGTCTTGTAGCCCATTCCAGCCTTGTGTAGGTCTACAATCTTGTCCCTGACATCATTGGAGAGCTCTTTGGTCTTGGCCATGGTGGAGAGTTTGGAATCTGATTGATTGCTTCTGTGGACAGGTGTCTTTTATACAGGTAACAAACTGAGATTAGGAGCACTCCCTTTAAGAGTGTGCTCCTAATCTCAGCTCGTTACCTGTATAAAAGACACCTGGGAGCCAGAAATCTCTCTGATTGAGAGGGGGTCAAATACTTATTTCCCTCATTAAAATGCAAATCTATTTATAACATTTTTGACATGCGTTTTTCTGGATTTTTTTGTTGTTATTCTGTCTCTCACTGTTCAAATAAACCTACCATTAAAATTATAGACTGATCATTTCTTTGTCAGTGGGCAAACGTACAAAATCAGCAGGGGATCAAATACTTTTTTCCCATCACTGTATATGGAACGCAGTTCTCCAACCTTGATGAAACTCTCCCGAAAGGTAGGTTTTCATTTTGAGCCCTGACCCCTATGGAAAGATGTTATTAAAAAGTAGGCTTCTTAATTCCAATCCTCATTCAGAATAAATAATTAGTAACAATATAAAGATATTGAAGCACATTTGGTTACTATGCTAGTAGTTGTTGGGGTTTCCATAGTTGAATCCATTACTTCCTGTTGTGGCTCTTTCAGCCCTTGTGCTTCCTGTCCCCCAGTCATTTCTGATGCACTTCTATTAAGGATACTCAATGTATTATAGGCCTATCATGCAAACATTTAATGCACACAAACACTTCTTACTCATTACATTTGTACAAATACAAAACTTTCAATCAATCAATCATTCACTGGTGTGTCATCACTATAATTTCCATTCCGACATTACATGTATCCATCAGTGCCATTCTATATTGTTGAAGTACAGTCCTAGGTCATTGTTCATACCATACAGTGATGGGAAAAAAGTATTTGATCCCCTGCTGATTTTGTACGTTTGCCCACTGACAAAGAAATGATCAGTCTATAATTTTAATGGTAGGTTTATTTGAACAGTGAGAGACAGAATAACAACAAAAAAATACAGAAAAACGCATGTCAAAAATGTTATAAATTGATTTGCATTTTAATGAGGGAAATAAGTATTTGACCCCCTCTCAATCAGAGAGATTTCTGGCTCCCAGGTGTCTTTATACAGGTAACGAGCTGAGATTAGGAGCACACTCTTAAAGGGAGTGCTCCTAATCTCAGTTTGTTACCTGTATAAAAGACACCTGTCCACAGAAGCAATCAATCAATCAGATTCCAAACTCTCCACCATGGCCAAGACCAAAGAGCTCTCCAAGGATGTCAGGGACAAGATTGTAGACCTACACAAGGCTGGAATGGGCTACAAGACCATCGCCAAGCAGCTTGGTGAGAAGGTGACAACAGTTGGTGCGATTATTCACAAATGGAAGAAACACAAAATAAGTGTGAATCTCCCTCGGCCTGGGGCTCCATGCAAGATCTCACCTCGTGGAATTTTAATGATCATGAGAACGGTGAGGAATCAGCCCAGAACTACACGGGAGGATCTTGTCAATGATCTCAAGGCAGCTGGAACCATAGTCACCAAGAAAACAATTGGTAACACACTACGCCGTGAAGGACTGAAATCCTGCAGCGCCCGCAAGGTCCCCCTGCTCAAGAAAGCACATATACAGGCCCGTCTGAAGTTTGCCAATGAACATCTGAATGATTCAGAGGAGAACTGGGTGAAAGTGTTGTGGTCAGATGAGACCAAAATCGAGCTCTTTGGCATCAACTCAACTCGCTGTGTTTGGAGGAGGAGGAATGCTGCCTATGATCCCAAGAACACCATCCCCACCGCCAAACATGGAGGTGGAAACATTATGCTTTGGGGGTGTTTTTCTGCTAAGGGGACAGGACAACTTCACCGCATCAAAGGGACGATGGACGGGGCCATGTACCGTCAAATCTTGGGTGAGAACCTCCTTCCCTCAGCCAGGGCATTGAAAATGTGTGGTGGATGGGTATTCCAGCATGACAATGACCCAAAACACACGGCCAAGGCAACAAAGGAGTGGCTCAAGAAGAAGCACATTAAGGTCCTGCAGTGGCCTAGCCAGTCTCCAGACCTTAATCCCATAGAAAATCTGTGGAGGGAGCTGAAGGTTCGAGTTGCCAAACGTCAGGCTCGAAACGTTAATGACTTGGAGAAGATCTGCAAAGAGGAGTGGGACAGAATCCCTCCTGAGATGTATGCAAACCTGGTGGCCAACTACAAGAAACGTCTGACCTCTGTGATTGCCAACAAGGGTTTTGCCACCAAGTACTAAGTCATGTTTTGCAGAGGGGTCAAATACTTATTTCCCTCATTAAAATGCAAATCAATTCATAACATTTTTGACATGTGTTTTTCTGGATTATTTTGTTGTTATTCTGTCTCTCACTGTTCAAAGAAACCTACCATTACAATTATAGACTGATCATGTCTTTGTCAGTGGGCAAACGTACAAAATCAGCAGGGGATCAAATACTTTTTTCCCTCACTGTATGTAGGTCATAAGAACTTCATCCTCAACGATTCAGATGATTTTGGAGCTGTATAGGACTGGGAGCTGTATAGGACTGGGGCCAACACGTCTCTCCCGGTCTCCCCCAACACGTCTCTCCCGGTCTCCCCCAACACGTCTCTCCCGGTCTCCCCCAACACGTCTCTCCCGGTCTCTCCCAACACGTCTCTCCCGGTCTCTCCCAACACGTCTCTCCCGGTCTCCCCCAACACGTCTCTCCCGGTCTCCCCCAACACGTCTCTCCCGGTCTCCCCCAACACGTCTCTCCCGGTCTCCCCCAACACGTCTCTCCCGGTCTACCCCCAACACGTCTCTCCCGGTCTCCCCCAAACACGTCTCTCACGGTCTCTCCCAACACGTCTCTCCCGGTCTCCCCCAACACGTCTCTCCCGGTCTCCCCCAACACGTCTCTCCCAACAGGTTCTCTCCGGTCTCCCCCAACACGTCTCCCCCAACACGTCTCTCCCGGTCTCTCCCAACACGTCTCCCCCAACACGTCTCTCCCCGGTCTCTCCCAACACGTCTCCCCCAACACGTCTCCCCCAACACGTCTCTCCCGGTCTCTCCCAACACGTCTCTCCCGGTCTCCCCCAACACGTCTCCCCCGGTCTCCCCCAACACGTCTCTCCCAAGCACATCTCCCCCAACACGTCTCTCCCGGTCTCCCCCAACACGTCTCCCCCAACACGTCTCTCCCGGTCTCCCCCAACCATGGAGCTGTATAGGACTGGGGCCAACACGTCTCTCCCGGTCTCCCCCAACACGTCTCCCCCAACACGTCTCTCCCGGTCTCCCCCAACACGTCTCTCCCGGTCTCCCCCAACCAGCTCTCCGGACTTCCAAGACAAGGTCTCATGCACCCTCCCATATAGCGTTCTTGTCTTCCTCCACAACCACCGCTCTGAGACCCAGGGCTGTTGCCTCACGGATTTGGTTGTCCGTCCACCATAGCCTTTAGCGGGGACACGACTGTCAATTTGAGGCTTTTTTCCTACCCTCTTGAAGATTAAAACTAGCTAGCTAACTGGTAAAGGAGTCTTTTCCCCAAAGCTCGTTGGCAAGACCGCCAATACATCCTCCCCTCGCACAAAGGCTTGAAATGCTTCAAGTTGCTCCTATTTGAATGAAATCCCAAAATTGGTCATTGCTATGTGGCAGAGTCGTCGCTATATCCTTTTCCTCTACAGTTTGCTAGTCTAGCTAACTTTAGCTTGGCTGGTTTACCTCTAGTGGGGGCGTAGCAAATTAACGAGGAAGCATGTGGGGTGTTCCGCATGCAAATAGCATGCATATGATAACTATTGAGGAAAACGCAGACCAGTGAGTCACAGCTGTGTAGTCACGTGTGTTGCTGTGTAGTCACGTGGGTCGCCATGTGTGGAGTCACTGTAGTCATGTGGGTCACGATGTGTGGAATCACGTGGGTCGCTGTGTGTATGGAGTAACAAGGGTTGCCATGTGTGCAGTCACGTGGGCCGCTGTTTAGTCTAGTCAAGTGTGTCGCCGTGTGTGGAGTCCCGTGGGTTGCTGTTTAGTCACGTGGGCAGCCGTGTGTAGTCACTGTAGTCACGCGGGTCGCTGTGTGTGGTGTCACGCGGGTCGCTGTGTGTGGTGTCACATTGGGTGCCGTGTGTAGCTGTGTGTGTGTGTGTGTGTGTGTGTAGTCACGTGGGTTGCAGTGTGGAGTCACGTGGGTTGCTGTTTAGTCACTAGTCACGTGAGTTGCTGTGTGGAGTCACGTTGGTCGCCGTGTATGGAGTCACTGTAGTCGTGTGGGTCGCTGTGTAGTCACGTGGGCCGCCGCACACAGAGTGCCATGTGTGGAGTCACGTGGGTCGCTGTGTGTAGTCATGTGGGTCGCTGTGTGTAGTCACTAGCCACGTGGGTCGCCGTGTGTAGTCACTAGTCACGTGGGTCGCCGTGTGTAGTCACTAGTCACGTGGGTCACCATGTGTAGTCACTAGTCATGTGGGTCGCCGTGTGTGTAGTCACTAGTCACGTGGGTCGCCCTGTGTGTAGTCACTAGTCATGTGGGTCGCCGTGTGTGTAGTCACTAGTCACGTGGGTCGTCGCGTGTGTTGTGACTAGTCACGTGGGTCGCCCTGTGTGTAGTCACTAGTCACGTGGGTCGCCGTGTGTGTAGTCACTAGTCACGTGGGTCGTCGCGTGTGTTGTGACTAGTCACGTGGGTCGCCCTGTGTGTAGTCACTAGTCACGTGGGTCGCCGTGTAGTGACTAGTCACGTGGGTCGTCGTGTGTGTAGTCACTAGTCACGTGGGTCGCCGTGTGTGTAGTCACTAGTCACGTGGGTTGTGACTAGTCGCGTGGGTCGTCGCGTGTGTTGTGACTAGTCACGTGGGTCGCCCTGTGTGTAGTCACTAGTAACGTGGGTCGCCGTGTGTAGTCACTAGTCACGTGGGTCACCGTGTGTGTAGTCACTAATCACGTGGGTCGCCGTGTGTAGTGACTAGTCACGTGGGTCGTTGTGTGTGTAGTCACTAGTCACGTGGGTTGTGACTAGTCACGTGGGTCGCCGTGTGTGTAGTCACTAGTCACGTGGGTCGCCGTGTGTAGTGACTAGTCACGCGGGTCGTCGCGTGTGTTGTGACTAGTCACGTGGGTCGCCCTGTGTGTAGTGACTAGTCACGTGGGTCGCCGTGTGTAGTGACTAGTCACGTGGGTCGTCGCGTGTGTTGTGACTAGTCACGTGGGTCGTCGCGTGTGTTGTAACTAGTCACGTGGGTCGTCGCGTGTGTTGTGACTAGTCACGTGGGTCGCCCTGTGTGTAGTCACGTGGGTCGCCACTAGTCACGTGGGTCGCCGTGTGTGTAGTCACTAGTCACGTGGGTCGCCGTGTGTAGTGACTAGTCACGTGGGTCGCCGTGTGTGTAGTCACTAGTCACGTGGGTCGTCGCGTGTAGTGACTAGTCACGTGGGTCGTCGTGTGTGTAGTCACTAGTCACGTGGGTCGCCGTGTGTGTAGTCACTAGTCACATGGGTTGTGACTAGTCACGTGGGTCGCTGTGTGTGTAGTCACTAGTCACGTGGGTCGCCGTTTGTAGTGACTAGTCACGTGGGTCGTCGTGTGTGTTGTGACTAGTCACGTGGGTCGTCGCGTGTGTTGTGACTAGTCACGTGGGTCGCCCTGTGTGTAGTCACTAGTCACGTGGGTCGCCGTGTGTAGTCACTAGTCACGTGGGTCACCGTGTGTGTAGTCACTAGTCACGTGGGTCGCCGTGTGTAGTGACTAGTCACGTGGGTCGTCGTGTGTGTAGTCACTAGTCACGTGGGTCGCCGTGTGTAGTCACTAGTCACGTGGGTTGTGACTAGTCACGTGGGTTGCCGTGTGTGTAGTCACTAGTCACGTGGGTCGCCGTGTGTAGTGACTAGTCACGTGGGTCGTCGCGTGTGTTGTGACTAGTCACGTGGGTCGCCCTGTGTGTAGTGACTAGTCACTTGGGTCGTCGTGTGTGTAGGCACTAGTCACGTGGGTCGCCGTGTGTGTAGTCACTAGTCACGTGGGTTGTGGTAGTCATGTGGGTCGCCGTTTGTAGTGACTAGTCACGTGGGTCGCCGTGTGTGTAGTCACTAGTCACGTGGGTTGTGACTAGTCACGTGGGTCGCTGTGTGTAGTGACTAGTCACGTGGGTCGTCGCATGTGTTGTGACTAGTCACGTGGGTCGCCCTGTGTGTAGTGACTAGTCACGTGGGTCGTCGCATGTGTTGTGACTAGTCACGTGGGTCGCCCTGTGTGTAGTGACTAGTCACGTGGGTCGTCGTGTGTGTAGTGACTAGTCACGTGGGTCACCGTGTGTGTAGTCACTAGTCACGTGGGTCGCCGTGTGTGTAGTGACTAGTCACGTGGGTCACCGTGTGTGTAGTCACTAGTCACGTGGGTCGTCGTGTGTGTAGTGACTAGTCACGTGGGTCGCCGTGTGTGTAGTGACTAGTCACGTGGGTCGCCGTGTAGTGACTAGTCACGTGGGTCGCCGTGTGTGTAGTGACTAGTCACGTGGGTCGCCCTGTGTGTAGTCACTAGTCACGTGGGTCGCCCTGTGTGTAGTGACTAGTCACGTGGGTCACCGTGTGTGTAGTCACTAGTCACGTGGGTCGCCGTGTGTAGTGACTAGTCACGTGGGTCGTCGTGTGTGTAGTCACTAGTCACGTGGGTCGCCGTGTGTAGTCACTAGTCACGTGGGTTGTGACTAGTCACGTGGGTTGCCGTGTGTGTAGTCACTAGTCACGTGGGTCGCCGTGTGTAGTGACTAGTCACGTGGGTCGTCGCGTGTGTTGTGACTAGTCACGTGGGTCGCCCTGTGTGTAGTGACTAGTCACTTGGGTCGTTGTGTGTGTAGGCACTAGTCACGTGGGTCGCTGTGTGTGTAGTCACTAGTCACGTGGGTTGTGGTAGTCATGTGGGTCGCCGTGTGTAGTGACTAGTGACGTGGGTCGCCGTGTGTGTAGTCACTAGTCACGTGGGTTGTGACTAGTCACGTGGGTCGCTGTGTGTGTAGTCACTAGTCATGTGGGTCGCCATGTGTAGTGACTAGTCACGTGGGTCGTCGCATGTGTTGTGACTAGTCACGTGTGTAGTGACTAGTCACGTGGGTCGTCGCATGTGTTGTGACTAGTCACGTGGGTCGCCCTGTGTGTAGTGACTAGTCACGTGGGTCGTCGTGTGTGTAGTGACTAGTCACGTGGGTCACCGTGTGTGTAGTCACTAGTCACGTGGGTCGCCGTGTGTGTAGTGACTAGTCACGTGGGTCATCGTGTGTGTAGTCACTAGTCACGTGGGTCGTCGTGTGTGTAGTGACTAGTCACGTGGGTCGCCGTGTGTGTAGTGACTAGTCACGTGGGTCGCCGTGTAGTGACTAGTCACGTGGGTCGCCCTGTGTGTAGTCACTAGTCACGTGGGTCGCCCTGTGTGTAGTCACTAGTCACGTGGGTCGCCGTGTGTGTAGTCACGTGGGTCGCCGTGTGTGTAGTCACGTGGGTCGCCGTGTGTGTAGTCACGTGTCAGCCAGGCTAGTACCCTAACCCTAGTACCCTAACCCTAGTACCCTAACCCTAACCCTAACTCTAGTACTGTGAATCTTGTCGGGTCAAAACTCATTTCTTTAGTAGAACCATATTCTGTTAACTGCACTATGCCTCTCCCTATAGACAGTCTTTCTAGAACTGAACCATACAGTTAGATGCAGTAGGAGTAGATTCTGTTTACTGAACTGTCTCTCTCCCTACAGAAGGTCCATATGGTATCTTTGCGGGCCGGGATGCATCGAGGGGTCTGGCCACATTCTGTTTGGAGAAAGATGCCCTGAGGGAGGAGTACGATGACCTGTCAGACCTCAACGCTGTTCAGATGGAGTCAGTCAGAGAGTGGGAGATGCAGTTCATGGGTAAGATATGAAATATATATGTAGGATATGAATGATATGTAGAATATGAAATATATACTGAACAAAAATATAAATGCAACATGCAACAATTTCAATGATTTCATATAAGGAAATCAGTCAATTGAAATAAATAAATTAGGCCCTAATCTATGGGATGTCACATGACTGGGCAGGTCGCAGCCATGGGTGGGCCTGGCTCCCCAGTGGGTGGGCCTATGCCCTCCCAGTCAATCAGAATGAGTTTTTCCGCACAAAAAGGCTTTATTATAGACAGAAATACTCCTCAGTTTCATCAGCTGTCTGGGTGGCTGGTCTCAGACGGTCCCGCAGGTGAAGAAGCCGGATGTGGAGGTCCTGGGCTGGAGGTCCTGGGCTTTTATTGTCCCCAGCACAAGGTGCACCTGTGTAATGATCATGCTGTTTAATCAGCTTCTTGATATGCCACACCTGTCAGGAGGATGGACTCACGGTAAAGGAGAAATGCTCACTAACATGGAAGTAAACACATTTGTGAACAAAATATGAGCAAAATAGGCTTTTTGTGCGTCTGGAACATTTCTGAGATCTTTTACTTCAGCTCATGAAACATGGGACCAACACTTTACAAGTTTATATTTTTGTTCAGTATATATTTTAGGATGTGAAATATATATGTAAGATATGAAATATATATGTTAGGGTATGGAATATATACACTATACAGTGCATTCGGAAAGTATTCAGACCCCTTGACATTTTTCACATTTTGTTACAGCCTTATTTTAAAATGGATTAGATTAATTTTTTTCCTCATCAATCTACACACTATACCCCATAATGACAAGGCTGTAACGTAACAAAATGTGGAAAAAGTCAAGTGGTCTGAATACTTTCCGAATGCACTGTATGTAGGATATAAAGATATATGTTAGGATATAAAGATATATGTTAGGATATAAAGATATATGTATGGATATAAATATATATGTTAGGATATAAATATATATGTTAGGATATAAAGAGATATGTTTGGATATAAAGATATATGTAGGATATAAAGATATATGTTTGGATATAAAGATATATGTTTGGATATAAAGATATATGTTAGGATATAAAGATATATGTTAGGATATAAAGATATATGTATGGATATAAAGATATATGTATGGATATAAAGAGATATGTTTAGGATAAATAATCAATTTTAGGCTCTCCCGCGCTCTGTTCGGCTCTCCCGCGCGAATTTTGGCTCTCCCGCTCTCTGTTCGGTCTATCCCGCTCTCGTCGAGCTCTCCCTCTCTCTGTTTCGCTCTCCCGCGCTCTTTTCGGCTCTCCCCGCGCTCTGTTGTTTGGCTCTCCCGCGCTCTTCTGCTCTCCCGCGCTCTGATCGGCTCTCCGAGGATAGGTTTGGAGATAAAGATTTTACCTTTGGATATAAAGATATATGTTTGGATATGTATGGATATAAAGAGATATGTTTGGATATAAAGAGATATGTTGGATATAATGATATATGTAGGTTATGTATGATATAAAGATGTAGGTATATGTGGTCCTCTGTAGCTCAATTGGTAGAGCATGGTGCTTGTAACGCCAGGGTAGTGGGTTCGATTTCCGGGACCACCCATACGTAAAAATGTATGCACACATGACTGTAAGTCGCTTTGGATAAAAGCGTCTGCTAAATGGCATATTATTATTATTATATTATTATGTAGGATATGTATGGTTATTTACATTTTAGTCATTTAGCAGACGCTCTTATCCAGAGCGACTTACAGTTAGTGAGTGCATACATTTTCATACTGGCTCCCCGTGGGAATCGAACCCACAACCCTGGCATTGCAAGCGCCATGCTCTACCAACTGAGCTACAGGTGACTATAAAGATATATGTAGGATATGTTTGGATATAAAGTAGTCCCGTGTAGCTCAGTTGGTAGAGCATGGTGCTTGCAACGCCAGGGTTGTGGGTTCGATTCCCACGGGGGGCCAGTATGAGAAAATGTATGCACTCACTAACTGTAAGTGGCTCTGGATAAGAGCGTCTGCTAAATGACTACAATATAAATGTAATAAAGACAGATGTAGGATATGTATGGGTATATTGATGCCCCTTGAAGATAAGGATTTAGAGTGCAGTTTGATTTGACCCCTGTGATCTCTCATTACAGAAAAATATGATTATGTTGGGCGGCTGTTAAAGCCCGGGGATGAGCCGTCAGAATACACGGATGAGGAGGACATCAAGGACCATCTGAAACATGACTGAACTTTGCCCTGTTCGGTTCTGTTCACACCACCAACCAAAGCCAGGACCCAAACAGCTGACAGCGCCCACCTGTCCCTCCCCAGCCCTCTGCCCTCCCCCCTCCCCAGCCCTCCCCCCTCCCCAGCCCTCCCCTCCCCCCTCCCCAGCCCTCTGCCCTCCCCCCCCCCCAGCCCTCCCCCCTCCCCTCCCCCAGCCCTCTGCCCTCCCCCCTCCCCAGCCCTCCTCCCTCCCTCCCCAGCCCTCTGCCCTCCCCACCCCACCCAGCCCTCCTCCCTCCCTCCCCAGCCCTCCCCCCTCCCCAGCCCTCCCCCAGCCCTCCCCAGCCCTCCCCCCTCCCCAGCCCTCTGCCCTCCCTCTGCCCTCCCCAGCCCTCTGCCCTCCCCCCAGCCCTCTGCCCCGCCCCACCCAGCCCTCCTCCCCTCCCCACCCAGCCCTCCTCCCTCCCTCCCCAGCCCTCCTCCCTCCGCTGCCCTTCCCAACTCTCCTCCCTCCCCGACCATTCATCCTCCTCTGATTGGATGGCCCAGTGGGCGGGCTTTGGACTGACTCCTCCCCTCCACCATACAGATCACTACCAACAGAAACCAATGATGACAGACTTTCAGGGGGATTTGAATGACATTAACTTGTCTGGGTTTTGTGCTGATAGTATATTTGAAAAAGAAACAAAACATTTGCTAGAGTTTTCCTTGTGATGTCAATGTTCTCTTCATGTGAAGTGTAGTGGTTGTCAAGCTGAGAGGAGGTTGTGCTAGTCAGAGAAGACTAGGTGGAAAGGACAGCTTTCCCTCCCCTCACACCTCAACTGCTTTAGCATTCGTTTGAAGCTTATCAATCAATTAATCGATTGCCTGTGGGACTTTTGTTGAAGAGAAAAATATTTGTTTCACTTTATTTCCCCAATTGAAAAGGCAGTGCCTAACCAAAGGCAATGGGAGGGGAGTGGTATGTTTCTGTTTCCTGTGTTGGTGTACTCTACTAGGTTCTCTTTGTCAACATGTCATTCAGTTTGTGGGGTTCCATGTCATTCAGTTTGTGGGGTTCATGTGAATATATTTGTGTGTGTGGGGGGGGGGGGGGGTCCTTGCCACAACATATTTAGAATCACTCAGATTGATTGGGAATACAAAGGGAAGGTCAGCTGACAGACAGTTCTAATCAATCGACCATTTCCAATCCACACTACTGGATGTCTGTACAATCCCCTGGACATTAAATGGTCAAAGTATTAATTGTGCCTTATTTTGTTTTATACTACTAAAATCCTGACCAGTCCCAAAAAAATAAAGGGGAGATTTGTAAAACTATTGTACCCATGTTGTTTAGTTCTTTATCTTGGAGGTGTTCGAAAGAGCAGTCTGCTTTAGAGGTATCAGACGAAGGCATGCTCTGGTCTGAGAGAGACTCCCCAAATCACAGACTGGCAGAGAGACTCCCCACATCACAACCTTGTGTGTGTGTATATATATATATATATAGACCTCCGTGTTACTGCCATATTTATGTAGTTAATGATGAACTCCATATATTTCTGTGTTGTATTGGCCAAAAGCCCCAAGTTTGTTTTTTAGTTATTTTTAAACGTGGGTGAATTTCGAAAGGAATGTTGAAAGTGCTGTGGGGTGAGATCGGGGAATGTTCAAATTTGGGAGAGAAGTCGCTTATCTTGTAAATATATCTATCATTTTATTAAAGCATGTGCAACAATGGTGAACTATGCTGAATTCCTGTCAAGCCATGTATCTAATGTTGGGTATGTGTCTGCAGAGAGGGACCGAGGCAAGGGATTATTCATGCATAATAAACTGATTTGGTTAATAATTCATGTCTGAGTTATGTCATTTCAAACAGAAATGTTTGGGTTATATAAATCATTGTCTGTCTAAGACAAATGTAGGATGTTACCATACCTAGTCTAATACCATATCTACTTTACAGAAGAAAAACAAGGTGAAATTCAAAAGGAATCTGATACTACGATGAACAGAAATATAAACGCAACATACAAAAATGTCAACTATTTTACTGAGTTAAAGGAAATCCGTCAATTGAAATAAATTAGTTAGACCCTAATCTATGGATTTCACATGACTGGGAATACAGATCTGCATCTGTTGGTCACAAATACCTTTAAAAAAAGGTAGGGGCGTGGATCAGAAAACCAGTCAGTATCTGGTGTGACCACCATTTGCCTCATGCAGCACGACACCTCTCCTTCACATAGAGTTGATCAGGCTGTGAATGGGGCCTGTGCAACCCAGTCTTTCAGCACAAACTCATGGTGCATCGAACTCCAATGCCACGCCCCTTCTGAATCTCAGCTCAATGCTCTCGGAGTTCGTGCTATTAGTACAAATAAACATAACTGCTTATTTGGACGTAGCTAGCTATTTTACAGTGAAAGCAAAGTAAGTTATCGGATAAGAAATGACCAATAATCTAGTATTTTCTGTATTTCGGCATAATTCTATAGACTATTATTTTACTAAGTTCTGTATATTGTGTTATCATCTTGTTGGTTCCCTGAAGCGTCTAGGGGTTCCCTGAAGCGTCTAGGGGTTCCCTGAAGCGTCTAGGGGTTCCCTGAAGCGTCTAGGGGTTCCCTGAAGCGTCTAGGGGTTCCCTGAAGTCCAGAACAGACTATTACTCTGCATCTATTACTCTGCATCTATTACTCTGCATCTATTACTCTGTATCTGTTACTCTGCATCTATTACTCTGCATCTATTACTCTGTATCTGTTACTCTGCATATATTACTCTGCATCTATTACTCTGCATCTATTACTCTGTATCTGTTACTCTGCATATATTACTCTGTATCTGTTACTCTGCATATATTACTCTGTATCTGTTACTCTGCATCTATTACTCTGCATCTATTACTCTGCATATATTAACATCTATTACTCTGCATCTATTACTCTGCATATATTAACATCTATTACTCTGCATCTGTTACTCTGCATATGTTACTCTGCATCTATTAGCATATATTACTCTGTATCTATAACTCGGTATCTGTTACTCTGCATCTATTACTCTACATCGATTACTCGGTATCTGTTACTCTGCATCTATTACTCTACATCGATTACTCGGTATCTATTACTCTGCATCTATTACTCTGCATCTATTAGTCTGTATCTATTACTCTGCATCTATTACTCTGCATCTATTACTCTGTATATATTACTCTGTATCTATTACTCTGCATCTATTACTCTGTATCTATTACTCTGCATCTATTACTCTGTATCTATTACTCTGCATCTATTACTCTGTATCTATTACTCTGCATCTATTACTCTGCATCTATTACTCCGCATCTGTTACTCTGTATCTATTACTCTGCATCTATTACTCTGCATCTATTACTCTGTATATATTACTCTGCATCTATTACTCTGCATCTATTACTCTGTATCTATTACTCTGTATATATTACTCTGCATATGTTAGCATCTATTACTCTGTATCTATTACTCTGTATCTATTACTCTGCATATGTTAGCATCTATTACTCTGTATCTATTACTCTGCATCTATTACTCTGCATCTATTACTCTGCATCTATTACTCCGCATCTGTTACTCTGCATCTATTACTCTGTATCTATTACTCTGTATCTATTACTCTGTATCTATTACTCTGTATCTATTACTCTGCATATGTTAGCATCTATTACTCTGCATCTATTACTCTGTATCTATTACTCCGCATCTGTTACTCTGTATCTATTACTCTGCATCTATTACTCTGTATCTATTACTCTGCATGTATTACTCTTTATCTATTACTATGCATCTATTACTCTGCATCTATTACTCTGTATCTATTACTCTGTATCTATTACTCTGCATCTATTACTCTGTATCTATTACTCTGTATCTATTACTCTGTATCTATTACTCTGCATATGTTAGCATCTATTACTCTGCATCTATTACTCTGTATCTATTACTCCGCATCTGTTACTCTGTATCTATTACTCTGCATCTATTACTCTGTATCTATTACTCGGCATCTACTACTCTTTATCTATTACTCTGCATCTATTACTATGTATCTATTACTCCGCATCTATTACTCTGCATCTATTACTCTGCATCTATTACTCTGCATCTGTTACTCTGTATATATTAATCTGTATCTATTAGCATATATTACTCTGTATCTATTACTCTGTATCTATTACTCTGTATCTATTACTCTGCATCTGTTACTCTGCATCTATTAGCATCTATTACTCTGCATCTATTAGCATATATTAATCTGCATCTATTACTCTGTATCTATAACTCGGTATCTGTTACTCTGTATCTATTACTCTGCATCTATTAATCTGCATCTATTACTCTGTATCTGTTACTCTGCATCTATTAATCTGCATCTATTACTCTGTATCTATTACTCTGCATCTATTACTCTGCATCTATTACTCTGTATCTATTACTCTGCAACTATTACTCTGCATCTATTACTCTGTATCTATTACTCTGTATCTATTAGCATCTATTACTCTGCATCTATTACTCTGCAACTATTACTCTGCATCTATTACTCTGTATCTATTACTCTGTATCTATTAGCATATATTACTCTGCATCTATTACTCTGCAACTATTACTCTGCATCTATTACTCTGTATCTATTACTCTGTATCTATTAGCATCTATTACTCTGCATCTATTACTCTGTATCTATTACTCTGCATCTATTACTCTGCATCTATTACTCTGCATCTATTACTCTGTATCTATTACTCTGCATATGTTAGCATCTATTACTCTGCATCTATTACTCTGTATATATTAATCTGTATATATTAGCATATATTACTCTGTATCTATTACTCTGTATCTATTACTCTGTATCTATTACTCTGTATCTATTACTCTGCATCTATTACTCTGCATCTATTACTCTGTATCTATTACTCTGTATCTATTAGCATCTATTACTCTGCATCTATTACTCTGTATATATTACTCTGTATCTATTAGCATATATTACTCTGTATCTATTACTCTGTATCTATTACTCTGCATCTGTTACTTTGCATCTGTTACTCTGCATATATTACTCTGCATCTATTAGCATCTATTACTCTGCATCTATTAGCATCTATTACTCTGCATCTATTAGCATCTATTACTCTGTATCTATTAGCATATATTACTCTGTATCTATTACTCTGCATCTATTACTCTGTATCTATTAGCATCTGTTACTCTGCATCTGTTACTCTGCATCTATTACTCTGCATATGTTACTCTGCATCTGTTACTCTGCATCTATATCTCTTGATATAAATCAAATCAAATTGAATTGGCCACATGCACCGAATACAACAGGTGCAGACATTACAGTGAAATGCTTACTGACAGCCCTTAACCAACAGTGCATTTATTTTTAATAAAAAAGTAAAATAAAACAACAACAAAAAAGTGTTGAGGAAAAAAGAGCAGAAGTAAAATAAAATAACAGTAGGGAGGCTATGTATACAGGGGGTACCGGTGCAGAGTCAATGTGTGGGGGCACTGGCTAGTTGAAGTAATATGTACATGTGGGTAGAGTTAAAGTGACTATGCATAAATACTTAACAGAGTAGCAGCAGCGTAAAAAGGATGGGGTGGGGGGGGCAGTGCAAATAGTCCTTGGTAGCCATGATTAGCTGTTCAGGAGTCTTATGGCTTGGGGGTAGAAGCTGTTGAGAAGTATTTTGGACCTAGACTTGGCACTCCGGTACCACTTGCCGTGCGGTAGCAGAGAGAACAGTCTATGACTAGGGTGGCTGGAGTCTTTGACAATTTTGAGGGCCTTCCTCTGACACCGCCTTGTATAGAGGTCCTGGATGGCAGGAAGCTTGGCCCCAGTGATATACTGGGCCGTACGCACTACCCTCTGTAGTGCCTTGCGGTCGGAGGCCAAGCAGTTTCCATACCAGGTGGTGATGCAACCAGTCAGGATGCTCTCGATGGTGCAGCTGTATAATTTTTTGAGGATCTGAGGACCCATGCCAAATCTTTTCAGTCTCCTGAGGGGAAATAGTCTTTGTCGTGCCCTCTTCACGACTGTCTTGGTGTGTTTGGACCATGATAGTTTGTTGGTGATGTGGACACCAAGGAACTTGAAGCTCTCAACCGGTTCCACTACAGCCCCGTCGATGAGAATGGGGCCGTGCTCAGTCCTCTTTTTTTTCCTGTAGTCCACAATCATCTCCTTTGTCTTGGTCACGTTGAGGGAGAGGTTGTTATCCTGGCACCACACGGCCAGGTCTCTGACCTCCTCCCTATAGGCTGTCTCATCGTTGTCGGTGATCAGGCCTACCACTGTTGTGTCGTCGGCAAACTTAATGATGGTGTTGGAGTCGTGCCTGGCCATGCAGTCATGGGTGAACAGGGAGTACAGGAGGGGACTGAGCACCCACCCCTGAGGGGCCCCGTTGTTGAGGATCAGTGTGGCAGATGTGTTGTTACCTACCCTTACCACCTGGGGGCGGCCCGTCAGGAAGTCCAGGATCCAGTTGCAGAGGGAGGTGTTTAGTCCCAGGATCCTTAGCTTAGTGATGAGCTTTGAGGGCACTATGGTGTTGAATGCTGAGCTGTAGTCAATGAATAGCATTCTCACGTAGGTGTTCCTCTTGTCCAGGTGGGAAAGGGCATTGTGGAGTGCAATAGAGATTGCATCATCTGTGGATCTGTTGGGGCGGTATGCAAATTGGAGTGGGTCTAAGGTTTCTGGGATAATGGTGTTGATGTGAGCCATGACCAGCCTTTCAAAGCACTTCATGGCTACAGACGTCAGTGCTACGGGTCGGTAGTCATTTAGGCAGGTTACCTTAGTGTCCTTGGGCACGGGGACTATGGTGGTCTGCTTGAAACATGTTGGTATTACAAACTCAGTCAGGGACATGTTGAAAATGTCAGTGAAGACACTTGCCAGTTGGTCAGTACATGCTCGGAGTACAGGTCCTGGTAATCCGTCTGGCCCTGCGGCCTTGTGAATATTGACCTGCTTAAAAGTCTTACTCACATCGGCTACGGAGAGCGTGATCACATAGTCATCCAGAACAGCTGGTGCTCTCATGCATGCTTCAGTGTTGCTTGCCTCGAAGCGAGCATAGAAGCGAGCCCAGTCTTGTGTCACTGGGCAGCTCGCGGCTGTGCTTCCCTTTGTAGTCTGTAATAGTTTTCAAGCCCTGCCACATCTGACGAGCGTCAGAGCCGGTGTAGTACGATTCAATCTTAGTCCTGTATTGACTCTTTGCCTGTTTGATGGTTCGTCGGAGGGCATAGCGGGATTTCATATAAGCGTCCGGGTTAGAGTCCCGCTCCTTGAAAGCGGCAGCTCTACCCTTTAGCTCAGTGCGGATGTTTCCTGTAATTCATGGCTTCTGGTTGGGGTATGTAAGTACGGTCACTGTGGGGACGACATCATCGATGCACTTATTGATGAAGCCAGTGACTGATGTGGTGTACTCCTCAATGCTGTCTGAAGAATCCCGGAACATGTTCCAGTCTGTGCTAGCAAAACAGTCCTGTAGCTTAGCATCTGCGTCATCTGAACACTTTTTTATTAACCGAGTCACTGGTGCTTCCTGCTTTAGTTTTTGCTTATAAGCAGGAATCAGGAGGATAGAGTTATGGTCATAAGGTGTATTTTTATCTGTTTTTTAAATCAAATTTTACTGCTTGCATCAGTTACCTGATGTGGAATAGAGTTCCATGTAGTCATGGCTCTATGTAGTACTGTGCGCCTCCCATAGTCTGTTCTGGACTTGGGGACTGTGAAGAGACCTCTGGTGGCATGTCTTGTGGGGTATGCATGGGTGTCCGAGCTGTGTGCCAGTAGTTCAAACAGACAGCTCGGTTCATTCAACATGTCAATACCTCTCACAAATACAAGTAGTGATGAAGTCAATCTCTCCTCCACTTTGAGCCAGGAGAGATTGACATGCATATTATTAATGTTAGCGCTCTGTGTACATCGAAGGGCCAGCCGTGCTGCTCTGTTCTGAGCTAATTGCAATTTTTCCCTTTTTGTGACACCTGACCACACAACTGAACAGTAGTCCAGGTGCGACAAAAATAGGGCCTGTAGGACCTGCCTTGTTGATAGTGTTGTTAAGAAGGTAGAGCAACGCTTTATTATGAACAGACCTCTCCCCATCTTAGCTACTGTTGTATTAATATGTTTTGACCATGACAGTTTACAATCCAGGGTTATTCCAAGCAGTTTAGTCACCTATTCTTAGGTAGCGGAATTACTTTTGCTTCCCTCCAGGCCTGAGGGCGCACACTTTCTAGTAGGCTTAAATTTAAGATATGTCAAATAGGAGTGGCAATATCGTCCGCTATTATCCTCAGTAATTTTCCATCCAAGTTGTCAGACCCCGGTGGCTTGTCATTGTTGATAGACAACAATAATTTTTTCACCTCTTCCACACTCACTTTATGGAACTGTACAGTGCCTTCGGAAAGTATTCAGAACCCTTGACTTTTTCCACATTTTGTTACATTACAGCCTTATTCTAAAATGGATTAAATATAAAGATTTCCTCAGCAAACTACACACAATACCCCAAAATGACAAAGGGAAAACAGGTGTATAGAATGTTTTGCAAATTTGTGCATCCTGTTTCCATTGATCATTACATTAACATTTACATTTTGGTCATTTAGCAGACGCTCTTATCCAGAGCGACTTACAGGAGCATCATCCTTACATCATCCTTGAGATGTTTCTACAACTTGATTGGAGTCCATCTGTGGTAAATTCAATTGATTGGACATGATTTGGAAAGGCACACACCTGTCAATATAAGGTCCCAGTTGACAGTGCATGTCAGAGCAAAAACCAAGCCATGAGGTCGAAGGAATTGTCTGTAGGGCTCCGAGACAGGATTGTGTCGAGGTACAGATCTGGGGAAGGGTACCAAAACATGTCTGTATTATTTAAGGAACAGTGGTAGAAACCTAATAGGAAATTACTTACAAGCATTTTCATCAAACAAGCATCAACATGAGGGGAAAGGACAACAAGCATTAACATGAGGGGAAAGGACAACAAGCATTAACATGAGGGGAAAGGACAACAAGCATTAACATGAGGGGAAAGGACAACAAGCATTAACATGAGGGGAAAGGACAACAAGCATTAACATGAGGTGAAAGGGCAACAAGCATTAACATGAGGTGAAAGGGCAACAAGCATTAACATGAGGGGAAAGGGCAACAAGCATTAACATGAGGGGAAAGGACACATGAATAAACACCAGTACATAGCAAGCAATCGCTTCGTTGACACTGTCCATAACTCTACCTTGGGAGCATCATTTACAGAACCCCCGCCGTGGGCCTATGGACATACCCCGGGGTTATGGAAAAAGCTGCACCATTAACTAAAGTCACTCCCTTTGGGTTCTGGGCATTTTCTGCACCCTTAAATCAAGTTCTCCCGGTGTTATGGACACCTGCCCCCTTAAATCGTCTAAAACCTTTGGGGTTATGGAACCTGCACCCTTAACTCTGTTTCACCCGGGGGTTTGGACACGCGGGCCCCTTAATCAATGTTTACACCCTTTGGGTTCTGGAACTGCACCAAATCTGTTACCCTTGGTGTTTTTTGGGAAAACCCGCCCCCTTAAATCAATGTTTAACCTTGGTGTAGGAAGCTGCACCATTAACTCAATTTACACCTGGGTTAGGACACCTGACCATTAAAATCAATTTTACCCTGGGGTTATGGACACGCTCACCATTTAATATGTTTACCTTTGGGGTTTGGACCGCGCACCCCTTAATCATGTTTCACCCGGGTTATGGAAACGCGCACCATTAAATAAAGTTTAACCTTTGGGGATGACACGCTGCCCCATTAACTCAATGTTTTACCTTGGTTTTGGACACCTGCCCCATTAAATCAATGTTTTTTTTGGGGTTATGGACCGCTGCACCCTTTAAACCCAAGGGTTTCACCTTGGTTAGGACACGCTGCACCATTAACTCAAGTTTCACCTTGGGTTTATGGCCGCTGCCACCATTAACTAAGTTTAACCTTTGGGGTTAGGGCAGCTGCACCATTAACTCAATGTTTTTCACCTTGGTGTTTGGACACCTGCACCATTAACTCAATGTTTATAGCCTTGGTGTTATGGACATCGCTGCCCCTTCTCAATGTTTACACCTTGTGTTTCTGGACCGCTGCAACCATTAATCAATGTTTATACCTTGGTTATGGAACCGCTGCACCATTACTCATGTTTATACTTGGTGTTTTGACACCTGCACCATTAAATCAATGTTTATGCTTGGGTATTATGGAGCACGCTGCACCATTAACTCAATGTTTATACCTTGGTGTTCTGGACACTCTGCCCATTAACTCAATGTCTATACCTTGGTGTTATGGACACGTGCCCATTAACTCAATGTTTACACCTTGGTGTTATGGACACACTGCACCATTAACTCAATGTTTTTACACCTTGGTGTTCTGGACACGCTGTGTCACATTAACTCAAGTTTACACCTGGTGTTATGGACACGCTGCCCCATTCACTCAATGTTTTATACCTTGGTGTTTATGGACACGCTGCACCATTAACTCAATGTTTATGACCTTTGTGTGGCTTGGACCGCTGCACGCATTAACTCAATGTTTATTACCTTGGTGTTATGGACACGCTGCACCATTACCTCAATGTTGTACACCTTGGGTTCTGTACACGCTGCCCATTACTCATGTTACACCTTTGGTGTTATGGACACGCTCACCATTAACTCAATGTTACACCTTGGTGTTATGGACCGCCTGCACATTAACTCAATGTTTATACCTTGGTGTAGGACATCTGCAGTCGGCATTAACTCAATTTACACCTTGGTGTTATGGACACACGGCACCATTAACTCATGTTTAATACCTTGGTGTTATGGACACACTGCACCATTAACTCAATGTGTTCACCTGGTGTTTCTGTACACGCTGCACCATTAACTCAATGTTTAGCCCTTTGGGTGTCTGGATCACGCTGCAGCGCATTACTCAATTTTTACACTTGGTGTTCTGGACACGCTGCACCATTAACTCAATGTTTTTACCTTGGTGTGCTGGACACGCTGCACCATTAACTCAATGGTTTTATACCTTGGTGTTATGGACGACACTGCACCATTAACTCTCAATGATTTATACCTTGGTGTTATGGACACGTCTGCACGGGCAGTAACGCAATGTTTACACTGGTGTTTCTGACACGCTGCACCGTTAACAGTCATGTTTACACTTGGTGTTGGGACACGCTGCACCATTAACTCAATGTTTACACCTTGGTGTTATGGCACACGCTGCACCCTTAACTAATGTTTACACCTTGGTGTTAGGGACACGCCTGCCATTAACTCAATGTTTATACCTTGGTGTTTTGGACACGCTGCACCATTAACTCAATGTTTTATACCTTGTATTATGGACACGCTGCACCATTTAACTCAATGTTTATACCATTGGTGTTTCTGGACACGCTGCCCATAACTCAAGTCTCTACCTTGGTGTTATGGACTACGCTGCACTTACTCAATGTTACACTTGGTGTTATGGACACACTGCACGCATTAACTCAATGTTACACCCTTGGTGTTCTGGATCACTTCTGTCACCATTAACTGCAATGTTTACCCTTGGTGTTTGGACACCTGCCCCCTTAACTCCAATGTTTATACCTTGGGTGTTTCTGGACACGCTGGCACCATTAACTCCATGTTTATACCTTGTGTTTATGGGACACGCTGCACCATTAACTCAATGTTTATACCTTGGTATTATGGACCCGCTGCACCATTAACTCAATGTTTATACCTGGGTGTTTCTGGACACGCTGCACCATTAACTCAATGTCTATACCGGGGGGGTTGGTGTTAGGCACGCTGCACCATTAACTCAATGTTTACACTTGTTGTTATGGACACACGGCACCATTAACTCAATGTTTACACGCTTGGTGTTCTGGACACGCTGCACTCATTACTCAATGTTTCCCTTGGTGTTATGACACGCTGCCCCATTAACTCAATGTTTATACCTTGTGTTCTAGACACGCGCCTCATTAACTTAAGTTTATACCTATGGTGTTATGGACACGCTGCCCACCATAACGCAATGTTTATACTTGGTGTTCTGGACACGCTGCACCATTAACTCAATGTTTATACCTTGGTGTATGGACACGCTGGTCACCTTAACCTCAATGTTTACACCTTGGTGTTCTGGACAGCTGCACCATTAACTCAATGTTTACAACCTTGGTTGTTATGGACACGCTGCACCATTAACGCAATGTTTATACCTTGGTGTGATGGACACGCTGCATCCCCCATTAACTAAATGTTTACACCCTTGTGTTATGGACACGCTGAACCCTTAACTCATGTTTACACCTTGGTGTTCTGACATGCTGCACCAAACTCAATGTTACACCTGGGTGTTAGGACAGCTGCACGCATTAACTCAATGTTTTACACCTTGTTGTTATGGACACGCGCACCATTACCTCATGTTTACACCTGGTGTCTGGACTGCTGAACATAACTCAATTTTAACCTTTGGTGTTATGGGACATTCTGCACCATTACTCACTGTTTACACCTTGGTGTTATGGACACTGCACCATTAACTCAATGTTTTATACCTTGGTGGATGGACACGCTGCCCCATTAACTCAATTTGACACCTTGGTATTCTGGACACTCTGCACCATGAACTCAATGTTTACACGCTTGTGTTTATGGACACGCGCACATTAACTCAATGTTTACACCTTGGTGTTATGGACACGTGCCCCATTAACTCAATGTTTACCCCTTGGTGTTCTGGACAACGCTGCCCCATTAACTCAAGTTACACCTTGGTGTTCTGGACACGCTGCCCCCTTAACTCATGTTTACACCTGTGTTATGGACACGCTGCACACATTAACTCAATGTTTTACCTTGGTGTGTTAGGACACGCTTGCACCATTAACTCAATGTTTACACCTTGGGTTTCTGGACACGCTGCACATTAACTCAATGTTTATACCTTGGTGTTATGGACACGCTGCACTTACCTCAATGTTTAATACCTTTGGTGTTTTGGACCCGCGGCACCATTACTCAATGTTTTTTATGCCTTGGTATAGGACACGCTGCACCATTAACTCAATGTTTATACCTTGGTGTTCTGGACACGCTGCACCATTAACTCAATGTCTAACTTGTGTTATGGACCCGCTTCACATTAACTCATGTTTACACCTTGGTGTTATGGACAGCACTGCACCATTACTCAATGTTTACACCTGTTTTCTGACACTCTTGCACCATAACCATGTTTACACTGGTGTTATGGACACGCTGCCCATTAACTCCAGGTTAGCACCTTGGTGTTATGACACACTGCCCAATTAACTCCAATGTTTATACCTTGGTGTATGGACCGCTGCCCATTAACTCACTGTTTATACCTTGGTGTTCTGGACACGCTGAACCTGTTTGTTAACTCAATGTTTATACCTTGGTGTTTATGGACACGCTGCACCATTAACTCAATGTTTACACCTTGGTGTTCTGGCCACGCTTTTTGCACCCTTAACTCAATGTTTATCCCCTTGGTGTTATGGACACGCTGTCACATTAACTCAATGTTTACACCTCGGTGTTATGGACAGCTGCACCATTAACTCAATGTTTATACCTTGGTGTTTATGGACATACTGCACCATTAACTCAATTTTATACCTTGGTTATGGGACACACGCCCCATTAACGCAATGTTTTACACCTGGTGTTTCTGGACACGCTGCACCATACCTCAATGGTTTATACCTTGGTGTTCTGGAACACGCTGCACCATTAACTCAATGTTTACACCTTGGTGTTCTGGACCCGCGGCACCATTACTCAATGTTTATCCTTGTGTTCTGGACACGCTGCACCATTAACTCAAAGGGGGGGGGGGGTGGGGGTGGGGGGGGGGGGGGGGGGGGGGGGGGGGGGGGGGGGGGGGGGGGGGGGGGGGGGGGGGGGGGGGGGGGGGGGGGGGGGGGGGGGGTGTTTATCCTTGGTGTTATGGACACACTGCACCATTAAACTCAATTTTATACCTTTGTGTTATGGACACGCTGCACCATTAACTCAATGTTTTACACTTGGTGTTCTGGACCAACGCTGCGCCATTAACTCATGTTAATACACTTGTTGTTAGGACACGCGCACCCATTAACTCAATGTTTACACCTTGGTGTTATGGACACGCTGCACGCTTAACTCAATGTTTACACCTTGGTGTTTGGACACGGCTGCACCATTTTTTTTTAACTCAAATGTTTTATACCTTGGTGTTTTGGACACGCTGCACCATTAACTCAATGTTTATACTTGGGTAATTTGGCCACGCTTGCACCATTAACTCAATGTTTAATACCTTGGTGTTCTGGACACGCTGCACATTAACCAATGTTATACCTTGGGTGTTATGGACAGCTGCCCCATTACTCCATGTTTTTACACCTTGGTGTTATGGACACACTGCCCCATAACTCAATGTTTACACCTTGGTGTTTTCTGGACACGCTGCACCATTACTCATGTTTTTAGCACCTTTGGTGTTTTATGGACACGCTGCCTCCATTAACTCAATGTTTATACCTTGGTGTTCTGACCCTGCCCCTTACTCCATGTTTAACCTTGGTGTATGGACACGCTGCACCATTAACTCAATTTTTATACCTTGGTGTTTTTGGACACCTGCACCATTAAATCCAATGGTTTCGCCTTGTATTATGGACCGCGCACCATTAACTCAATGTTTATACCTTGGTGTTCTGACACGCTGCACCATTAACTCAATGTCTATACTTGGTGTTAGGAAACGGCTGCACCATTAACTCAATGTTTTTACACCTTGGTGTTTGGACACACTGCAACATTAACTCAATGTTTACACCTTGTGTTCTGGACACGCTGCACCATTAACTCAATGTTTACACCTTGGTGTTATGGACACGCTGCCCCATTAACTCATGTTATACCTTGGGGTTATGGGACACGCTGCACCATTAACTCAATGTTTTATACTGCTTGGTGTTCTGACACGCTGCACCATAACTCCATGTTTATACCTTGGTGTGATGGACACGATGCAACCATTAACTCAATGTTTAGCACCGTTTGGGTGTTCTGGACACGCTGCACCATTAACTCAATGTTTACACCTTGGTGTTATGGACACGCTGCACCATTTACTCAATGTTACCCTTGGTGTTAGGACACGCTGCACCATTAACTCCAATGTTTATACCTTGGTGTTATTGACATCTGCACCTTAACTCAATGTTTACATCTGGTGTTGATGGACACCTGCACCATAACTCATGTTTATACCTTGGTGTTATGGACACACTGCAGCCATTAACTCATGTTTACACCTTGGTGTTCTGGACACGCTGCACTCATTACCTCAATGTTTATACCTTGTGTTCTGGACACGCTTCCCCATTACTCATGTTTACACCTTGGTGTTCTGGACACGCTGCCCCCTTAACTCATGTTTATACCTTGGTGTTCTGGACACGCTGCACCATTACTCAATGTTTCCTACCTTGGTGTTATGGACACACTGCACCATTAACTCAACTGTTTATACCTTGTGTTATGGACACGCTGCACCATTAACTCAATGTTACACCTTGGTGTTCTGGACACGCTGCCACCATTAACTCAATTACACCTTGTGTTATGGACAGCTGCACCATTAACTCAATGTTTACACCTTGGTGTTATGGACACGCTGCACCATAACTCATGTTTCCACCTTGGTGTAGGCACGCTGCACCATTCACTCAATGTTATAACCTTGGTGTTTTGGACACGCTGCACCATTAACTCAATGTTTATGACCTTGGTATATGGACACGCTGCACCATTAACTCCATGTTTATACCTTGGTGTTCTGGACACGCTGCACCATTAACTCAATGTTCCTATACTCTTGGTGTTATGGACACGCTGCAGCCATTAACTCAATGTGTTACACCTGGTGTTATGACACACTGCACCAGTAACTCAATGTTTACACCTTGGTGTTCGGACACGCTGCACGCATTAACCAATGTTTTACACCTTGGTGTTATGGACACCCGCTGCCCCATTAACTCAATGTTTTACCTTGGTTTCTGGACACTCTGCACCATTAACTCCATGTTTATATCCTTGGTTTTTGGACACGCTGCACCATTAACTCAATGTTTATACCTTGGTATTAATGGACCCCTGCACCATTAACTCAATGTTTATACCTTGGTGTTCTGGACACGCTGCACTCATTAACTCAATGTCTAATACCTTGGTGTATTGACACGCTGCACCATTAACTCATGTTTACACCTCGGTGTTATGGACACACGCACCATAACCAATGTTACACTTGGTGTTCTTGACACGCTGCACCATTAACCTCAATGTTACACCTTGGGTTTATGGACACGTCTGCCATTAACTCATGTTTATACCTTGGTGTTCTGGACACGCTGCACCATTACTCAATGTTTATACCTTGGTGTTATGGACACGCTGCACCATTAACTCAATGTTTATACCTTGGGTTCTGGACACGCTGCACATTAACTCAATGTTCATACCTTGGTGTTATGGACACGCTGCACCTATTAACTAATGTTACACCTTGGTGGGTTCTGGACACGCTGCACCATTAACTCAATGTTTACACCTTGGTGTTTATGGACACGCTGCACCATTAACTCATGTTTATACCTTGGTGTTTATGGGACGACGCTGCCCATTTAACTCAATGTTTACACCTTAGTGGTTAATGGACACCCTGAACCATTAACTCTATGTTACACCTTGGTGTTATGACATGCTGTCCCATTAACTCATGTTTACACCTGGTGTTATGGACACGCTTCACCATTAACTCAATGTTTTACACCTTGGTGTTATGGACCCTCTGCACATTACACTCATGTTTTTACACCTTGGTGTTCTGGACATGCTGAACCATTAACTCAATGTTTATACCTTGGTGTTATGGACTGCCTGCACATTACTCAATGTTCACCTTGGTTTTATGGGACACGCTGCCCATTAACTCCAATGTTTATACCTGGTGTTATGGGACACCTGCCCCATTAACTCAATGTTTACACTTGTTGGGTGTTCTGCACGCTGGCACCATTACTCAATGTTTACACCTTGGTGTTATGGACACTCTGCACCATTAACTCAATGTTTACACTTGGTGTTATGGACACGCTGCCTCCATTAACTCAATGTTTACACCTTGGTGTTTCTGGACACGCTGCCCCATTAACTCAATGTTTTTACACCCCTGTGTTCTGGACACGCTGCCCCATTAACTCAATGTTTTACACTTGGGTGTTATGGACACCGCCCATTAACTCATGTTTTATACCTTGGTGTTATGGACACGCTGCACCATTAACTCAATTTTACAACCTTGGTGTTCTGACACGCTGCACCAGTAACTCAATGTTTATAAGCCTTGGGTGTTATGACACGCTGCACGCATTAATCAATGTTTAATACCTTGGTGTTCATTGGACACGCTGCACCATTACTCAATGTTTATTCCTTGGTATTATGGACAGCTGCACATTAACTCAATGTTTAATACCTTGGTGTTCTGACATCGCTGCACTTAACTCATGTCTATACCTTTGTGTTATGGCACACGCTGCACCATTAACTCAATGTTTTACACCTTGGTGTTATGGCACACTCACTATTAACTCATTGTTTACACCTTGGTGTTCTGGACACCTGCACGCATTAACTCAATGTTTACACTTGGTTTTATGGGAACACGCTGCACCATTCTCAATGTTTTACACCATTTGTGTTTTTTTGGGGGGGTTTTGGTTTGTTATTTTTGGGTGTTTGGACACACTGCCCATTAACTCAATGTTTATCCTTGGTGTTTATGGACACGCTGCACCATTAACTCAATGTTTATACCTTGGTGGTTCTGTGACACGCTCAACCATTAACTCAATGTTTATACGCTTGGTGTTTTTTTTTATGGACACGCTCACCGTTAACTCAATGTTTACACCTTGTTGTTTTCTGGGACCGCTGCACATTAAACTCAATTTTTACACCTTGGTGTATGGACAACGCTGCACCGTTAACTCAATGTTTACACCTTGGTGTTATGGACACGCTGCACCATTTAACTCAATGTTTCATACCTTGGTGTATGACATCTGCACCATTAAACTCCAATGTTTACACCTTGGTGTTATGGACACCTGCACCATTAACTCAATGTTATACTTGGGGGTTATGGACAGCCTGCACCATTAACTCAATGTTTACACCTTGGTGTTCTGGACACGCGGCACCATTACCTCAATGTTTATACCTGGTGTTTCTGGACACCTGCACCATTAACTCAATGTTTACACCTTGGTGTTCATGGACACGCTGCCATTAACTCAATGTTTATACCTTGGTGTTGCTGGACACGCTGCACCATTACTCAATGTTGACTACCTTGGTGTTATGGACACACTGCAACATTAACTCAATGTTTATACCTTGGTGTTTGGACACGCTGCACATTAACTCAATGTTTACACCTGGTGTTCTGGACACGCTGCACCATTAACTCAATGTTTACACCTTGGTGTATGGACACGCTGCACCATTAACTCAATGTTTTACACCTTGGTGTTTATGACACGCGCTCCATTAACTCAATGTTTACACCCTTGGTGTTATGGACACGCTGCACCATTAACTCAATGTTTTTATACCTTGGTGTTTTGGACACGCTGCACCATTAACTTCCATGTTTATACTTGGTTATTAATGACACGCGCACCATTAACTCAATGTTTATACCTTGTGTCTGACACGCTGCCATTAACTCATGTCTATACCTCTGGTGTTAGTGACACGCTCACCATTAACTCATGTTTACACCTTGGTGTTATGGACACACTGCACCATTAACTCAATGTTTACACTTGGTGTGCTGGACACGCGGCACATAACTCAATGTTTACACCTTGGGGGATTTTTTTGTTTTTTTTTTTTTTTTTATGGACACGCTGCCCCATTACTCAGTTTATACCTTGGTGTTCTGGACACGCTGCACAGTAACTCATGTTTATACCTTGGTGTTATGACACGCTGTCACCATTAACCAATGTTTATACCTTGTGTTCTGGACACGCTGGCACCATAACCTCAATGTTTAATACCTTGGTGTTATGGACGACGCTGCTACCATTAACTCCAATGTTTACAGCCTGGTGTTCTGGACCCCTGCACCATTACTCAATGTTTTACACCTTGGTGTTTATGGACACGCTGCACCATTAACGCATGTTTACACCTTGGTGTTTGGACACGCGCAACCATTACTCATGTTTCCCCACCTTGGTGTTCTGGACATGCTGAACCATTAACTCAATGTTTATACCTTGGTGTTGTGGACATACTGCACGCATTACTTCAATGTTTTACACCTTGGTGTTATGGACACGCTGCCCCATTAACTCAATGTTTACACCTTGGTGTTCTGGACCGCTGCACCATTAACATCAATGTTTTACACCTTTGTGTTATGGACACGCTGCACCATTACTCAAGTTTACACCTTGGTGTATGGACACGCTGCCCCCATTAACCAATGTTTACACCTTGGTGTTCTGGACACGCTGCCCGCATTAACTCAATGTTTACACCTTGGTGTTCTGGACACGCTGCCCCATTAACTCAAGTTTACACTTGGTGTTTATGGACACGCTGCACCTTAACTCAATGTTTATACCTTGGTGTTATGGACACGCGCACCATTAACTCCAATGTTTTACCCTTGGTGGTTTCTGAGACACGCTGCACCATTAACTCAATGTTTTATACCTTGGTGTTTATGGACACTCTTTCACCATTAACTCAATGTTTATACCTTGGTGTTTGGGACACGCTGCACCATTAAATCAATGTTTTATGGCCTTGGTTTATGGACACGTGCACCATTAACTCAATGTTTTATACCTTGGTGTTCTTGACACGCTGCACCCTTACTCAATGTCTAATACCTTGGTGTTATGGGACACGCTGCACCATTAACTCACTGTTTACACCTTGTGTTATGGACCACTGCACCATTAACTCAATGTTTAACCTTGGTGTTCTGGACACGCTGGCACCATTACCTCAATTTAGGACCTTGGGTGTTATGGACACGCGCCCATTAACTCAATGTTTTATACCTTGGTGTTATGGACACGCTCACTCATTAACTCAATGTTTAGTACCTTGGTGTCTGGACACGCTGCACATTAACTCAATGGTTTATACCTTGGTGTTATGGACACGGCTGCACATTACTCAAGTTTACACCCTTGGTGTTCTGGACACGCTGCAACCATTAACTCAATGTTTACCCCTTTGTGTTATGGACACGCTGCACCATAACTCAAGTTTTACACTTGGTGTTTGGACACACCCCCTGCACCATTAACTCATGTGATACCATGGTTGTTATGGACATACTGCACCATTACTCAATGTTTACACCTTGGTGTTATGGACACACTGCACCATTACCTCATGTTTATACCTTTGGTGTTATGGACACACTGCCCATTAACTCAATGTTTACACCTTTGGTGTTCTGGACACGCTGCACTTATAATGTTTATACCTTGGTGTTCTGGACCCGCCTGCACCAATTAACTCAATGTTACACCCTTTGGGGTGTTTCTGGACACAGCTGCACCATTAACTCAATGTTTAATACCTTGGTGTTCGGACACGCTGCACCATTAACTAATGTTTATACCATTTGTTGGTTTTATGGCACACACTGCCCATTAACTCAATTTTATACCTTGGTGTTATGGACACGCTGCACCATTAACTCAATGTTTACACTTGGTGTTATGAACCGCTGCACCCTTAACTCATGTTTACACCTTGGTGTTATGGACCCGCTGCACCATTAACTCAATTTTTACCTTGGTGTTATTGACAGCTGCACCATTAACTCTGTTTATACCCTTTGGGTGTTTGGACACGCTGTCACCATTAACTCATGTTTAATACCTTGGTATTTGACACGCTGCACCAAACTCAATGTTTATACTTGGTGTTCTGGGGGACACGCTGCACCATTTACCTCAAGGTCTAACCTTGGTGTTATGGACACGCTGCACCATTAACTCAATGTTTACACCTTGGGTTATGGAACACACGCACCATTAACTCAATGTTTACAACCTTTGGTGTTCTGGACACGCCGCACCATTACTCATGTTTACACCTTGGTGTTGATGGACCACGCTTGCCCCATTAACTCAATGTTTTATACCTTGGTGTTCTGACACGCTGGCACCATTAACTCAATGTTTATACCTGGTGTATGGACACGCTGCACCATTACCTCAATGTTTATACCTTGGTATTATTGGACACGCTGCACCATTAACTCATGTTTATACCTTGGTGTTCTGGACACGCCTGCACCAATAACTCAATGTCTCTACCTTGGTTTTTATGGACACGCTGCACCATAACTCAATTGTTTACACCTTGTGTTATGGACCCACTGCACCATTCTCAATGTTTTACACCTTGGTGTTCTGGACACGCTGGCACCATTAACTCATGTTCACACTGTGTTATGGACCATCGCGCCCATTACTCAATTTTTATACCTTGGTGTCTGGACACGCTGCACCATTAACTCAATGTTTATACTTGGTGTTTATGGCTCACGCTGCTCCATTAACTCAATGTTTTACCTTGTGTTCTGGACACGCTGCACCATTAACTCAATGTTTATACCTGTGTTATGGACACGCTGCACCTTAACCAATGTTTTACACCTTGGTGTTTCTGGACCGCTGCACCATTAACTCAATGTTTACACCTTTGTGTTATGGACACTCTCCCCATTAACTCACTGTTTACACCTTGGTGTTATGGCGCCCCCCCCCCCCCCCTGCACCATTAACCAATGTATGTTTTTACACCTTGGTGTTCTTGACATGCTGAACCATTAACTCAATGTTTATACCTTGGTGTTATGGACATACTGCACCATTAACTCAATGTTACACCTTGGTGTATGGACACGCTGCACCATTAACTCAATGTTTATACCTTGGTGTTATGGACACGCTGCCCCATTAACTCAATGTTTACACCTTGGTGTTCTGGACACGCTGCACCCATTAACTCAATGTTTACACCTTGGTGTATGGACACGCTGCACCCCATTAACTCAATGTTTACACCTTGGGTTTTATGGACACGCTGCCCCAATTAATCAATGTTTACACCTTGGTGTTCTGGACACGCTGCCCCATTAACTCAATGTTTACACCTTGGTGTTCTGGACACGCTGCCCCATTAACTCAATGTTTACACCTTGGTGTTATGGACACGCTGCACCATTAACTCAATGTTTATACCTTGATGTTATGGACACGCTGCACCATTAACTCAATGTTTATACCTTGGTGTTATGGACACGCTGCACCATTAACTCAATGTGTATACCTGGTGGTTCGGACACGCTGCACCATTAACTCAATGTTTATACCTTGGTGTTTTGGACACGCCTGCACCATTAACTCAATGTTTATACCTTGGTGTTATGGACACGCTGCCACCATAACTCAATGTTTATACCTTGGTGTCTTTGGACACGCTGCACCATTAACTCAATGTTTATACCTTGGTGTTATGGGACCACGCTGCACCATTAAACTCAATGTTTATACACTTGGTGTTATGGACACACTGCACCATTAACTCAATGTTTACACCTTGGTGTTATGGACACGCTGCACCATTAACTCAATGTTTACACCTTGGTGTTATGGACACGCTGCCACCATTAACTCAATGTTTACACCTTGGTGTTATGGACACGCTGCACCATTAACTCAATGTTTATACCTTGGTGTTATGGACACGCTGCCCCATTAACTCAATGTTTATACCTTGGTGTTATGGACACGCTGCACCATTACTCAATGTTTATACCTTGGTGTTCTGGACACGCTGCACCATTAAACTCAATGTTTACACCTTGGTGTATGGACACGCTGCACCATTAACTCAATGTTTACACCTTGGTGTTAGGACACGCTGCACCCCCCATTAACTCAATGTTTATACCTTGGTGTTATGGACATACTGCACCATTAACTCAATGTTTACACATTGGTGGTTATGGACACACTGCACCATCAACTCAATGTTTATACCTTGGTGTTATGGACACACTGCACCATTAACTCAATGTTTACACCTTGGTGTTCTGGACACGCTGCACCATTAACTCAATGTTTATACCTTGGTGTTCTGGACACGCTGCACCATTAACTCAATGTTTACACCTTGGTGTTCTGGACACGCTGCACCATTAACTCAATGTTTATACCTTGGTGTTCTGGACACGCTGCACCATTAAACTCAATGTTTATACCTTGGTGTTATGGACACACTGCACCATTAACTCATGTTTATACCTTGGTGTTATGGACACGCTGGCACCATTAACTCAATGTTTTACACCTTGGTGTTCTGGACACGCTGCACCATTAACTCAATGTTTACACCTTGGTGTTATGGACACGCTGCACCATTAACTCAATGTTTACACCTTGGTGTTATGGACACGCTGCACCATTAACTCAATGTTTACACCTTGGTGTTATGGACACGCTGCACCATTAACTCAATGTTTATACCTTGGTGTTTTGGACACGCTGCACCATTAACTCAATGTTTATACCTTGGTATTATGGACACGCTGCACCATTAACTCAATGTTTATACCTTGGTGTTCTGGACACGCTGCACCATTAACTCAATGTCTATACCTTGGTGTTATGGACACGCTGCACCATTAACTCAATGTTTACACCTTGGTGTTATGGACACACTGCACCATTAACTCAATGTTTACACCTTGGTGTTCTGGACACGCTGCACCATTAACTCAATGTTTACACCTTGGTGTTATGGACACGCTGCCCCATTAACTCAATGTTTATACCTTGGTGTTCTGGACACGCTGCACCATTAACTCAATGTTTTATACCTGGTTGTTATGGACACGCTGCACCATTAACTCAATGTTTATACCTTGGTGTTCTGGACACGCTATACCATTAACTCAATGTTTATACCTTGGTGTTATGGACACGCTGCACCATTAACTCAATGTTTACACCTTGGTGTTCTGGACACGCTGCACCATTAACTCAATGTTTACACCTTGGTGTTATGGACACGCTGCACCATTAACTCAATGTTTACACCTTGGTGTTATGGACACGCTGCACCATTAACTCAATGTTTATACCTTGGTGTTATGGACATACTGCACCATTAACTCAATGTTTACACCTTGGTGTTATGGACACACTGCACCATTAACTCAATGTTTATACCTTGGTGTTATGGACACGCTGCACCATTAACTCAATGTTTACACCTTGGTGTTCTGGACACGCTGCACCATTAACTCAATGTTTATACCTTGGTGTTCTGGACACGCTGCACCATTAACTCAATGTTTACACCTTGGTGTTCTGGACACGCTGCACCATTAACTCAATGTTTATACCTTGGTGTTCTGGACACGCTGCACCATTAACTCAATGTTTATACCTTGGTGTTATGGACACACTGCACCATTAACTCAATGTTTATACCTTGGTGTTATGGACACGCTGCACCATTAACTCAATGTTTACACCTTGGTGTTCTGGACACGCTGCACCATTAACTCAATGTTTACACCTTGGTGTTATGGACATGCTGAACCATTAACTCAATGTTTACACCTTGGTGTTATGGACACACTGCACCATTAACTAAATGTTTTTACCTTGGTGTTCTGGATTATCACCGTCTTCATCAGACATGTAATCAGACATAGGAAATAAATCAGGTAAATAGGGCTCTGAGGTGTCTCCTTCAGGGGTCAGTAATGGCACGGCAAGAATAGTGTCAACGGCTTTACTGCACAATTTCTTAACACAAGTTATAATAAACATTATTGTAAAAATTATAACTAAGCCATAAATCAACCAATGAAATATTGTAGCTCCCATAACACCAAATAATGACTGAACCCATCCAAACGGATTCCAATCATTGTCTGGTTGGTGTTCATTTTGCCGAGGTCACCGCTGAGCTCTTTCGGACGTTCCACTACGATACTCAAGTTACCCTGACCCTGGGGTATGAATGTACAGCAATGGTCACCTATCATTCTGCAGAATATGTGATTTCACCACTACAGCGAACTTCCCTTCCGGTGAGGTGGACTCCTGTATACAGGGATCTGTGGCTATTCTTTCAAGTGTTGTACCTTCGTTGACGAACCCCGAACGATCTGAAAGTTGACAATGGTGTCTGACATGACAACACTACCTCAAATCAAATCAAATCAAATTGTATTGGCCACTAGCGCCGAATACAACAGGTGCAGACATTACAGTGAATGCTTACTTACAGCCCTTAACCAACAGTGCATTTATTTTTTATAAAAAAGTAGAATAAAACAACAACAAAAAGTGCCTACCACTGTTGTGTCGTCAGCAAACTTAATGATGGTGTTGGAGTCATGCCTGGCCATGCAGTCATGGGTGAACAGGGAGTACAGGAGGGGACTGAGCACGCACTATCTCTGCTAGAACCTGCAACTAACACCCTTAAGCAAACATCCTGTCTCAAACACATGCCCCATATGTACTTCGCCTCCGGCTACAAATACATTTGCACATAAATCATTCCATTTAACCCATAACACGTTAGTCACTACTGCTTGTCCACTGTATATAGTTATAAACATACTAAAACATGATCAAGTCAATTGTACTGTATCATCCAGAAAGCCATATGTATTGATGCGCTTTAACATTAGAATTCTGATAACATGGTAAAACAAAAACCACACTATCAATGTCCCGATCATTGTTACACAACCCAAACTTAGAATGACAGTCCTTAGTGCGTCATGTTGAGTCTATCACTCAAATTCAAGACCCTCAACTTAGCATACACCAACACATTTACAAACAGTATATTCATCTTATATTTCCAGCATTAACAATTCTCATCAGTTGTGGTAATGACAGATTGGTCTAAATTACTAAAACGCATGACTCAAATCAACTATTCCCAAGAAACAATTTGATAAGCCTTAACAATTACGGGACGGTACCACCCCCTCCCTCCCGACTACTTCTGCAGTCTTCATGTCTCTTCAGTGGTTCAGTTCATCCTCCAAGCACTTCAAGTGAGCCATAACACCAACACATTTACACCAAAAATGTCTTGTATATTTCCGCAGTTACAATCCACATGAGGAAGAAGTTGGTCATTCTATCTCTCGCAGTGTGGACTCACATCCTACTTCCCAAGAAAACATTGGATAAGCCTTGATGCTTACGGGCACGTGGACCATGCTCCCTCGACTCCGGTCTCACTCACTGTCGGACGGCCGTTTGCTATTTGCCATTACTTCAGCGTAGTGGGTTGCAGTTTTCACACTCCAATGTCACTTTCCAAATGGATAGCCCATATGTTCACCTCGCCATAACCTTGAGCAGTACACCAAAAGTTTAGACTTTTTCTGCCGTGAACCAGACAACATTGAAGTTTGGACAATGATTCTCCCATTTTCTTATCCAACTCTAGAGAAAAGTCAAAAGAAAAAGCATGTTGATACCTTCGAATGTGCTTACCCAGTTATCTACTGGACTCACCGGGTCCAGGTAGAGTTGAGGAACCTTAGTGAAGCTACGCGCCCAATCTTTACAGTCAGGGAGAGAGGGTTGGAGATCTACACACAACATCGTTCTGGGTCAATTAGTCCCTTCCCTGCCATACAGAGACCCAATCTGTGGGTCAGCTTCGAGCTAACCCTTAGGAGACAGACCCAAAACAACTGTACGGGGTCAGGGATTAGAGACATTTCCATCTGGAAATCCAACCAACATTCACGTAGACCAATGTTACATCCAAGTTGGAGCTTAATAGAACATTGCTAAGCAACATGTAAAAGAGAGAACAACACCTTGTGGAAACAACCAATTGTTACGGGTCAGGGAGTAATAGCTAACCCTAGGACTCCCAACATACTGGCGACCTCACCGCAGAGTTACCAGGTCAGGGAGTTATAGAGCTAACCCTTAGGGAGACATCCTGACCATACAGCAGACCCAATCTGTTACAGGGTCAGGGAGTTAGAGAGCTAACCCTTAGGGAGACATCCCAACCATACAGCAGACCCAATCTGTTACAGGGTCAGGGAGTTAGAGAGCTAACCCTTAGGGAGACATCCCAACCATACAGCAGACCCAATCTGGTGAGAATTGTATCGAAACAAAGACAAAAACAAGAACAACCAAAACAAGAACAGCAATACACATATCACTCGAGGTGGGGAAAACTTCAATCCATTTGGAGTAACTGTCAAACATTACTAGCATATATTTTTTCCTTTTACAGGCAGGCATGTGAAGAAAACAATTTGCATATTTACCAAAAGGCCCCAGGGGACCGGTAATAAAAAATACAAAAACAATTAAATATAAATGAATTAGAATAACAAATCAAATTAGAATTTCTGAACTCCATAAGGAAATAATTGTATCCCATAAGGTAATGGTAAAATAGACTAGAGACAGGTGTCCCTCATTCAGGGGCAGCGCGCTCTCTCTCGCTCCTTCTCGTGTTCCGAATCACACATGGGACTATTGCTGAATTATAAACCTCTTCCTAATTATTAGTGTTTACATAGCCCATTTAAATCTCACCCAATGTCTCCAGTATTTCTAGTGAGAGTGATCAGGCCTCACCAGGAAGTCAGAACAGAGGTCAGAGGCCAGTCAGCACTACTAAGTATTTTCTTTCCCTTTTCTTTCCCTGTACTTCCCAAACCATTTAAAACCATTTCAAACATTTCCATCATTCTGCTTACCCGTTTACAACCACACAATAAATCACACACGGTATTACCACTAACAAATATTCATAACCGGTGGGTTGTGTGTGCATGTTTTATTTATTTATTTTATTTTATTTTATTTAACCTTTATTTAACCAGGTTGTCACGATCGTCGTTACAGGAAGCGGACCAAAGCGCAGCGTGTTGCACGAACATGATGCTTTATTTAATTAAAGCGAAACACGAAACAACAAAACAAATAACGATTCGTGAAGTCCACAGTGACAATGACTGACTAGGAACAAAAACCCACAAACACAAGGTGAAAACAGACAGTTTAAATATGGCTCCCAATCAGAGACAACGAGCCAACAGCTGACACTCGTTACCTCTGATTGGGAGTCACTCAAACAAAGAAATACAACAACCTAGAACAACCCAACCAAGAAACAGAACACAAAGAAACGAACACACCCTGGCTCAACATACAGAGTCCCGGAGCCAGAGCGTGACAGTACCCCCCCCTAAAGGCGCGGACTGCGACCGCGCCTCAACAAAACCCAAACAGGGGAGGGCTGGGTGGGCATTCCTTCTCGGAGGCGGCTCCGGCTCCGGGCTTGACCACCAACCTTCCATAATCCCCCCGTAGCGCCCCTGGTCCGGTCTGACCCCGCTGGCTGGATCTGGACTGGACATCGACGGAGCGGATTGCTTAAGCTCCGTTGTGGAGCAGCTGACCGGTACCTGATCAGGCACCGGACTGACGACGCGCACCCCTGGCTTGGCGCGTGAGGCAGGAACGGACCGGAACTGGCTGACGATGCGCACCCCTGGCCTAGTGCGTGGAGCAGTAACGGACCGGACCGGGCTGACGATACGCACCCCTGGCTTGGTGCGTGGAGCCAGAATGGGCCTCACCAGGCTGACGACTCGCATCCCTGGCTTGGTGCGAGTAGCAGGAATGGGCCGGACCAGGCTGACGACTCGCACCCCTGGCTTGGTGCGAGTAGCAGGAACCGACCGGGTCGGGCTGGCGACGCGCACCGTAGGTTTGGTGCGAGTGGCAGGAACAGGCCGGACCGGGCTGGCGACGCACACCGTGGGCTTGGTGCGTGGAGCAGGGATCGGCCGGGCTGGGCTGGCGACGCACCCCGTAGGCTTGGTGCGTGGAGCAGGGACAGGCCGGGCTGGGCTGGCGACGCACACTGTGGGCTTGGTGCGTGGAACAGGGACCGGCCGGGCTGGGCTGGCGACGCACACCGTAGGCTTGGTACGTAGAGCAGGAATGGACCGGACCGTACTGGGGACACACACCACTGGCCCTACATCGGGATCTGGAACGGGCCGGACCGGACTGGTAACACACCCCAGTACCTCTCGCCGTGCCTCTCCACCTTCCATCCCCTCTTCGACCAGTGGCCCCCGTAACCTGGCGGCCTCCTCTGGCAACCCGCTGGGCCGCTCTATCGCGGCCTCCTGCTGCCCCGACGTCGTGAGCCCCCCCCAAAAAAAAATCTGGGGGTCTCTCCTCCCCGTGGGCCAGGCCTCTATAATTCTCGCCCAACTCTCGCTCCTCTGCTTCCACTCTCCGCCTTTCAGCTCCTCAATGGGCTTGACCCAGTCGAAGTTCTTCCTCAACTGTTCCCAAGTCCATCCTTTCTGCTCCTCACTCGGCTTGACCCAGTCGAGGCTGCCACGGAGATCTGCTAGTGATGACTCCTGGCCACGCTGCTTGGTCTGGTCTTGGTGGGTTTTTCTGTCACGATCGTCGTTACAGGAAGCGGACCAAAGCGCAGCGTGTTGCACGAACATGATGCTTTATTTAATTAAAGCGAAACACGAAACAACAAAACAAATAACGATTCGTGAAGTCCACAGTGACAATGACTGACTAGGAACAAAAACCCACAAACACAAGGTGAAAACAGACAGTTTAAATATGGCTCCCAATCAGAGACAACGAGCCAACAGCTGACACTCGTTACCTCTGATTGGGAGTCACTCAAACAAAGAAATACAACAACCTAGAACAACCCAACCAAGAAACAGAACACAAAGAAACGAACACACCCTGGCTCAACATACAGAGTCCCGGAGCCAGAGCGTGACACAGGTAAGCCAGTTGAGAACAAGTTCTCATTTACAACTGCGACCTGGCCAAGATAAAGCAAAGCAGTGCGATAAAAATAACACAGAGTTACATATGGGGTAAACAAAACATAAAGTCAAAAAAAAAAATACAACAGAAAATATATATACAGTGTATGCACATGTAGTAAGTTATGGAGGTAAGGCAATAAATAGGCTATAGTGCAAAATAATTACAATTAGTATTAACACTGGAATGCTAGATGTGCAAGAGATTATGTGCAAATAGAGATACTGGGGCGCAAAAGAGCAAAATAAATAACAATATAGGGATGAGGTAGTTGGGTGGGCTAATTTCAGATGGGCTGTGTACAGGTGCAGTGATCGGTAAGGTGCTCTGACAACTGATGCTTAAAGTTAGTGAGGGAGATAAGAGTCTCCAGCTTCAGAGATTTTTGCAGTTCGTTCCAGTCATTGGCAGCAGAGAACTGGAAGGAATGGCGGCCAAAGGAGGTGTTGGCTTTGGGGATGACCAGTGAGATATACCTGCTGGAGCGCAGACTACGGGTGGGTGTTGCTATGGTGACCAATGAGCTAAGATAAGGCGGGGATTTGGCCAGACCTTATTTGGGAGCTCCCTTCACGGCCGGATCGGGTACCTTTTATACTTTATAAAACTGCAGGATTTCACTAACAGTTCTCCCAATCGGGAAACATTTTAAAGAGAGAGATAGGGACATCCTCTCCTAAAAGAGAAAACAAACATTTCGTTAGCTTTCACTTTGCTAAATATTAAACCATTTTACTTTCCAATTAATCTACATCTGTTTCCTTTAACTCACAAGCCCAATCACCATCACCCAGTACTTTTCTCTTCCCTTCTTGTTTTCCTCTACTATCTCTGCTGTACTCTACCTCTCTCTTTCCATCTAACCGTACTTTACCAGGTGAACAAAAGGTTTCAATTTATAGACAAAATTGATAACTTCTGTTCACAGGGAGGCCACTGTCCTTCCTCCACTTATTAATTGTTTTTGCCTAAAATGTACAAGGTAATTTTAGGTTTGGCAACCCCAATGCTGGCGCCTGACACAATTGCTTCTTTAACTCGAAAAACACTCCACTGTAATTTCTCGTGACCCCTCCTCCCTTTCGTCAATTCTATAAATCTATTTGAGAATAAGCTACCCGAGCCACTGCCTGTTCACCCCGCTATCATCCTGAAGTCGAGGTCAGTACAGGTGCATCAAAGCTGGGACCGAGAGAATGAAAAACAGCTTCTATCTCAAGGCCATCAGCCTGTTAAATATCCATCGCTAGGTGGCTTCCACCCGGTTACGTAACCCTGCACCTTAGAGGCTGCTGCCCCATATACATAGACATGGAATCACTGGTCACTTTAATAATGGAACACTATCAAATTAAATTAAATTAAATTAGTCACATGGTGCTGAAACGTAAAGTTGCAACCGCAGCTAATAATAAAATAGGAGGTGAACAGGTGCTGAAAATATAACTTCAAAATCAAATCAAATCACATTTTATTTGCCACATGCACCGAGTACAACAGGTATAGACCTTACAGTGAAATGCTTACTGACAAGCCCTTAACCAACAATGCAGTTTTAAGAAAAACAAGTGTTAAGTAAAAAATTGATAAATCAATGTGCGGGGGCACAGGTTAGTTGAGGTAATAATGAGGCTATATACAGGGGGTACAGGTTAGTTGAGGTAATTGAGGTAATGTGTACTTGTACACTACCGGTCAAAAGTTTGGACACACCTGCTCTTTGAAGGGTTTTTCTTTATTTTTACTATTTTCTACATTGTAGAATAATAGTGAAGACATCAAAACTATGACATAACACATATGGAATCATATAGTAACCAAAAAAGTGTTAAACAAATCAAAATATATTTTATATTTGAGATTCTTCAAAGTAGCCACCCTTTGCCTTGATGACCGCTTTGCACACTCTTGGCATTCTCTCAACCAGCTTCATGAGGTAGTCACCTGGAATGCATTTCAATTAACAGGTGTGCCTTTGTTAAAAGTGAATGTGTGGAGCCAGACACAGCACATCAGTGTGACCAGCTCCAGACTGTTTCAGCTGTACCGTCCTCTTCTTGCTGTGCGTTTTGCAGCTTCACATACTCTCTTCTCACTTTTCATTTTGGAATCGACATGCACTGATGATTATCTCCCCCACATCTGTAGCAACTTAGCTTAGACTTTTGTGATGTGGGCTGCTGTGATGTGGGCTGCTGTGATGTGGGCTGCTGTGATGTAGGCTGCTGTGTTCTTGTGTCGCCTTGAGGATGGGACTGTGAAAAACATTTTCCTCCACGTGTGTCACTGACCTTGTGAACTCCTCTCTGACGTTCTGCATGTCCCGATAGCCCGATAGTCTCCCTGTGGGCAAGCTCGAGTGTCCCGATAGCCCGATAGTCTCCCTGTGGGCAAGCTCGAGTGCGATATCACAGGCTTTCTTGAAAGTCAAATCCTCTGACAGAAGCCGTCTATGATATGCTTCACCTGTGAGACCACATACAAACTTGTCTCGGAGAGCGTCATTAAGAAATTGTGCAAACTCACATGTACAGTGGGGAAAAAAAGTATCTAGTCAGCCACCAATTGTGCAAGTTCTCCCACTTAAAAAAGATGAGAGAGGCCTGTAATTTGCATCATAGGTACACGTCAACTATGACAGAAAAATGAGAAAAAAAAATCCAGAAAATCACATTGTAGGATTTTTTATGAATTTATTTGCAAATTATGGTGGAAAATAAGTATTTGGTCAATAACAAAAGTTTCTCAATACTTTGTTATATACCCTTTGTTGGCAATGACACAGGTCAAACGTTTTCTGTAAGTCTTCATAAGGTTTTCACACACTGTTGCTGGTATTTTGGCCCATTCCTCCATGCAGATCTCCTCTAGAGCAGTGATGTTTTGGGGCTGTCGCTGGGCAACACGGACTTTCAACTCCCTACAAAGACTTTCTATGGGGTTGAGATCTGGAGACTGGCTAGGCCACTCCAGGACCTTGAAATGCTTCTTACGAAGCCACTCCTTCGTTGCCCGGGCGGTGTGTTTGGGATCATTGTCATGCTGAAAGACCCAGCCACGTTTCATCTTCAATGCCCTTGCTGATGGAAGGAGCTTTTCACTCAAAATCTCACGATACATGGCCCCATTCATTCTTTCCTTTACACGGATCAGTCGTCCTGGTCCCTTTGCAGAAAAACAGCCCCAAAGCATGATGTTTCCACCCCCATGCTTCACAGTAGGTATGGTGTTCTTTGGATGCAACTCAGCATTCTTTGTCCTCCAAACACGACGAGTTGAGTTTTTACCAAAAAGTTCTATTTTGGTTTCATCTGACCATATGTCATTCTCCCAATCCTCTTCTGGATCATCCAAATGCACTCTAGCAAACTTCAGACAGGCCTGGACATGTACTGGCTTAAGCAGGGGGACACGTCTGGCACTGCAGGATTTGAGTCCCTGGCGGCGTAGTGTGTTACTGATGGTAGGCTTTGTTACTTTGGTCCCAGCTCTCTGCAGGTCATTCACTAGGTCCCCCCCGTGTGTTTCTGGGATTTTTGGTCACCGTTCTTGTGATCATTTTGACTCCACGGGGTGAGATCTTGCGTGGAGCCCCAGATCGAGGGAGATTATCAGTGGTCTTGTATGTCTTCCATTTCCTAATAATTGCTCCCACAGTTGATTTCTTCAAACCAAGCTGCTTACCTATTGCAGATTCAGTCTTCCCAGCCTGGTGCAGGTCTACAATTTTGTTTCTGGTGTCCTTTGACAGCTCTTTGGTCTTGGCCATAGTGGAGTTTGGAGTGTGACTGTTTGAGGTTGTGGACAGGTGTCTTTTATACTGATAACAAGTTCAAACAGGTGCCATTAATACAGGTAACGAGTGGAGGACAGAGGAGCCTCTTAAAGAAGAAGTTACAGGTCTGTGAGAGCCAGAAATCTTGCTTGTTTGTAGGTGACCAAATACTTATTTTCCACCATAATTTGCAAATAAATTCATTAAAAATCCTACAATGTGATTTTCTGGATTTTTTTTCTCATTTTGTCTGTCATAGTTGACGTGTACCTATGATGAAAATTACAGGCCTCTCTCATCTTTTTATGTGGGAGAACTTGCACAATTGGTGGCTGACTAAATACTTTTTTCCCCACTGTACTTGCCAGCCTTTTCAAAGCAAGGATGTAGTCAGCCACGGTTTTCCCTGGACTCTGGTGACGTTGGTAGAATCTGAAGCGTTCATCAATGAGAATTGGCTTAGACTTGAAATCCCTTGAGAGAGTTTCAGTCAGTTCTGCATAGGTCAACTCCAATGAGACCTTTCAGAAATCCATACTCAGTTGGACGCAAAACACTGAGACCAAAACACTGAGACCAAAACACTGAGACCAAAACACTGAGACCAAAACACTGAGACCAAAACACTGAGACCAAAACACTGAGACCAAAACACTGAGACCAAAACACTGAGACCAAAACACTGAGAACAAAACACTGAGACCAAAACACTGAGAAATACTTCTGCTTTCTTCTCATCTTTGATTTCCTTTGCAGCCAGCCAAACTCAAAACGCTCTAAATAGGAATCAAATTCCTATTTTCGTAGCCTCAAACTCTGGTACTCAACCAATCGTTGCCATTTTCACAGTTATTTGTGCATTTTCCACATTCCTTGTATTCCGTAATTTTATGAAATTGCATCTAATGCTTATTTTTCTACAATATTTCTCCACTGAGATCGCCTATTTTCAATAGGTTCAATGACAGTTATTACTTTAACCACCAGAGGGCAGTGTCGCTATTGTGGACTCCAATTGGCTTGCGACTTGGCAGCTCCTGAACACTGTGCCTGTTAGCAGTGCTTCTACTGGCGTGAAGAAAACGGAAGATTTACATCATTATATTGAGTTTCATTCTTCCCTTCAAGTAATGTCCGTTTAAGAAGCTTGGTCGCCACTGTAATATTTGTGTTGTGGAGAATATCATCAGGCAGGAGACGGGAGTACAGTTTAGTGTTGTTTAGTAAAAACATCCTGTGCCCCCCGGCCCCCCCGGCCGCCCCGGCCCACCCGGCCCCCGGCCCCCCCGGCCCCCACGGCCCCCACGGCCCCCGGCCCCTGGCCCCCGGCCCCTGGCCCCCCCGGCCCACCCGGCCCCCGGCCCCCCCGGCCCCCCCGGCCCCCACGGCCCCCGGCCCCCCCGGCCCCCACGGCCCCCGGCCCTTGGCCCCCACGGCCCCCACGGCCTCCAAGGCCCCCGGCCCCCGGCCCCCCCGGCCCCCACGGCCCCCACGGCCCCCACGGCCCCCGGCCCCCCCGGCCCCCCCGGCACCCCCGGCCCCTGGCCCCCGGCCCCTGGCCCCCCCGGCCCCCACGGCCCCCACGGCCCCCACGGCCCCAACGGCCCACCCGGCCCCCGGCACCCACGGCCCCCGGCCCCCCCGGCCCTATAGTGCACATGACCACTTCTTATTAGGTGTTGTATCATAACACTGCCGTAATACATGACTTCTTATTAGGTGTTGTATCATAACACTGCCGTAATACATTACTTCTTATTAGGTGTTGTATCATAACACTGCCGTAATACATGACTTCTTATTAACAGCATAGTCATTAATATAGACAGATATAAATCACAGATACTACAGCAATCAAGAGGAAACTCTGACTGAAAGACTCAAACTCCCCACTTTATGCTCTCCAAATGGACCTTAGATGTGAGGGCCGAGACGCATTGACTTTAGTTCGCTACACGTCGGGATGCTATTCATGAGGACATATTGTTCTGTCTCACGATTCCCGAGCGTGAATCGGCACAGGGGATGTTCAGTGAGCTGTGAGGCTGTATTGATGAAAAACAGATTCCATGGGATGGAATGGTGGGCTTTTGCACAGATGGGGCTCCATCTATCATGGGACGGCGGGCAGGCCTCTGGACTCTAGCTATGAATACGTCTCCCTCGGACGGCGGGTAGGCCTCTGCACTCTAGCTATGAATACGTCTCCCTCGGACGGCGGGCAGGCCTCTGCACTCTAGCTATGAATACGTCTCCCTCGGACGGCGGGCAGGCCTCTGCACTCTAGTTATGAATACGTCTCCCTCTGACGGCGGGCAGGCCTCTGCACTCTAGCTATGAATACGTCTCCCTCGGACGGCGGGCAGGCCTCTGCACTCTAGTTATGAATACGTCTCCCTCGGACGGCGGGCAGGCCTCTGGACTCTAGCTATGAATACGTCTCCCTCGGACGGCGGGCAGGCCTCTGCACTCTAGCTATGAATACGTCTCCCTCGGACGGCGGGCAGGCCTCTGGACTCTAGCTATGAATGTGTCTCCCTCTTCCATATGGTCACATTGTATGATACACCGTGAGCAACCATTCTCATTAGTGGTGGTGAGATAAGACTAATTATGTCAGACTAATTTGCAATTGACTGTCATAGCCCCACATTCTCGTCGTAGTTGTTGTTGATCTTAATGTTTATGTTAATGTTTTTACTTGTAATACTTGTAACACGATGACGTGTAAACGTACGAAAGTGTCATTTCAAAAACGGGATGACAGCTCTTCCAGCCATCACTGCTGTCTGCCGGATGCAATTCTTCTGTTAGTTTTTTTTACTTTTCCCAAAGACAGTGAATTACATAAACGGTGGGTGATTAACATTCGACGAGTCAACTTTCTTACAACAAACACACAAGTCTGCAGCCGACACTTTCTAAGTGAAGATGTGATAGAGCCTCCGACTCCAGCTGGGCGCAGACGTCTGAAGAAGGGAGCTGTTCCAGTGACGTTTCAATGGAACAATTTCAGTCTTCCAGCCCCGCGGCCCGGAGTTTGGGAAAGGACCGAGCGTCCCAACACAGAAACTATGAATGATCCGTCTGTGGAATTGGACTGTCCTCCTGACCATGACTACTGCAACAGTACTGAACCTGCTGCGCTGGATATGTCCCTTGACCACGATGAAGAACTTAGTGTAGAGATAGCAAGGCTCCGAAATCAAATTGAGGAGAGAACTATCAGCAGCAAGTTCTGCTTGGAGCGGTTTGCTGGATCTGATGATGACACAAGGTTTTTCACAAGGTAAATAAAAAAAGTCCAATGTGTTTAATATATAGGCCTCTGTATTTGAGCTGTCAACAATGACTAGTATTATTATCTGTTTAAATGTTGCATGTGTGTTGTTGTAAGCTACTGGAAACCTTGAATTTCCCTCGGGATGAGTAAAGTATCTATCTAACACTATCTAGATCTAGGCTATCTACTAGCTCATTCATTGTATTTTAAAATACTGAGAAGAGCAGTAAGCAAAAGGACTGACGTGTGCGTGGTCCAGTTTCTGACCTTAGTGCCAAATGTTCTAAGATGTTGTGTAACTGTCAATAAGGATGCTAACATGCTTGCAATTTAATGTTGTGTTTGGACACTTAACATATAGAAATGTGAAGAAATGACCAAAACTGCATAGCGCCCCTTTAATATTACAATGTTGTAAATAAGACAGTTGACAAAATACAATACAATACAATAATTCATGTGTCTGTTCAGTTACTTTTCATAGAGAGGTATTTTGACATGTATGTGTTAAAGAAAAACAAATCACATCTCTCTTTCAGGGAGCTTAATACGGTGCTGCCTCGGCAAATGCGGAAATGCACGGAAATGTCATCGTGGCACAGACAACAAAATCACACCATTCCATGCCTGTGATGAGTAACTGTCCCTGGACTTGCCATTAATAACAATGGCTTTCCTTCAATTTGTGTAGGCCATGGTCAAATCTCAGGAACTTGCAGTCTATGTAGCTGGCTACATTTGGGCATTTCATTTCAACTAGACCAAATGATGGTGGCTCAAGTGGGTCATATAATAATAAATAATAATATAATAATAATAATAATAATATGCCATTTAGCAGACGCTTTTATCCAAAGCGACTTACAGTCATGCGTGCATACATTTTTGTGTATGCGTGGTCCCGGGGATCGAACCCACTACCTTGGCGTATACCAGCCCATCAGGCGATGCACCCAGACAAGGTGCGTCCGGATGCACGACTAGCCCACACTTTGTCAGATTAAGATTTCAGTAGAACATCAGCAGTTTGAAGAATAGCGTGGAATATGTTACTGTCATGGCAGTCATCAAGTCAGGAAAAAGTAGCAATCTCATTATTGTTTACATTTCAAACCAAACCCCAATTTGTTTCCAACAGACCCAACAACAAAGCATGGCAATTCCCACTCAGCTACCCTGGTCTGTATTAGGCTACCACTGTTCAGCTACCGTGGAAACCACTAAAGTTCTAAAGTGTTCTCTTAGCAACGGCAATCAAAGCTGTGGTAAGATTAAAGGAGTAAAACATGTGTTGAACGGAACCTTGAACAAGTTCAACAGAACTTTGAACGTGTCCCTTAATCTAGTCCTACTCTCAGCTGGTGCGGTGGCTTTAGGTTCTTCATTGAGTGGTAGCAGTGGGCTCTCACAGAGATCTCATTTGGAGCCCTGTTTTTACCTGATACTTTCATAAAAGTACAAACACATGAAGTGAGAGGTATATACACATGATTAAACTTTATTTAAAGCATGATTAACCTGAAGCAGGACGGAGTCATGACTTAAAACACCAAAGCAAGGCTTCTAGCTCAGGCTAGCTAGCGTTAGCATATTACCTTCAAAGTTGCAAAGAAAAGAAGAAACTTAAAATTTGAAGCCTTTATCCAGTTTGCTACGTGGTGTCGTACTGGATGTCCGGACGACCCTCCGTATATCATTAACAGATACTTTAGGCAACTCCAGCAAACACCTTGTAAACTTCATCTCTGCCATCATAACGGTCTACTGTCGCTGTCTAATGTTTTTTTCCGGTAACCGGAAAAGCCCAAGCATCCTTACGCCAATGCGGAAGTGATGCGTGCATAGAGCCTATTGTAAGACTAATTTACTAGCTAGCTAGCTAACTAGCTAGTGTCTTAGCAAAAATTGTGATAACTAGCTAACCCATTTAATCCGTGGTAGCTAGCTATTAGCGTTAGCACGTAATGTTAAACACTAGCTAGCTAGTATTATTAGCTAGACATTTACATTTAAGTCATTTAGCAGACGCTCTTATCCAGAGCGACTTACAGTTAGTGAATACATATTATTTTATATATATATATATATATATATTTTTTTTAATACTGGTCCCCCGTGGGAAACGAACCCACAACCCTGGCGTTGCAAACGCCATGCTCTATCAACTGAGCTACATCCCTGCCGGCCATTCCCTCCCCTACCCTGGACGACGCTGGGCCAATTGTGCGCCGCCCATGAGTCTCCCGGTCGCGGCCGGCTGCGACAGAGCCTGGATTCAAACCAGGATCTCTAGTGGCACAGTTAGCACTGCGATGCAGTGCATTAGACCACTGCGCCACTCAGGAGTAAGTGGATAACATAACTAGCTAAGCCTAAATGGCATAAATCATGATGATGATGATAGTAGCTAGTGTCTAATGATGATAGTAGCCAGTGTCTAATGATGATAGTAGCCAGTGTCTATGATAAATTGTCATAAATTCCTCTTCTTTCCCACACATTCCCATAAAGTCTCAGACTGCAGAATGGGATGTTTGAGGAGATTATATGCTGTTATAAATGTTTATGTTTGAGGAGATTATATGCTGTTATAAATGTTTATGTTTGAGGAGATTATATGCTGTTATAAATGCTTATGTTTGAGGAGATTATATGCTGTTATAAATGCTTATGTTTGAGGAGATTATATGCTGTTATAAATGTTTATGTTTGAGGAGATTATATGCTGTTATAAATGCTTATGTTTGAGGAGATTATATGCTGTTATAAATGTTTATGTTTGAGGAGATTATATGCTGTTATAAATGTTTATGTTTGAGGAGATTATATGCTGTTATAAATGTTTATGTTTGAGGAGATTATATGCTGTTATAAATGCTTATGTTTGAGGAGATTATATGCTGTTATAAATGTTTATGTTTGAGGAGATTATATGCTGTTATAAATGCTTATGTTTGAGGAGATTATATGCTGTTATAAATGCTTATGTTTGAGGAGATTATATGCTGTTATAAATGTTTATGTTTGAGGAGATTATATGCTGTTATAAATGTTTATGTTTGAGGAGATTATATGCTGTTATAAATGCATGAGAGAAGATTCAACACTTTGTTAAACGTAGATAAAAAGAAGGAAGGGAAGCGTTGCTAAGAGACACAGTAGTAGGTTTTGGTGGACAGAATGTGTTGCTAAGGGACAGTAGTAGGTTTTGGTGGACAGAAGGTGTTGCTAAGGGACAGTAGTAGGTTTTGGTGGACAGAAGGTGTTGCTAAGGGACAGTAGTAGGTTTTGGTGGACAGAAGGTGTTGCTAAGGGACAGTAGTAGGTTTTGGTGGACAGAAGGTGTTGCTAAGGGACAGTAGTAGGTTTTGGTGGACAGAAGGTGTTGCTAAGGGACAGTAGTAGGTTTTGGTGGACAGAAGGTGTTGCTAAGGGACAGTAGTAGGTTTTGGTGGACAGAAGGTGTTGCTAAGGGACAGTAGTAGGTTTTGGTGGACAGAAGGTGTTGCTAAGGGACAGTAGTAGGTTTTGGTGGACAGAAGGTGTTGCTAAGGGACAGTAGTAGGTTTTGGTGGACAGAAGGTGTTGCTAAGGGACAGTAGTAGGTTTTGGTGGACAGAAGGTGTTGCTAAGGGACAGTAGTAGGTTTGTAGTAATTGTAATAGCAGCTACCAAATACTAATTGATTGTATGTAAACTTCTGACCCACTGGGAATGTGATGAAAGAAATAAAAGCTGAAATAAATCATTCTCTCTACTATTATTCTGACATTTTCACATTCTTAAAATAAAGTGGTGATCCTAACTGACCTAAGACAGGGAATTTTTACTAGGATTATATGTCAGGAATTGTGAAAAACAGAGTTTAAATGTATTTGGCTAAGGTGTATGTAAACTTCTGACTTCTACTGTATGTATATATATATATATATATATATATATATATATATATATATATATATATATATATATACAGTGGGGAGAACAAGTATTTGATACACTGCCGATTTTGCAGGTTTTCCTACTTACAAAGCATGTAGAGGTCTGTAATCTTTATCATAGGTACACTTCAACTGTGAGAGACGGAATCTAAAACAAAAATCCAGAAAATCACATTGTATGATTTTTAAGTAATTAAGTTGCATTTTATTTCATGACATAAGTATTTGATCACTTACCAACCGGTAAGAATTCCGTCTCTCACAGACCTGTTAGTTTTTCTTTAAGAAGCCCTCCTGTTCTCCACTCATTACCTGTATTAACTGCACCTGTTTGAACTCGTCACCTGTATAAAAGACACCTGTCCACACACTCAATCAAACAGACTCCAACCTCTCCACAATGGCCAAGACCAGAGAGCTGTGTAAGGACATCAGGGATACAATTGTAGACCTGCACAAGGCTGGGATGGGCTATTATGGACACAGTATGCTTACATTATTAGCTATCTTTGTTATTATTTGTTGTTATTTGTTATTAGTCCCATCCTTCAACTCGATTCAATACCTCCCATCTATCTCTTAACACCATCCATAAAGGATTTCTACTCTTGTAGTGGGCACACTCTTATATAATGAAAACATTTTCAAAGTTGCCGAAATGCCACGTGCGTCCACCTTCCTAATATTGAGTTGCACCCACTTTTGCCCACAGAACAGCCTTCATTTGTCGGGGTTTGGACTCCACAAGATGTCGAAAGTGCTCCACAGGGATGCTGCCCCATGTTGACTCCAACGCTTCCCACAGGGATGCTGCTCCATGTTGACTCCAACGCTTCCCACAGGGATACTGGCCTATGTTGACTCCAACGCTTCCCACAGGGATACTGCCCCATGTTGACTCCAACGCTTCCCAAAGGGATGCTGCCCCATGTTGACTCCAACGCTTCCCACAGGGATACTGGCCCATGTTGACTCCAACGCTTCCCACAGGGATACTGCCCCATGTTGACTCCAACACTTCCCACAGGGATGCTGGCCCATGTTGACTCCAACGCTTCCCACAGGGATATTGCCCCATGTTGACTCCAACGCTTCCCACAGGGATACTGCTCCATGTTGACTCCAACGCTTCCCACAGGGATACTGCCCCATGTTGACTCCAACGCTTCCCACAGGGATACTGCCCCATGTTGACTCCAACGCTTCCCACAGGGATACTGCCCCATGTTGACTCCAACGCTTCCCACAGGGATACTGCCCCATGTTGACTCCAACGCTTCCCACAGGGATGCTGGCCCATGTTGACTCCAACGCTTCCCACAGGGATGCTGGCCCATGTTGACTCCAACGCTTCCCACAGGGATGCTGGCCCATGTTGACTCCAACGCTTCCCACAGTTGTGTCAAGTCGGCTGGATGTCCTTAGGGTGGTGGATAATTCTTGATACACAAAAAACTTGTCTCAAGGCTTAAAAATCCTTCTTTAACCTGTCTCCTCCCCTCCATCTACACTGATTGAAGTGGATTTAACAGGTGACATCAATAAGGGATCCTAGCTTTCACCTGGATTCACTTGGTCAGTCTATGTCATGGAAAGAGCAGGTGTTCATAATGTTTTGTACACTCAGTGTATATCAGTACATTCGTACCATCCTAACCATTACAAAACTTATATTAGATCAGATAAGCCACACTTAGCAAATTAGCAATACACATTTTTCGACATTCTCTCATTGACCTCCACACAAAAAATTCCTCACTTTGTGGGCTTTTATTCGTGGACAGATTTTGGGTGGAATAAACCCTCCGGCTTCACCTCTTCCTCTCTGGACAGACCGATAACATCAGATAGTGGAGGATTCAAATTAAAAAGTTGATCAAAACATTTGAAGGAGAGAAAAAACAAACACGACGAAAGGAAGACATAATAATGTAATAATGAATAGTATCATTATCATAGAATATTGAGAATAACTGTATTTGTATATTGCTTTTCAACGCAAGTAACAAAGTGCTTCACATCAAATAATAAAATAAAATAACTAACAAAGACACAAAAACAAGAGGAAGGAGAAATGGAAAAAAAAGATGCTAATTAAAATCATACATTAAAATCATACATTAAAATCATACATTAAAATCATACATTAAAATCGTCTTCTGCAGGGATGTAAATGGAGCCTGATCTCCTCTGGCAGACCATTTCAAAGTCTAGGGGCCCTAATGGAAAATACCCAGCCTCCTTTCTTTTTCAACCTAGACTCTGGAATGGTCAATAGTGCCCTGCCAGAGGATCTCCCGCTGCATCCTGGGAGATACAAGAACAGAGATATAGGATGGGGCTAAACCAAGCCATAAACTTGATTAATAACATTTTCAAATCTATTCTAAAAGTGACTGGTGGCCAGTGTAGAGAAGCTAAATTAGGTGTTATATGATTCCATTTCCTGTTGCCTGTTAAAAGCAGAGCTGCAGCATTTTGAACTAACTGTAGATGGAATGTTTTCTGACTGAGACATGTATACAAAGAGTTACAGTAATCTAGACGTGAGGAAATTAAAGCATGTTTACGTTTCTCCAGATCAGTGACTGAGATAAAAGACTTGACTTTAGCTATATTTCTTAGATGATAAAAGCAGGATTGGACAACCTTCTTTACATGCAGCTCGAGGTTTAGGTCAAGGGTCAAAGAAGACACCAAGGTTTCTGGCCGTAGGCTTTACATTGGTGGACAAATGACCAAGGTGTAGCGGGTGATGTTGGACGGAGTCAGACGCACAAGAGGAGGATGTTGTGACACAAGGTTATCCACAATCTGAGTTCTAGCAAGGTGGGTGCCAAATACCTCTGATCTTTTATAATTGAGCTGGAGAAAATGGTCAGACATCCAACATTTGATGTCAGCAAGACACTTGTGAAAGGTAGCTATGCTAGCTTGGCCATTGGGTCTGATCGGTAAATAGGGCTGCGTGTAGCATAGCATAGCGTAGCGTAGCGTAGCGTAGCATAGCGTAGCATAGCATAGCATAGCAGTGAAACTGAATATTATGATTGTGGATCACCAGGGGGACGCATATACAGGGAAAAAGGATCGACACCATAGTGAAAATATATGACCTGAACCAGTCGAGGGCAACGGCAGAGATTCCCACCCACCTCTCCAGCCGGTCAACAAAGATGTTATGATCAATAGTATTAAAGTGAGATCTTAAAGAACTACGATAGAGCATTCACTGGCATCCACAGCCAGACTTTCAATAAACCAGTGCTGTGAAGCAGCTATAATGTCAACAAAGATCATGAGAAAAAGAAGAGAGGCAGAACCCGAGTGACTCTCAGATCCACCTCTATACGGACGACACCATTTTGTATACATCTGGCCCTTCATTGGACACTGTGTTAACAAACCTCCAAACGAGCTTCAACGCCATACAACACTCCTTCCGTAGCCTCCAACTGCTCTTAAACGCTAGTAAAACTAAATGCATGCTCTTCAACCGAACGCTGCTTGCACCCTCCCACTCGACTAGAATCACTACTCTCGACGGGTCTGACCTAGAGTATGTGGACAACTACAAATACCTAGGTGTCTGGTTAGACTGTAAACTCTCCTTCCAGACTCACATTAAGCATCTCCAATCCAAAGTGTAATCTAGATCGGCTTCCTATTTCGCAACAAAGCCTCCTTCACTCATGCTGCCAAACATGCCCTCGTAAAACTGACTATCCTACCGATCCTTGACTTCGGCGATGTCATTTAGAAAATATCCTCCAACACTCTACTCAGCAAATTGGATGTAGTCTATCACAGTGCCATCCGTTTTGTCACCAAAGCCCCATATACTACCCACCATTGTGACCTGTACGCTCTCGTTGGCTGGTCCTCACTACATATTAGTCGCCAAACCCACTGGCTCCAGGTCATCTATAAATCACTGCTAGGCAAATCCCTGCCTTATCTTAGCTCACTGGTCACCATAGCAGCACCCACCGGTAGTATGCGCTCCAGCAGGTATATCTCACTGGTCATCCCCAAAGCCAACACCTCCTTTGGCCGCCATTCCTTCCAGTTCTCTGCTGCCAATGACTGGAACGAACTGCAAAAATCTCTGAAGCTGGAGACTCTTATCTCCCTCACTAACTTTAAGCATCAGTTGTCAGAGCACCTTACCGATCACTGCACCTGTACACAGCCCATCTGAAATTAGCCCACCCAACTACCTCATCCCTATATTGTTATTTATTTTGCTCTTTTGCACCCCAGTATCTCTATTTGCACATCATCTTTTGCACATCTATCACTCCAGTGTTAATACGAAATTGTAACTATTTTGCACTATGGCCTATTTATTGCCTTACCTCCATAACTTACTACATTTGCACACACTGTATATAGATTTTCTATTGTGTTATTGACTTTATGTTTTGTTTTACCCCATATGTAACTCTGTGTTGTTGTTTTTATCGCACTGCTTTGCTTTATCTTGGCCAGGTCGCAGTTGTAAATGAGAACTTGTTCTCAACTGGCTTACCTGGTTAAATAAAGGTGAAAAAAAGTCATCTACAACTCTAGAACTCTAAAAAGGCCTTCATTTTGCTACAATATCTTTATGGAAAGAGTTAAAAACAACAGCCAGTGATATTAGAGACCTTGTTGTCTTTGTGGTCTGGTGACCTTTACCAATTCCTCCTGGTACCATTCTGTCTGAGAGGAACTGATACCTGCATGTATTGTGGTTGGATTTCAGCTCCAACCTCCACACGATTTGTGGTACCCTATTCTCTTTACATACGGCCCTGGTAAAAGTGGTGCACTTTTCCTTGTCCTCTGTAGCTCAACTGGTAGAGCATGGTGCTTGTAATGCCAGGGTAGTGGGTTCAATCCCTGGGACCACCCATACGTAAAAATGTATGCACACATGACTGTAAGTTGCTTTGGATAAAAGCGTCTGCTAAATGGCTTATTATTATTAAAGGGAACAGTGACGCATCATGTCCAGTGTCTTTCCTGTTTCTATGCGGAACAGATCCCTGCAGTTGGATTTCAGGTGCAACTTTCATACTATAGGTACGTCCCAAATGCCTTTTGACCAGAGCCCCCATAGTGCTCTATATAAAGTAGTGCACCATATAGGGAATAGGGTGCCATTTGTCTAGCTAGATCCCATAGAGTCTGGTGTCCCAGTCACTCAGAGCAGGCATCTGAGACAGTCAGCCTCTGAACCAGATCAGTCCTCCTCACCTGTAGTCATTTAGCAACAACCAGGGTCTGTGTGTTCCAGGGTCTGTGTGTTCCAGGGTCTGTGTGTTCCAGGGTCTGTGTGTTCCAGGGTCTGTGTGTTCCAGGGTCTGTGTGTTCCAGGGTCTGTGTGTTCCAGGGTCTGTGTGCTCCAGTCAGAGCAGGATCCTAACTAGCACCACCTGTCCTGCTGGGATTACACACCTCTACAGGGAGATGGATGCTGAAGGAGTCAGCATGGAGGTAGGAGGAGGGATATACATGTTATATCTAATATACACTGAACAAAAATATAAACGCGACATGTAAAGTGTTGGTACTTTGACTGATTTCCTTATATGAACCAGGAGTGCCACTCCCCCAGAATTTTTCCTGCATTTTTACACAATCCAATATACCGTCTCTATTTAGAACAAAAAGTAAGCAAATATGTCAAACTAGATAAGAGATCATTATTAAATATGTTTAAGTGGTTAAAAAGACTGAACTAGATCAAATGTAATTCAATAATAAATATTGTGTTGCACCTTTAACCAATAGCCTAACAATGTATTTATTAAGACATCCTCTACAGGGATATACATTTTATATCTAATATACACTGAACAAAAATATAAATGCGACATGTAAAGTCTTGGTCCCATGTTTCATAAGGTGAAATAAAAGATCCAGAACTTTTCCATATGCACAAAAAGCTTATTTCACTCTAATTTTGTGCACAAATTTGTTTACATCCCTGTTAGTGAGCATTTCTCCTTTGCCAAGATAATCCATCCACCTGACAGGTGTGGCATATCAAGAAGCTGATTAAACAGCATGATCATTACACACGTACACCTTGTGCTGGGAACAATAAAATGCCACTAAAATGTGCACAATTCCACGGATGTCTCAAGTTTTGAGGGAGCGTGCAATTGGCATGCTGACTGCAGGAATGTCCACCGGAGCTGTTGCCGGAGAATTGAATGTTCATTTATTTACCATAAGCCGCCTCCAACGTCGTTTTAGAGAATTTGGCAGTGCGTCCAACCGGCCTCACAACTGCAGGCCACGTGTATGGCGTTGTGTGGGCGAGGTGTTTGCTGAGGTCGACGTTGTGAACAGAGTGCCCCTGTAGCTCAGTTGGTAGAGCATGGCGCTTACAACGCCAGGGTTGTGGGTTCGATTCCCATGGGGGGCCAGTATGGAAAATGTATGCACTCACTAACTGTAAGTCGCTCTGGATAAGAGCATCTGCTAAAATGTAATGGTGGGGTTATGGTATGGGCAGGCATAAGCTACGGACAATGAACACAATTGCATTTTATCGATGGCAATTTTAATGCACAGAGATACTGTGATGAGATCCTGAGGCCCAATGTCGTGCCATTCATCCGCCGCCATCACCTCATGTTCCAGCATGATAATGCACGGCTCCATGTCGCAAGGATCTGTACACAATTCCTGGAAGCTGAAAATGTCCCAGTTCTTCCATGGCCTGCATACTCACCAGACATGTCATTCATTGAGCATGTTTGGGATGCTCTGGATCGATGTGTACGACAGCGTGTTCCAGTTCCCACCAATATCCAGCCACTTTGCACAGCCATTGAAGAGGAGTGGAACAACATTCCACAGGCCACAATCAACAGCCTGATCAACTCTATGTGAAGGAGATGTGTCATGCTGCATGAGGCAAATGGTCACACCAGATACTGACTGGTTTTCTGATCCACGCCCCTACCTTTTTCAAATGTATCTGTGACCAACAGATGCATATCTGTATTCCCAGTCATGTGAAATCCATAGATTAGGGCCTCATTTATTTATTTCAATTGACTGATTTCCTTATATGAACCAGGAGCGCCACTCCCCCAGAATTTTTCCTGCATTTTTACACAATCCAATATACCGTCTCTATTTAGAACAAAAAGTAAGCAAATATGTCAAACTAGATAAGAGATCATTATTAAATATGTTTAAGTGGTTAAAAAGATTGAACTAGATCAAATGTAATTCAATAATAAATATTGTGTTGCACCTTTAACCAATAGCCTAACAATGTCTTTATTAAGACATCCTCTACAGTGGCTTGCGAAAGTATTCACCCCCTTGGCATTTTTCCTATTTTGTTGCCTTACAACCTGGAATTAAAATGGATTTTTTGAGGGTTTGTATCATTTGATTTACACAACATGCCTACCACTTTGAAGATGCAAAATATTTTTTCTTGTGAAACAAACAAGAAAAAAACCCCAGAAAACTTCAGTGTGCATAACTATTCACCCCCCCAAAGTCAATACTTTGCAGAGCCACCTTTTGCAACAATTACAGCTGCAAGTCTCTTGGGGTATGTCTCTATAAGCTTGGCACATCTAGCCACTGGGATTTTTTTTCCTATTCTTCAAAGCAAAACTGCTCCAGCTCCTTCAAATTGGATGGGTTCCGCTGGTGTACAGCAATCTTTAAGTCATACCACAGATTCTCAATTGGATTGAGGGTGGCAGGTAGTTTAGTGGGTAAGAGTGTTGTGCCAGTAACCGAAAGGTTGCTGGTTCTAATCCCTGAGCCGACTAGGTGAAAAATCTGTTGACGTGCCCTTAAGCAAGGCACTTATTAGATGTTATTGTGGGTGTAGCGAAATGCTTGTGTTTCTAGCTCCAACAGTGCAGTATAGCATAGGTCAGGTTACTACGTTGAGCATAGGTCAGGTTACTATATATACAATTCACAACAATACACACAACCTATAAGTAAAATAATAGAATTAAGGAATGAATAAAATATTAGGATGAGCAATGTCAGAGTGGCATAGACTAAGATACAGTACAATAGAATACAGTATATAAACGCAAAAAAAGAAACGTCAGCAAAAAAATGAGGGAGGAGGATGTCTTCCCTGTAACACACAGCGTTGAGATTGCCTGCAATGACAACAAGCTCAGTCCGATGATGCTGTGACACACCGCCCCAGACCATGACGGACCCTCCACCTCCAAATCGATCCCACTCCAGAGTACAGGCCTCGGTGTAACGTTCATTCCTTCGATGATAAACGCGAATCCGACCATCAACCCTGGTGAGACAAAACTGCGACTCGTCAGTGAAGAGCACTTTTTGCCAGTCCTGTCTGGTCCAGCGACGGTGGGTTTGTGCCCATAGGCGACGTTGTTGCCGGTGATGTCTGGTGAGGACCTGCCTTACAACAGGCCTACAAGCCCTCAGTCCAGCCTCTCTCAGCCTATTGCGGACAGTCTGAGCACTGATGGAGGGATTGTGCGTTCCTGGTGTAACTCAGGCAGTTGTTGTTGCCATCCTGTACCTGTCCCGCAGGTGTGATGTTCGGATGTACCGATCCTGTGCAGGTGTTGTTACACGTGGTCTGCCACTGCGAGGACAATCAGCTGTCAGTCCTGTCTCCCTGTAGCGCTGTCTTAGGCGTCTCACAGTACGGACATTGTAATTTATTGCCCTGGCCACATCTGCAGTCCTCATGCCTCCTTGCAGCATGCCTAAGGCACGTTCACGCAGATGAGCAGGGACCCTGGGCATCTTTCTTTTGGTGTTTTTCAGAGTCAGTAGAAAGGCCTCTTTAGTGTCCTAAGTTTTCATAACTGTGACCTTAATTGTCTACCGTCTGTAAGCTGTTAGTGTCTTAACGACCGTTCCACAGGTGCATGTTCATTAATTGTTTATGGTTCATTGAACAAGCATGGGAAACAGTGTTTAAACCCTTTACAATGAAGATCTGTGAAGTTATTTGGAATTTAACTAATTATCTTTGAAAGACAGCGTCCTGAAAAAGGGGCGTTTCTTTTTTTCAGAGTTTACATATGAGATGAGTAAAGCAAAAAATATGTCAAAACTATTAGAGTGACTAATGTTCCGTTATTAAAGTGGCCAGTGGTTCCAAGTCTATGTATATAGAGGCAGCAGCCTCTAAGGTGCAGGGTTACGTAACCGGGTGGAAGCCTGCTAGTGATGGCTATTTAACAGTCTGATGGCCTTGAGATAGAAGCTATTTTTCATTCTCTCGGTCCCAGCTTTGATGCACCTGTACTGACCTCTCCTTCTGGATGATAGTGGGGTGAGCAGGAAGTGGCTCGGGTGGTTGATGTCCTTGTTGTGTTTTTGGCCTTCCTGTGCACACAATATAGCTGGGTCGCCCCGTCCTGTCCCTAGGGGTCCACCACCCTGCAGCGCCCCAACACACCCCACTCATTCATTATTGGTTTCGGGTGTGTTAGGCCAAGGCCAGAGTGACAACCCAGAGGACGGCAGACCCCAGGGCCAGAACTGAGCAGCCCAGCAGCTAAATAAGCTGACGTGGACATGTTTTCAATACAGACTCCTTTAATCCTCTGTGTTCCATATAAGGCATCCAGTCCTTATGAAAGTTGCCCAGTATACAGTCAACTTTCAACTTTGGAGGTTTGTCAGACTGCCTTAAAATAGCATCTGGCTTGTCCTTTGTTTGCTGCACAGAGAGAATAAAGTGTTGACCTCGCCTCCGTCCCAGACGGGTCTTCCCTGGCTACCTGACCCTGACTGGTCTTCCCTGGCTGCCTGAACCTGACTGGTCTTCCCTGGCTGCCTGACCCTGACTGGTCTTCCCTGGCTACCTGACCCTGACTGGTCTTCCCTGGCTGCCTGACCCTGACTGGTCTTCCCTGGCTACCTGACCCTGACTGGTCTTCCCTGGCTGCCTGACCCTGACTGGTCTTCCCTGGCTACCTGACCCTGACTGGTCTTCCCTGGCTGCCTGACCCTGACTGGTCTTCCCTGGCTGCCTGACCCTGACTGGTCTTCCCTGGCTGCCTGACCCTGACTGGTCTTCCCTGGCTGCCTGACCCTGACTGGTCTTCCCTGGCTGCCTGACCCTGACTGGACTGGTCTTCCCTGGCTGCCTGACCCTGACTGGTCTTCCCTGGCTGCCTGACCCTGACTGGTCTTCCCTGGCTGCCTGACCCTGACTGGTCTTCCCTGGCTGCCTGACCCTGCAGGGACCCCTGTCACCATCTGATCCTGCTTAGACATTATTCACACTCTCAGAATACTATGGTGAGCATAGGTTAGGTTACTATGGTGAGCATAGGTTAGGTTACTATGGTGAGCATAGGTTAGGTTACTATGGTGAGCATAGGTTAGGTTGCTATGGTGAGCATAGGTTAGGTTACTATGGTGAGCATAGGTTAGGTTACTATGGTGAGCATAAGTTAGGTTTCTATGGTGAGCATAGGTTAGGTTACTATGGTGAGCATAGGTTAGGCTACTATGGTGAGCATAGGTTAAGTTACTATGGTGAGCATAGGTTAGGTTACTATGGTGAGCATAGGTTAGGTTACTATGGTGAGCATAGGCTAGGTTACTATGGTGAGCATAGGTTAGGTTACTATGGTGAGCATAGGTTAGGTTACTATGGTGAGCATAGGTTAGGTTACTATGGTGAGCATAGGTTAGGTTACTATGGTGAGCATAGGCTAGGTTACTATGGTGAGCATAGGTTAGGTTACTATGGTGAGCATAGGTTAGGTTACTATGGTGAGCATAGGTTAGGTTACTATGGTGAGCATAGGTTAGGTTACTATGGTGAGCATAGGTTAGGTTACTATGGTGAGTATAGGTTAGGTTACTATGGTGAACATAGGTTAGGTTACTATGGTGAACATAGGTTAGGTTACTATGGTGAGCATAAGTTAGGTTACTATGGTGAGCATAAGTTAGGTTACTATGGTGATCATAGGTTAGGTTACTATGTGAGCATAGGTTAGGTTACTATGGTGAGCATAGGTCAGGTTACTATGGTGAACATAGGTTAGGTTACTATGGTGAACATAGGTTAGGTTACTATGGTGAGCATAGGTTAGTCTACTATGGTGGTCATAGGTTAGGTTACTATGGTGAGCATAGGTTAGGCTACTATGGTGAGCATAGGTTAGGTTACTATGGTGAGCATAGGTTAGGTTACTATGGTGAGCATAGGTTAGGTTACTATGGTGATCATAGGTTAGGTTACTATGGTGAGCATAGGTTAGGTTACTATGGTGAGCATAGGTTAGGTTACTATGTTGAGCATAGGTCAGGTTACTATGGTGGTCATAGGTTAGGTTACTATGGTGAGCATAAGTTAGGTTACTATGGTGAGCATAAGTTAGTCTACTATGGTGAGCATAGGTTCGGTTACTATGGTGAGCATAGGTTAGGCTACGATGGTGAGCATAGGGTAGGTTACTATGGTGAGCATAGGATAGTCTACTATGGTGAGCATCGGTTAGGTTACTATGGTGAGCATAGGTCAGGTTACTATGGTGAGCATAGGTTAGGTTACTATGGTGAGCATAGGTTAGGTTACTATGGTGAGCATAGGTTAGGCTACTATGGTGAGCATAGGTTAGTCTACTATGGTGAGCATAGGTTAGGTTACTATGGTGAGCATAGGTTAGGTTACTATGGTGATCATAGGTTAGGTTACTATGGTGATCATAGGTTAGGTTACTATGGTGAGCATAGGTTAGGTTACTATGGTGATCATAGGTTAGGTTATTATGGTGAGCATAGGTTAGGTTACTATGGTGAGCATAGGTTAGGCTACTATGGTGAGCATAGGTTAGGTTACTATGGTGATCATAGGTTAGGTTATTATGGTGAGCATAGGTTAGGTTACTATGGTGAGCATAGGTTAGGTTACTATGTTGAGCATAGGTTAGGCTACTATGGTGAGCATAGGTTAGGTTACTATGTTGAGCATAGTGTCACGCCCTGGCTCTGGGGACTCTGTTATGTTAAGCCAGGGTGTTTAGAGTCTATGTTTTGTGTTTCTTTGTTCAGTATCTAGTTCATTGTGTTTCTAAGTTGGCCGGGGTGGTTCTCAATCAGAGGCAACGAGAATCACCTGTTGCTTGTTGTCTCTGATTGGGAACAATACTTAGGCAGCCGTTTGGGCATTTGTGTTTGTGGGATCTTGTTCCGTGTTGGTTTGTGTATGTACCCAAGGACTTCACATATCGTTTTGTTGTTTTTGTTCGTGTGGTGATATATAAATAAAAGATGTTCGCATTCCACGCTGCGCATTGGTCCACTCCCTTCAACGATCGTGACACATAGGTTAGGTTACTATGGTGAGCATAGGTTAGGTTACTATGGTGATCATAGGTTAGGTTACTATGGTGAGCATAGGTTAGGTTACTATGGTGATAATAGGTTAGGTTACTATGGTGAGCATAGGTTAGTCTACTATGGTGAGCATAGGTTAGGCTACTATGGTGATCATCGGTTAGGTTACTATGGTGAGCATAGGTTAGGTTACTATGGTGAGCATAGGTTAGGCTACTATGGTGAGCATAGGTTAGGTTACTATGGTGAGCATAGGTTATGTTACTATGGTGAGCATAGGTTAGTCTACTATGGTGAGCATAGGTTAGTCTACTATGGTGAGCATAGGTTAGGCTACTATGGTGAGCATTGGTTAGGTTACTATGGTAAGCATAGGTTAGGTTACTATGGTGATCATAGGTTAGGTTACTATGGTGATCATAGGTTAGGTTACTATGGTGAGCATAAGTTATGTTACTATGGTGAGCATAGGTTAGGTTACTAAGGTGAGCATAGGTTAGGTTACTATGGTGAGCATAGGTTAGGTTACTATGGTGAGCATAGGTTAGGTTATTAAGGTGAGCATAGGTTAGGTTACTATGGTGATCATAGGTTAGGTTACTATGGTGAGCATAAGTTATGTTACTATGGTGAGCATAGGTTAGGTTACTATGGTGAGCATAGGTTAGGTTACTATGGTGAGCATAGGTTAGGTTACTATGGTGGTCATAGGTTAGGTTACTATGGTGAGCATAGGTTAGGTTACTATGGTGAGCATAGGTTAGGCTACTATGGTGAGCATAGGTTAGGTTACTATGGTGAGCTTATGTTAAGTTACTATGGTGAGCATAGGTTAGTCTACTATGGTGAGCATAGGTTAGGTTACTATGATGAGCATAGGTTAGGTTACTATGGTGAGCATATTTTAGGTTACTATGGTGAACATAGGTTAGTCTACTATGGTGAGCATAGGTTAGGTTACTATGGTGAGCATAGGTTAGGTTACTATGGTGAGCATAGGTTAGTCTACTATGGTGAGCAAAGGTTAGGTTACTATGGTGATTATAAGTTAGTCTACTATGGTGAGCATAGGTTAGTATACTATGGTGAGCATAGGTTAGTCTACTATGGTGAGCATAGGTTAGGTTACTATGGTGAGCATAGGTTAGTCTACTATGGTGAGCATAGGTTAGGTTACTATGGTGAGCATATGTTAGTCTACTATGGTGAGCATAGGTTAGGCAGCTATGGTGAGCATTGGTTAGGCAGCTATGGTGAACATAGGTGAGGTTACTATGGTGAGCATAGGCTAGGTTACTATGGTTAGCATAGGTTAGTCTATTATGGTGAGCATAGGTTAGGTTACTATGGTGAGCATAGGTTAGGTTACCATGGTGAGTATAGGTTAGTCTACTATGGGGAGCATAGGTAGAGCATGGCGCTTGTAACGCCAGGGTAGTGGGTTCGATCCCCGGGACCACCCATACTTAAAAATGTATGCACACATGACTGTAAGTCTCTTTGGATAAAGCATCTGCTAAATGGCATATTATTATTATTATATTTCTCCATCTGAAAATTTTCCCACTCCTAAAAGGTAGGCTATAAAAATAGCTCAAGAGAAAGTGCAAGTCTCTCCAACTCTGCTCTCTTCAAACTACATCTAGCATATTGGCTGATATAGCGCAGTAATACAATGTAAGGGCCATGTGAGAATCTCTGGTAATTTAACTTATTTCTTAAGTAATTTTTGCATATTTGATATTGCCTATAGTGCGCAAAGTTGCCGGGACCATGGCTGGCAGTGAGCTGCGTCACATAGGTCTGAAATAACATTGCGGGACTGGGGTTGGGTTTGGACCAGTTCCTGAGGTAGCGGTTGGGTTTGGACCAGTTCCTGAGGTAGCGGTTGGGTTTGGACCAGTTCTTGAGGTAGCGGGTGGGAGTCGGACAGAAAGACAGCTGGTGCGGGCGGAGTGAAGAAATGGGTCCCGCGCAGACCTCTACTGTGCACCATGACAGTGAAGCCTGTAACGTTAGAGATGTTTATTACTGTGTCAGTGTGAAAAGTAGGGAATTAGCCAGGGAAACTGACAGATCAATACCGTTACATTGCCATACTGACTAATAAAACTCACATTGCACAGAAAAAACGTCAGAATATCAATCTTCAATCATTTGGCCGATGGTTTCATTATTTGATTTAGGTCTAGTGTGATTGAGGCAAAAAGAATAGCTAACATTAGCCAACTTTTTTGCGAGCTCTCTAACGGTACATCAACTGGTGAAAGCTAGCCAAGTTAATTTACTTCTGAAACGGGACAAAACAAAGGCTAGAAATAATTTCCATACAAACCAGAGCTGTTAGATCGTAATAATATCCACCTCATATCGCTATCTGACAGATAACTAGAGGCTAGAGCTGTGATAGCTACTAGCTAGCGTAGCTTATTCATTCACCTCAGTCGAGAGGGGATGAAACATTAGCGTGACTGTACATGTCAGTTACACTACTAGCTCAGCACTGCAAATAAACACTATTTTTTTCTGTTAAGTTAAACAGCAGTTACCTTGCCAGCTACATCAGTCAACTAAAGAGTAGCCAGTTTATGCTTTGTTTGCTTTTAAAACTTGGTGAAAGAGTGCAACACATACACACTGAACTATGCTGAACTCTCCCATGCTGGTCCAGCCAGCCTTCCAGAAGCTTTGCGTTCACACATCCTGTCAGCCCGCTCTGTGGTGTCCGCGTGGTCCTAAATCCAGCCGGCTGAACACTCCAAACAGCCTACCCGACCGCTTGGAGGCGTCCGCATGGTCCTAAAGCACACCATTGCCTGTTTTTGTATCACATTCCAATGATAAAACTGGGGGGGACAAAAATTTGATTTCAGAATGTGGGGGGGACATGACCCCCCCCGTCCCCAGTGAAAGTTGCGCCCCTGATATGAACTGTAACTCAGTCAAATATTTTAAATTGTTGCATGTTGCGTTTCTATTTTTGTTCAGTGTATTTTAACATGCTTACTGTTTACTTCAGCTTGTAACACCTTATCAAAGATATGAACCTCTGGAGGAGCCCAGATTGACTGAGTCTGACCCTCTGGAGGAGCTAGTCAAACAGGAACTGATACCATTGTATGTAAAATCAAATGGTATATTTATTAGCATTTTCTTCATGCTATCATTGTTACTGGGTATAGTTGAACCTATTTCCCCTTATAGGAATCTCACTCATTAACACTTCTTCAATCTCAGCTGTTTCCTACAGTGTACCTGTATAACACGGTAGAGGAAGGAATGAGACCCACTACCCCCAACTATGGCAACGGAACCACTGATTACTACGGCAGCGGCAAATGGGACGATGAGTACGATGATGAAGTCTGTTCCAAGACAGGCGTGGTCAGGTTCGGAGCCCTCGTCACACCCATGGTCCTCTCCGTGGTCATTGCACTAAGCCTTGTGGGTAACCTGCTGGTGTTGGTGGTTCTGGCCAGGTAGGACAGTCTGACGATGAGAAATAGATCATGAATATTTTCCTCATTTTAACTTGGCTTGCTGCTCTATTCATGCATCTTGTTCAGAGAGAGCGAGGTAACTAGTGACAGTCCAAGGAGGGTAGGACTATTACTGTAGTCTTCATCAGGGTTTCAGGGTAGGACTATTACTGTAGTCTTCATCAGGGTTTCAGGGTAGGACTATTACTGTAGTCTTCATCAAGGTTTCATTGTAGGACTATTACTGTAGTCTTCATCAAGGTTTCAGGGTAGGACTATTACTGTAGTCTTCATCAGGGTTTCAGGGTAGGACTATTACTGTAGTCTTCATCAGGATTTCAGGGTAGGACTATTACTGTAGTCTTCATCAGGGTTTCAGGGTAGGACTATTACCGTAGTCTTCATCAGGGTTTCAGGGTAGGACTATTACTGTAGTCTTCATCCGGGTTTCAGGGTAGGACTATTACTGTAGTCTTCATCAGGGTTTCAGGGTAGGACTATTACTGTAGTCTTCATCAGGGTTTCAGGGTAGGACTATTACTGTAGTCTTCATCAAGGTTTCAGTGTAGGACTATTACTGTAGTCTTCATCAAGGTTTCAGGGTAGGACTATTACTGTAGTCTTCATCAGGGTTTCAGGGTAGGACTATTACTGTAGTCTTCATCAGGGTTTCATTGTAGGACTATTACTGTAGTCTTCATCAGGGTTTCAGGGTAGGACTATTACTGTAGTCTTCATCAAGGTTTCAGGGTAGGACTATTACTGTAGTCTTCATCAGGGTTTTGAAGTCGACTTCCATTGTCCTCTAAGAGTTGTATGTTCATCTCATCTTCAGTTCCTATGTTCGTGCACCTTGGTTAGCTAGCGACAGTGTTGTGTGTTGTTTAAAACAGTGTTGCGTTGTGTTTAAAACAGTGTTGTATTTAAAACAGTGTTGTGTTGTGTTTAAAACAGTGTTGTGTTTAAAACAGTGTTGTGTTGTGTTTAAAACAGTGTTGTGTTTAAAACAGTGTTGTGTGTTGTGTTTCAAACAGTGTTGTGTTTAAAACAGTGTTGTGTGTTGTGTTTCAAACAGTGCTGTGTGTCTCTGCTTCTCTCCCAGGTACGAGTGTCTTCGGTCACTGACGAATGCGTTCATGATGAACCTGGCATTGTCTGACCTGGTGTTCACCTGCGGCCTTCCCTTCTGGGTCTCTTATCACCTGATTGGTTGGAGCTACAGTGACCTCACCTGTAAGGCGGTCAGCTTCCTGTTCTATGCTGGCTACTACAGCAGTGGCATCTTCCTCATCCTGATGACGCTGCATCGTTACCTGGCCGTGCTCCGCCCCCTATCTCACCTGGTGTCAGGCCCCTCCCACTCTCAGGGCACCTGGAGCGCTGTGGTCTCATTGGTTGTCTGGACCGTCAGTGTGTTAGCTGCTACGCCAGCTCTCATCTTTACCAAGTTAATCATCACTGATCCTGTGGACCCTAACAACCCTGATTGGCCTAGTGACTCTAAAGCCCCTAGTGGTGGCCAGCGGTACTGTGAGGTTGCAGACGTCGGCTGGAGGCTGTGGGGGGTCTACCAGCAGAACATCCTCTTCATAGTGACATTACTAGTGGTGTGTGTCTGTTACAGTCAGATTCTAGTCCGACTCCTGAGGCCCAGGGTTAGGGTTAGGGTTAGGCGCCAGAGGAGTGGAGGAGACAGGAGGAGCCAGAGGACCGCCAGGCTGGTCTTGGGCCTGGTCCTGGTGTTCTTTGTGGGCTGGGCGCCGTACAACGTTGTCATCTTCCTCAGGACGCTGGTGTATAAGGGACAAGATGGAGGCGGCGCTGGCAGTGCTGAGTCATCCACACCACTAGGGGTCGAGTGTGGTGCCAGCAACATGTTAGAGTACTCCTTCTATGTGACCAGGCTGCTGGCGTTCTCCTACTGCTGTCTCAACCCTCTGTTCTACGTGTTCGTTGGGGTCAAGTTCCGGAACCACCTGAAGAGAATGTTGAAGGGTTGTTGTCATGGTGTTACCGTTGTCAATAACAACAACAACAGCAGTGTTCTGTACAGGAGCAGCAGACTGACATCACAGTCCAGTGGGGAGGAGTTCTCACTTTAAACAACAACACTGTAAACAACATCAACAACATCAACAACAACAACAGCTGACATCACAGTCCAGTGGGGAGGAGTCACTGTACTAGACATCACTTTCATACTAGATATTGTAGTATTCTTTACTTCATGTTACCTGGAACCATTCACTTTCATACTAGATATTGTAGTATTATTTACTTAATGTTACCTGGAACCATTCACTTTCATACTAGATATTGTAGTATTCTTTACTTCATGTTACCTGAAACCATTAACTTTCATACTAGATATTGTAGTATTCTTTACTTTATGTTACCTGGAACCATTCACTTTCATACTAGATATTGTAGTATTCTTTACTTCATGTTACCTGGAACCGCTTGCCGATACCGCTTGCTGTGCAGTAGCAGAGAGAACAGTCTATGACTTGGGTAACTGGAGTGTTTGACAGTTTTTTGGGCCTTCCTCTGAGACTGCCTGGTATAGAGGTCCTGGATGGCAGGAAGCTTGGCCCCAGTGATGTACTGGGCCGTACGCACTACCCTCTGTAGCGCCTTACGGGCGGATGCTGAGCAGTTGCCATACCAGGTGGTAATGCAACCATTCTGGAAGCTCTCGATGGTGCAGCTGTAGAACTTTTTGAGGATCTGGGACCAATGCCAAATCTTTTCAGTCTCCTGAGGGAGAAAAGGTGTTGTCGTGCCCTCTTCACAACTTCCTTGGTGTGTCGTCTAGGTAATTGCCTGTTGCTGTGTGCTCTGTGTCGTCTAGGTAACTGCCTGTTGCTGTGTGCTCTGTGTCGTCTAGGTAACTGCCTGTTGCTGTGTGCTCTGTGTCGTCTAGGTAACTGCCTGTTGCTGTGTGCTCTGTGTCGTCTAGGTAACTGCCTGTTGCTGTGTGCTCTGTGTCGTCTAGGTAACTGCCTGTTGCTGTGTGCTCTGTGTCGTCTAGGTAACTGCCTGTTGCTGTGTGCTCTGTGTCGTCTAGGTAACTGCCTGTTGCTGTGTGCTCTGTGTCGTCTAGGTAACTGCCTGTTGCTGTGTGCTCTGTGTCGTCTAGGTAACTGCCTGTTGCTGTGTGCTCTGTGTCGTCTAGGTAACTGCCTGTTGCTGTGTGCTCTGTGTCGTCTAGGTAACTGCCTGTTGCTGTGTGCTCTGTGTCGTCTAGGTAACTGCCTGTTGCTGTGTGCTCTGTGTCATTATGAGGACCTGAGGAGGGTCACCAACCTGTTCATTCTCAACCTGCTGACCTGTGACCTCCTCTTCACCCTGACCCTGCCCTTCTGGGCCGTCTATCACCTGACACCTGATATGTAATCGCTGCCAAAGGTGCTTCAACAAAGTACTGAGTAAAGGGTCTGAATACTTATGTAAATGTGATATTTCAGTTTTTTACTTTTAATACATTTGGTTTTGCTTTGTCATTATGGGGTATTGTGTGTAGATTGATGAGGGGAAAAAACAATTTAATCAATTTTAGAAAAAGGCTGTAACTTAACAAAATGTGGAAAAAGTCAAAGGGGTCTGAATACTTTCCGAATGCACTGTATATTAATTACAAATCAGCCTTTTAGTTCAATCGTGTTGTAGTCTATTGCAGAGTTACAATGTGTAACCATTGATGTCCCAGGACCAGGATTGGTAAACACAGTTGAAGTGTATAATTGTAATGCATACATGCAGACACAGCACCATTCACAGACTGGATACTCCTGGAGTTGGATACTCCTGGTATTGGATACTCCTGGTATTGGATACTCCTGGTATTGGATACTCCTGGAGTTGGATACTCCTGGTATTGGATACTCCTGGTATTGGATACTCCTGGAGTTGGATACTCCTGGTATTGGATATAACTGATAAATAATGTCTCACAGACATTCATACCTGAGATCACCTTTATTTACCATAGTAGAGTATATGCTTGGTAATAACTACATGTAGATACGACTTCCATCCTTGGAACAATAAAGCTATGTTATATTCTACTCAGTCCATAGGATTCATCGATGCCATTCAGACTGTCTTGAAGTCAATACAACCGGCTATGCTAGCTTAGGTTTGTAGCTAGGTTCATAGCTAGCTAGCTAATATCGACATTATAATATTGACATGTAACATTCATTTGTGTAACAGTCATTTTCATGCAAATTCTTGGGGATTAAATGATTAACTGGTGGAAGCAATTAAAACCACTGTTCTGAACTAATATTTAAACCAAACTTTTAGGGTCCACACACAGATCAGCTACATTGCTAGCTACACATCCATAGGCATACAGGTATGTTTGATCTTCCACTACACAATAAGCAAGAAAATAGTTAGCTAGCTGCGTTACTTCAGCTGCATTGGGTGGTAAATATCAGCTCTCAATTCAAAGGGCTTTATTGGCATTGGCATACTGTATGCTTACATTGCCAAAGCATTGCTCTCTGGATCAGAGCTCTGTCCCTTTGGCAATGCTCTCTGGATCAGAGCTCTATCCCTTTGGCATTGCTCTCTGGATCAGAGCTCTGTCCCTTTGGCAATGCTCTCTGGATCAGATCTCTGTGCCTTTGGCAATGCTCTCTGGATCAGAGCTCTGTCCCTTTGGCATTGCTCTCTGGATCAGAGCTCTGTCCCTTTGGCATTGCTCTCTGGATCAGAGCTCTGTCCCTTTGGCAATGCTCTCTGGATCAGAGCTCTGTCCCTTTGGCAATGCTCTCTGGATCAGAGCTCTGTCCCTTTGGCAATGCTCTCTGGATCAGAGCTCTGTCCCTTTGGCATTGCTCTCTGGATCAGAGCTCTGTCCCTTTGGCATTGCTCTCTGGATCAGAGCTCTGTCCCTTTGGCATTGCTCTCTGGATCAGAGCTCTGTCCCTTTGGCAATGCTCTCTGGATCAGAGCTCTGTCCCTTTGGCAATGCTCTCTGGATCAGAGCTCTGTCCCTTTGGCATTGCTCTCTGGATCAGAGCTCTGTCCCTTTGGCATTGCTCTCTGGATCAGAGCTCTGTCCCTTTGGCATTGCTCTCTGGATCAGAGCTCTGTCCCTTTGGCATTGCTCTCTGGATCAGAGCTCTGTCCCTTTGGCAATGCTCTCTGGATCAGAGCTCTGTCCCTTTGGCATTGCTCTCTGGATCAGAGCTCTGTCCCTTTGGCAATGCTCTCTGGATCAGAGCTCTGTCCCTTTGGCAATGCTCTCTGGATCAGAGCTCTGTCCCTTTGGCAATGCTCTCTGGATCAGAGCTCTGTCCCTTTGGCAATGCTCTCTGGATCAGAGCTCTGTCCCTTTGGCAATGCTCTCTGGATCAGAGCTCTGTCCCTTTGGCAATGCTCTCTGGATCAGAGCTCTGTCCCTTTGGCATTGCTCTCTGGATCAGAGCTCTGTCCCTTTGGCAATGCTCTCTGGATCAGAGCTCTGTCCCTTTGGCATTGCTCTCTGGATCAGAGCTCTGTCCCTTTGGCAATGCTCTCTGGATCAGAGCTCTGTCCCTTTGGCATTGCTCTCTGGATCAGAGCTCTGTCCCTTTGGCATTGCTCTCTGGATCAGAGCTCTGTCCCTTTGGCATTGCTCTCTGGATCAGAGCTCTGTCCCTTTGGCAATGCTCTCTGGATCAGAGCTCTGTCCCTTTGGCATTGCTCTCTGGATCAGAGCTCTGTCCCTTTGGCAATGCTCTCTGGATCAGAGCTCTGTCCCTTTGGCATTGCTCTCTGGATCAGAGCTCTGTCCCTTTGGCATTGCTCTCTGGATCAGAGCTCTGTCCCTTTGGCATTGCTCTCTGGATCAGAGCTCTGTCCCTTTGGCAATGCTCTCTGGATCAGAGCTCTGTCCCTTTGGCAATGCTCTCTGGATCAGAGCTCGGTCCCTTTGGCATTGCTCTCTGGATCAGAGCTCTGTCCCTTTGGCATTGCTCTCTGGATCAGAGCTCTGTCCCTTTGGCATTGCTCTCTGGATCAGAGCTCTGTCCCTTTGGCATTGCTCTCTGGATCAGAGCTCTGTCCCTTTGGCATTGCTCTCTGGATCAGAGCTCTGTCCCTTTGGCATTGCTCTCTGGATCAGAGCTCTGTCCCTTTGGCATTGCTCTCTGGATCAGAGCTCTGTCCCTTTGGCATTGCTCTCTGGATCAGAGCTCTGTCCCTTTGGCATTGCTCTCTGGATCAGAGCTCTGTCCCTTTGGCATTGCTCTATGGATCAGAGCTCTGTCCCTTTGGCGGCTGTGGCCAGCGTCTCAGCAGCCCTCTTCTCAGATGAGTTCTATGGCTCTGGCTTCGCAATCTGCTCCGAGACACGACAGAGGCTGGATCATTCCGGCGAATGTGATAAGGAGTTCGATGGTGAGGCATATATCTGTGCCTGGGGCAAAGACTTTGTGTTTTCCTGGGGCAAAAGTTCAGGATATCACCAGGTTGCTTCCCGAGGCTGTGAGTCAGTCACCGGGGGCTGATACTGTCAAGGTTCATGTGGGGTCAAATGACATTATGAAAGGCAGAACAGCTGAAGATGGATTTTAAAGAACTGATTGGGTCTCTACTTGACACCAACAAACACCCCATAATATCCGGCCCTCTGCCCTCCCTAAATCGTGGCATTGAACGGTTCAGCAGACTTTTAGCCCTCCATAACTGGCTACGAGACTATTGCAGCTCTGTGGGTGTAACATTTATTGACAATTTTGATACCTTCTGGAAACTAAGCTAGTATTATAAAGAGGATGGGATCCACTCAAATAATCTAGGTACCTGGATCCTTTCACAGCATTATAAGGCTGCGTTGAGACAATGACTTATCAATGACCCGTCCAGCTCATTTAATCCCTACCACTGTGTCGCTGAGTTGTCATAACGCTTCAGCAAATGTACATTATACCAGGGGCATTGGAAGACACAATTGAAATAACCTAATTATGTCCCTCTTACTGCCCGGAATGCCTCTGTTGATCCTACAGCTATTGGATGCAGTACTCATGTGCCTATCAACCAGAGTAATGCTGTCAGCACTGAGGTGGTGTGCCCTAGTCGGAAGTCCACTGTGTGCAGCTCACCCTGCACTAATAAAAATAACCAGAGTATGTCTACCTCTGCTGAGCTTCCCAGTAAAGCAAGAAAAATTATCAAGCATCTCAGAAATAAAATAGCCCACGTTAACATATGTAGCTTAAGAAACAAGGTTCATGAAATCAATAACTTGCTAGTAACAGATGCCATTCATATTCTGACTATCTCTGAAACTCACTTAGATGATACCTTTGATGATACAGTGGTAGCAATACAAGGTTATAACATTTACAGAAAACACAGAAATGTCAATGGGGGCGGTGTTGCTGTTTATATTCAGAACCACATCCCTGTAAAGCTTAGAGAGGATCTTATGTAAAATACTGTTGAAGTAATATTGCTACAGGTTCATCTGCCTCACCTAAAGCCCATTCTGGTGGGAAGCTGCTATAGACCACCAAGTGCTAACAGTCAATATCTGGATAACATGTGTGAAATGCTTGATAATACACTAACAGTCAAAGGTTTGGACACACCTACTCATTCAAGGGTTTTTCTTTATTTTTACTATTTTTTACATTGTAGAAAAGTAGTGAAGACATCAAAACTATGAAATAACACATATGGAATCATGTAGTAACCAAAAAAGTGTTAAACAAATCAAAATACATTTTACATTTGAAATTCTTCAAATAGCCTCCCTTTGCCTTGATGGCAGCTTTGCACACTCTTGGCATTACCGAACGCATTACCGGGGGCAAATTACCCGCCCTCCAAGACACCCGATGTCACAGGAAGGCCAAAAAGATCATCAAGGACATCAGGGTGGTGGAGGGTGGTGGACCCCAGGGACAGGACGGGGCGACCCAGCTATATTGTGTGCACAGGAAGGCCAAAAAGACAACAAGGACATCAACCACCCGAGCCACTTCCTGCTCACCCCACTATCATCCAGAAGGAGAGGTCAGTACAGGTGCATCAAAGCTGGGACCGAGAGAATGAAAAACAGCTTCTATCTCAAGGCCATCAGACTGTTAAATAGCCATCACTAGCACATTAGAGGCTGCTGCTGCCTATTGAAATCACTGGCCACTTTAAGAAATGGAACACTAGTCACTTTAATAATGTTTCCATATCTTGCACTACTCATCTCATATGTATATACTGTATTCTATTCTATAATATTCTACTGTATCTTAGTCCATGCAGCTCTGTCATTGCTTGTCCATATATGTATATTTTCTTAAATCCTATTCCTTACTAGTTTTGTGTGTTTTTAGGTATATGTTGTGAAATTGTTAGATATTACTTGTTAGATATTACTGCACTATCAGAGCTAGAAGCACAAGCATTTCGCTACACCTGCAATAACATCTGCTAAACACGTGTATGTGACAAATACATTTTTATTTTATTTTATTTTATTTCAAATTTCCATTGATAAAATGCAATTGTGTTCATTGTCTGTAGCTTATGCCTCTGTGGTTCAATGTGGAGTAGTACAGTGAGGGAAAAAAGTATTTGATCCCCCGCTGATTTTGTACGTTTGCCCACTGACAAAGACATGATCAGTCTATAATTTTAATGGTAAGTTTATTTGAACAGTGAGAGACAGAATAACAACAAAGAAATCCAGAAAAACGCATGTCAGAAATGTTATAAATTGATTTTCATTTTAATGAGGGAAATAAGTACTTGACCCCTCTGCAAAACATGACTTAGTACTTGGTGGCAAAACCCTTTTTGGCAATCACAGAGGTCAGACGTTTCTTGTAGTTGGCCACCAGGTTTGCACACATCTCAGGAGGGATTTTGTCCCACTCCTCTTTGCAGATCTTCTCCAAGTCATTAAGGTTTCGATGCTGACATCTGGCAACTCGAACCTTCAGCTCCCTCCACAGATTTTCTATGGGATTAAGGTCTGGAGACTGGCTAGGCCACTCCAGGACCTTGATGTGCTTCTTCTTGAGCCACTCCTTTGTTGCCTTTGCCGTGTGTTTTGGGTTATTGTCATGCTGGAATAACCATCCACGACCCATTTTCAATGCCCTGGCTGAGGGAAGGAGGTTCTCACCCAAAATTTGACGGTACATTGCCCCGTCCATCGTCCCTTTGATGCGGTGAAGTTGTCCTGTCCCCTTAGCAGAAAAACACTACCAAAGCATAATGTTTCCACCTCCATGTTTAACGGTGGGGATGGTGTTCTTGGGGTCATAGGCAGCATTCCTCCTCCTCCAAACACGCCGAGTTGAGTTGTGCCAAAGAGCTCCATTTTGGTCTCATCTGACCACAACACTTTCACCCAGTTCTCATCTGAATCATTCAGATGTTCATTGGCAAACTTCAGACGGGCATGTATATATGCTTTTTTGAGCAGGGGGACCTTGCGGGTGCTGCAGGATTTCAGTCCTTCACGGCGTAGTGTGTTACCAATTGTTTTCTTGGTGACTATGGTCCCAGCTGCCTTGAGATCATTGACAAGATCCTCCCGTGTAGTTCTGGGCTGATTCCTCACCGTTCTCATGATCATTGCAACTCCACGAGGTGAGATCTTGCATGGAGCCCCAGGCCGAGGGAGATTGACAGTTATTTTGTGTTTCTTCCATTTGCGAATAATCGCACCAACTGTTGTCACCTTCTCACCAAGCTGCTTGGCGATGGTCTTGTAGCCCATTCCAGCCTTGTGTAGGTCTACAATCTTGTCCCTGACATCCTTGGAGAGCTCTTTGGTCTTGGCCATGGTGGAGAGTTTGGAATCTGATTGATTGATTGCTTCTGTGGACAGGTGTCTTTTATACAGGTAACAAACTGAGATTAGGAGCACTCCCTTTAAGAGTGTGTTCCTAATCTCAGCTCGTTACCTGTATAAAAGACACCTGGGAGCCAGAAATCTTTCTGATTGAGAGGGGGTCAAATAATTATTTCCCTCATTAAAATGCAAATCAATTTATAACATTTTTGACATGAACGAATTGCAAAAATCTCTGAAGCTGGAGACTCTTATCTCCCTCACTAACTTTAAGCGTCAGTTGTCAGAGCAGCTTACCGATCACTGCACCTGTACACAGCCCATCTGAAATTAGCCCACCCAACTACCTCATCCCCATATTGTTATTTATTTTGCTCATTTGCACCCCAGTATCTCTATTTGCACATCATCTTTTGCACATCTATCACTCCAGTGTTAATAATAAATTGTAATTATTTTGCACTATGGCCTATTTATTGCCTTACCTCCATAACGTACTACATTTGCACACACTGTATATAGATTTTCTATTGTGTTATTGACTTTATGTTTTTTTTACCCCATATGTAACTCTGTGTTGTTGTTTTTATCGCACTGCTTTGCTTTATCTTGGCCAGGTCACAGTTGTAAATGAGAACTTGTTCTCAACTGGCTTACCTGGTTAAATAAAGGTGAAATAAAAAATAAATAAAAACGAACCTTAACCACACTGCTAACCTTATGCCTAACCTTAAATTAAGAACAAAAAGCACATTTTGGTTTCCATGAATATTTACGATATAGCCAAAAAATTTACAGATAAGAGGAATACAAAATATTTGAATAACTAAACCAAGATAGTCCGTCGTTTCAAATGGGAGCAAATGAGTTATAGTGGGCAGAACAAGCAAGGAGGTGGGCGGAGCCAAGCAAGGAGGTGGGCAGAGCCAAGCAAGGAGGTGGGCAGAGCCAAGCAAGGAGGTGGGCAGAGCCAAGCACGAGCTAACAAGATCCTATTGGCACGTTCTAGGGAACATATTTCTGTGAAGTGTGTGTGTGCAATAACATTGACTTTTTAGTCATTTAGCGACTTACAGTTAATGCATTCATCTTAAGATAGTTAGTTGGGACAACCACATATCACAGGCATAGAAAGTACATTTTTCCTCAATAACGTAGCTGTCAGTAGAGTCAGAGATAAAAGGGGGGGATCAAGGGGGGGGGGGGGGGGGGTCGAGGTGAGGAGGATGATTATTTAAGATACTGTGAGGACAGATGCTGGGAGACAGTAAGCAATTAGGAAGTAATTACAGGGAGTGAACATTTTACCTCTTAAGTATCAGACCCTTTTTTTAAATTTTCACCTAAAATGACATACCCAAATCTAACTGCCTGTAGCTCAGGATGTGAAGCAAGAAAATGCATATTCTTGATACTATTTGAAAGGAAAAACGTTGAAGTTTGTGGAAATGTGAAATTAATGTAGGAGAATATAACACATTAGATCTGGTGAAAGATAATACAAACCAAAAAACCTGCTTAAAAAAATAAATAATCATGATCTTTGAAATGCAAGAGAAAGGCCACAATATAATATAGCAGTTTAGGCGCAATTTAGAGTTCAGCCACTAGATGGCAGCAGTGTGAGTGTAAAGTTTCAGATTGATCCAGTGAAGCATTGCAGTACTGGACTATTTTGTATCAAGTCTGCCCAAATGTGCCGAATTGGTCAATTGAAACATTTGCAAGTACATAGCTATAGAGAACATACAAAAATGATACATATATTTTTTTATTTTAGTCATTTTAGCAGACGCTCTTATCCAGAGCAACTTACAGTTAGTGAATACATATATGTTTTATACTGGCCCCCCGTGGGAATCAAACCCACAACCCTGGCGTTGAAAATGCCATGCTCTATCAACTGAGCTACATCCCTGCCAGCCATTCCCTCCCCTACCCTGGACAACGCTGAGCCAATTGTGCGCCACTCATGAGTTTCCAGGTCGCGGCCGGCTGCAACAGAGCCTGGATTCAAACCAGGATCTCTAGTGGCACAGTTAGCACTGCGATTCGAACCACTGCGCCACTCAGGAGCTAGAGCTGATATGGTAATACAAAATGTAAGTTTACACACTCCCCGGAATGTCATACATGATGGATCGTTAGCTTACACACTAACTTTCACACATCTAGACGGCCGGGCGGGGTGGGTGTGGAGCCAGAGACAGCAGGGGTTCAAACTGTAGAACCCAGTCCCTACATTTGAATATAAAAATGGATTTTATCAAACAAAACTATGCTACATTTTATCTCTGGGACCCTTAGGATGACAAATCAGAGCAAGATTACTGAATATAAGTACATTATTTACCTTCAGAGGTGAATGTATCAAACCAGTTGCTGTGATACATTTTTTGTTGTTGTGCACTCTCCTCAAACAATAGCATGGTATTTTTTCACTGTAATAGCTACTGTAAATTGGACAGTGCAGTTAGATTAACAAGAATGTAAGCTTTCTGCCCATATAAGACATGTCTATGTCCTGGAAAGTTTACTGTTACTTACATTAGCGCACGTTAGCTCAACCGTCCAGTATACGGGACACCAATCCCGTAGAGGTTAATGGTAAAAACAGACAGGACCAAAACACGGACAGCGTCTGGGGAAACGAAACAACATCAATGCAGACACGGGGATCAAACAGAGGAACAGATGGCAGGAATATATATATATCTAACCCTAAGGGAAGGAGTCCAGGTGAGCCCAAGTCTAGCTGATGCGCTCACTGGGGCCAAGATTCCTGCCATCCAGGACCTATATCAAATCAAATCAAATGGTATTGGTCACATACACGTGTTTAGCAGATGTTATAGCGAGTGTAGCGAAATGCTTGTGCTTCTAGCTCTGACAGTGCAGTAATATCTAACAATTTCACAACATATAACCAATACACACAAATCTAAGTAAGGAATGGGATTCAAGAATATATACATATATGGACTAGCAATGTCAGAGCGGCATGGACTAAGATACAGTAGAATATTATAGAATAGAATGCAGTATATACATATGAGATGAGTAGTGCAAGATATGGAAACATTGTTAAAGTGACTAGTGTTCCATTTCTTAAAGTGGCCAGTGATTTCAATAGGCAGCAGCGGCCTCTAATGTGCTAGTGATGGCTATTTAACAGTCTGATGGCCTTGAGATAGAAGCTGTTTTTCATTCTCTCGGTCCCAGCTTTGATGCACCTGTACCGACCTCGCCTTCTGGATGATAGCGGGGTTGAACAGGCAGTGGCTGGGGTGGTTGATGTCCTTAATTATCTTTTTGGCCTTCCTGTGACATCGGGTGCTGTATGTGTCTTGGAGGGCGGGTAGTTTGCCCCCGGTAATGCGTTCCCAGGCAGTGATACAGCCCGACAGGATGCTCTCAATTGTGCATCTGTAAAAGTTTGTGAGGGTTTTAGGTACCACCTGTATATAGCCTCATTATTGTTATTTTATTGTGTTACTTTTTACTTTAGTTTATTTAGTCAAAATGTTTTAAACTCTATTTCTTGAACTGCATTGTGGTTAAGGGCTTGTAAGTAAGCATTTCACAGTAAGGTCTACACCTGTTGTATTTTACGCATGTGACAAATACAATTTGATTTGATTTGATTTGTGGGATGCGAAAGATCCAAAATTAATACAACCACTAGCATCAAAAAACCTGTTTTAAGCAATGAGGCTGACACAACAGATGAGAACGTTAATAAACTTTAGGCTATTTCTTCACATCATAAGCGCAGCAATACGCACACGGCAGTAGGCTACAGTGGGGAAAAAAAGTATTTAGTCAGCCACCAATTGTGCAAGTTCTCCCACTTAAAAAGATGAGAGAGGCCTGTAATTTTCATCATAGGTACACGTCAACTATGACAGACAAAAGCATGATGTTTCCACCCCCATGCTTCACAGTAGGTATGGTGTTCTTTGGATGCAACTCAGCATTCTTTGTCCTCCAAACACGACGAGTTGAGTTTTTACCAAAAAGTTATATTTTGGTTTCATCTGACCATATGACATTCTCCCAATCCTCTTCTGGATCATCCAAATGCACTCTAGCAAACTTCAGACGGGTCTGGACATATACTGGCTTAAGCAGGGGGACACGTCTGGCACTGCAGGATTTGAGTCCCTGGCGGTGTAGTGTGTTACTGATGGTAGGCTTTGTTACTTTGGTCCCAGCTCTCTGCAGGTCATTCACTAGGTCCCCCTGTGTGGTTCTGGGATTTTTGCTCACCATTCTTGTGATCATTTTGACTCCACGGGGTGAGATCTTGCGTGGAGCCCCAGATCGAGGGAGATTATCAGTGGTCTTGTATGTCTTCCATTTCCTAATAATTGCTCCCACAGTTGATTTCTTCAAACCAAGCAGTCTTCCCAGCCTGGTGCAGGTCTACAATTTTGTTTCTGGTGTCCTTTGACAGCTCTTTGGTCTTGGCCATAGTGGAGTTTGGAGTGTGACTGTTTGAGGTTGTGGACAGGTGTCTTTTATACTGATAACAAGTTCAAACAGGTGCCATTAATACAGGTAACGAGTGGAGGACAGAGGAGCCTCTTAAAGAAGAAGTTACAGGTCTGTGAGAGCCAGAAATCTTGCTTGTTTGTAGGGAACCAAATACTTATTTTCCACCATAATTTGCAAATAAATTCATAAAAAATCCTACAATGTGATTTTCTGGATTTCTTTTTCTCAATTTGTCTGTCATAGTTGACGTGTACCTATGATGAAAATTACAGGCCTCTCTCATCTTTTTAAGTGGGAGAACTTGCACAATTGGTGGCTGACTAAATACTTTTTTCCCCCACTGTATAAGTGGAATGTTCCATTAGCAGCAAAACACCATTATCAAAAGTGTCCACAAATGCGATTATTCTTGTAATGCTTTTATTATAAAGGTGCATTTTAATGGTGTAAATGATCTTCCCCAAACTTGAAACTCACGCGCTGCTGATGTATGCCAGTTAGGCTCTACACCCCTTGTAAAGCGGATTAATGTGCTTCGTTTTAAGAAGTTATTTGGCCACTTTAGTTGTGATACAAACCTTATCAAAACATATAGGCCTATGAGCTCGGCTTCATGAGGTGTGGACTATGATTTGAAAAAATTCGCAAAAAAAAGCATGCTGTTTCTTGCCTTAAGCTGGGAATCATTCACAAGTGATAATCAAACCCAAACGGAATCTGCAGGGATTTTTTTCTATTTTCTGCAGCGATTTCTGCTGAAAATCTGCGGAATGCATTTTTTTGCCTTTAGTGTAGTAAAATGATTTAATAACATCGGGTTTTAATGTAAATAAATGCTTAATTTAGTGTATTAGAATCTACAGTTATCCTTCTACTAAAGCTCTGTCAAAAATTACCTCTACCTTTATATAATCCTTTTATCTTTAACGTTTCCTTCTGGAAAAATATGATAGATAAATAAATAGAGCGTCATCAACAAAGTGCAAAGGCAGATAAATGCTGATAATACACTGATGAATCCATCTATAAATACATAAACACCAAACAGATTAGATTAACAATTCTGTCTCTTCGTTCCTTTCCCCATATAACTATTCATTAACTATTATCAAATTGCTTCAAACCAAAACACAGAAAGAGCGGTAGAGTTTGGGGGTGTGTGACTGACATGCTTTTTAGTGCTCAATGCTATTATACTTTTTAAAATTACTCTCTGTGAGGCTCCTTCTACGCTGACTAAGTAGCATCTGATAATGTGAGAAAAGTCTCTCTACATCCACTGAGGAATCGTCACAATATGAACTGACATCCTGTCCTGTCTAGATGACATCCTGTCCTGTCTAGCTGACATCCTGTCCTGTCTAGCTGACATCCTGTCCTGTCTAGCTGACATCCTGTCCTGTCTAGATGACATCCTGTCCTGTCTAGCTGACATCCTGTCCTGTCTAGCTGACATCCTGTCCTGTCTAGCTGACATCCTGTCCTGTCTAGCTGACATCCTGTCCTGTCTAGCTGACATCCTGTCCTGTCTAGCTGTCCACCAGTCCACTGAACTCACTTGCATAGCGTCTAACTTGTCGATGTCAATGTATCTGTGCCACTCCTCTGCAGACACCTGGCTCAGAGCAGGGATGGCATGGACATAGTCCTTAATCACTTAGGCTGGATCTAGAACAGGTGAAGGCAGGGGTGCTTCTCTAGCACAGTCTGCAGTTTGATGGAGCTTGCTGCCATGGCAGACTGGTACAACTCAGTGCAGGAGAGCCTGTCTTCCTCTAAAGGCTGCTCAGCAGTCGTCAGCCCCAGCTGTTCTGCCATACTCAAACTGCATTTGCAGGTCCTCCAGCTTGCTGGCGATGTTGTGGGCTGTTGGCACAGAGGTCTCCTCCAGCTTGCTGGCGATGTTGTGGGCTGTTGGCACAGAGGTCTCCTCCAGCTTGCTGGCGATGTTGTGGGCTGTTGGCACAGAGGTCTCCTCCAGCTTGCTGGCGATGTTGTGGGCTGTTGGCACAGAGGTCTCCTCCAGCTTTGTCAGGTTAGTCTCTATCTCCACACTATGCTCCACAATGAACACTGCCTGGGCTTTCAGCTGGGCCTCGTGTTCCCTCATCCTGGACACACTTTGCCATTTCTGGTAAGGTGGTAGTGATGTCGGTGAGCAGATCCATGTACTATGCCAGGCACTCCACAGCGCGTATCATGAGCCCCACCTGGTCAGCTCAGCTTACACAGGCATCACAGAAGAATGGCCATTTCCCAGCATGAATGATCTCCGCTCCAGACAACCCTGGGGGTGCCTGACAGAACCCCTTCTTCACCAGAGCACACAGCCTGTTCACCTCTGGAAACACCTCTGGAAACACCTCCAGCACCAGGCTCAGGAGATGGGCAAAGCAGGTGACGTGTCCGGAGTTGGGGAAGAGGCCCTTCAAGATGCTGGTGAAAGCCTTCTTCATGTAGCTGGCTGAGTCACTTACAAAAGCCCACACATTGTTAAAGTCAACCCCATTGTTGTTGAGACAGGAAATGACAGCTTGGGGCACAGTGGTGAAGTTTCCTTTATCCAAGAAAACCAGGTCTGCTACAACAGGTCGCTCATCCACTGGCTGGAGTAGGATGGAGAGAGCACATCTTCCAAAGGCATCAGTCATCTCATCAAGGATGACATAAATGTTCTTTCCCTCTACAGCATCTTTGATGTCCTGCTCATATTGTAGATAGAGCTTAGGCCCCTTCTCAAGAGGTATATCTGCTTTGATTAATGTTCTTGTGAAGTCCAAGATGAACTCCTATCTGTCAGCTGTGGAGGGGTCTTTGCCGGCCAGGGTCTGTGTTCTTGTTTGGACAGGAAAAAAATGTAGTAGATAAATAACAATGGATAAATTTGGTAAATAAAATATTCTCAGGTTGAGTTCAATAGCAGGCCAGTGGATCACTTAAACCTGATAGTATGTCTCACACACAGAGACATTTTCAAACAATAATAGTTAACAAACAAAAAAGTCCCCCAAAATATGTCTGTGACTTGCTGCTTTTGTAATTCCTAACTTGTCACTTGTTTTGATAGCTCCACCACGTCACTTTGCCTAACTTGTTAGGTAGCTAACATTACCTCAGCTAAGTTAGCAAGCCTAGATTACGTGATGGAGCTGGAGTGACGACACCACATGGGAAGCTTGCCATCTCGCTTAATCTTCTCCCACTGGGCATCCTCTCATCACCATGTTTGGTCGTTCCATCTTCTCCCACTGGGCTTCCTCTCATCACCATGTTTGGTAGTGAGTGGAAACGCCAAGCGGATGCTTCACATTTATACATCTGGTGAAATATCTGTCTCGTTGTTCTATCTGTGGGAATACGTTCTGCATATTTAAGCATAGCTTCATGGGAGTTTTGGGAACCATTCGATAGGAAGTCTTCTTCTTCTGTGGGGTTTTACGGCGGACTACATCGTATTACGGTACCAAACACATCAACCATGTGGAAACCACGTTTGACTCTGTTCCATTTATTCCATTTCAAACATTACTATGATCCCGTCCTCCTATAGCTCCTCCCACCAGCCTCCTCTGTCGTACATGGATGCTCTAACAGCGTATCTTATATACCCCAATTTACATGTGTCGGGAACTCTTCCTCAAACATCAGTAATACCGATATCCACCACTCCTGGAATGCTTCAACCTATTGATCTAGCCCCAATATCCAACGGGACGCCAGAGATTACACCATTCACCAGTGCTCTGCTCTGAAAATCCAGGCTCTCCACTTCATATGACACTGATTCACGTGGTCATTCCAGCGTTAACTTCTGTTCTCTGACACGCAGGAAACATTCCACCTAATGCCTCCTCTACCATGACTTTAAACTGATCACTCCACCTCTCCTAATGCCTCCTCTACCATGACTTTAAACTGATCACTCCACCTCTCCTAATGCCTCCTCTACCATGACTTTAAACTGATCACTCCACCTCTCCTAATGCCTCCTCTACCATGACTTTAAACTGATCACTCCACCTCTCCTAATGCCTCCTCTACCATGACTTTAAACTGATCACTCCACCTCTCCTAATGCCTCCTCTACCATGACTTTAAACTGATCACTCCACCTCTCCTAATGCCTCCTCTACCATCTTTGTGACTTTAAACTGATCACTCCACCTCTCCTAATGCCTCCTCTACCATGACTTTTAAACTGATCACTCCACCTCTCCTAATGCCCTCCTCTACCATGACTTTAAACTGATCACTCCACCTCTCCTAATGCCTCCTCTACCATGACTTTAAACTGATCACTCCACCTCTACTTTAATGCACTCCTCTACCATGACTTTAAACTGATCAACTACACTCTCCTAATGCCTCCTCTACCATGATTTAAACTGGATCACCCACCTTACTAATGCTCCTCTACCAAACTTTGTGACTTTATTAAACTGATCATCACCTCTCCTTAATGCCTCCTATACCATGACTTAAAACTTTAAACGATCACTCCACCTCTTCTAATGCTCCTCTACCATGACTTAAACTGATCACTCCACCCTCTCCTATGCCTCCTCTACCATGACTTTAAACTGATCACTCCACCTCTCCTAATGCCTCCTCTACCATGACTTTAAACTGATCACTCCACCTCTCCTAATGCCTCCTCTACCATGACTTTAAACTGATCACTCCACCTCTCCTAATGCCTCCTCTACCATGACTTTAAACTGATCACTCCACCTCTCCTAATGCCTCCTCTACCTCTTGTACTTTAAACTGATCACTCCACCTCTCTAATGCCTCCTCTACCATGACTTTAAACTGATCACTCCACCTCTCCTAATGCCTCCTCTACCATGACTTTAAACTGATCACTCCCCAAATCTACCTAATGCCTCCTCTACCATGACTTTTAAAACTGATCACTCCACCTCTCCTAATGCCTCCTCTACCATGACTTTAAACTGATCACTCCACCTCTCCTAATGCAACCTCTATCATCTTTGTGACTTTAAACGGATCTCCCAAAAAAAGCATAATTGTTGACAAATCACAATCCAACAATAAACTGATTTTCATTTCCAACTTTAATGAATTTTGCTGACTGACCGACCGGACATTATCATGATCCATGTACTGTAAGATCCACTGTCCTTATACTGCTGTACCTTCAGTCAAGACAACCTCCTTTTTAAAGTCTGTGTCGTACCTTGGCTAAATTAGTTGATGTTTTCTTGTTATTGTGTTGTTGTTGTTTGGTCCTGTTTTCGCCAGCAGCCAAACAGCTGTTGTTGTTTCTGGTTCTGATGTTACCGTCAGCGTCCACTCTACATCGCCATGCGAGCCGCTCTCCAGAGGGGCAGGCTCCTCTCCGCGGCCTAGCCGCTCCGCACTCCCACCGACCACTCATAACACATGCTGCCCTCCTGGCCAAGCCTACGCATCAATGCGCTCCTCACTTCCTACTCTCGCCAACTCCATCTCCTTCTACCTCTCCTCTCCATCTCCTCTCCTCTCCCTCTCCATTCTCTCTTCCTATCCTCTCCTCTCCTCCTCCATCTCTTCTTCTCTTCTTTCCTTTCCTCTTCTGGGCTATTCACTCATCATATCGCCGTTTTTACCTTGATCTATTTTTTTATTCCCATTATCAGTAAGGATAATCACTGGAACCATGTGGTAGTCACAGAGAGAATGGTTTAACATGGTTTAACATAAAATGGTTTAACAGGGTTTACAGTTTTTCTCGATTGCTAAGACACATTTCTTGAAAGCTGCTCTCCTTTTCTCTTAACTGTAAACACAAAACCCAATTTTCAAGCTACATTCACAAAACCTCAGACTCTTCTTGCAAAACCAAACTTTCACCTCAAAACAGTTCAATCTGTGCTCAAAACTGAACTATGTTGTCAAATCGTGCCCCGAGTCAATCAAAATTAAAAACACTACTGAACAGTCACTAAACACTACGTAGAAAAATAGAAAACACAATGCTCAGGACATGAAGCTGGAGAAATAAATGTTTATTGTTCACTGTAGGCTAAATGCATGTTGCAAAACAAAAAAAAACTGCATTTAGCACTTGTACAAAAAGACAAAACTGAAATCTTGTGCATTTACATGTAGCACTTGTAAAAACAAACAGAAATCTTATGCGTTTGCCACTTGTGTACAGTAAGCCCATGTAAAAATAAAGTACAAAAATATACAAATAAGTGCATTACTCAGCCACAGCATCATGTCGCCGTACTGGGTCAGGCCACAGGACTTCATCCACATCACAGGCCACATTTTGTCTGGCCAGGCAACGGGGGAAAAAAACCCTGGCATGCCGTATCCAGGCTTGGCATGCCTCCACACCTATGTCACCACAGGCAAGTCCCATGGCTTGCAGGAGATTTACCCTGGTGTAAGGTTGGCGTTCATATACCTTCCACCGCCATGAGGAGAAGAATTCCTCAATGGGGCTTAGGAAAGGGGAGTACGGTGGAAGGCAAAGATTGATAAAACCTTGGTTCATATTGTACCACTCTCTAACCTGGAGGGCTCTGTGAAAACTCACATTGTCCCAAACAACAACATAGATGGGATGCTCATCCTGCTGCCCTAACAAAGCATCTCGCATGTGATTGAGGAAAATGAGGAGCTGGTGAGTGTTGTAGGGCCCCAGGTTGGCATGATGGTAGACAACCCCATGATTGCTGATGGCAGCACATAATGTGACATTGCCACCACGCTGCCCAGGAACACCAACAATGGCCCGATGGCCAATCACATTACGGCCTCTCCTTCTCCTTTTGGTGAGATTAAACCCAGCTTCATCCATGTAGATGTATTGATGGGGTCTTTCCATTGCATCCAGTTGAAAAACCCTCTGTAGAAATAGATATAGTTTTGTAAGTGATACGGAAAAAGTGATTTAGGCCACTACAGTAAATCACTACTTAGAGTAATCAACATTGAATGTGTCTGGATATATGCCAACCTGTACATACTGGAATCTTTGCTCTTTGACTCTGTCTGAGTTGCGATCAAAGGGCACTCTGTATAGCTGTTTCATGCGCAGTCTGTTGCGCTTGAGGACACGATCAACAGTAGAGAGGCTGACACTGTTGATACCCTCAAAATTTAAATGGTCCTCAATGATCTTCTGCTGAATTTCGCTCAGTTTAATGGCATTGTTCTCACGGACCATATCAACAATTAGGGTCTCTTGGTGTGGGGAGAACATACCTGTCCTCCCACCCCCATGTGGCAGTCTTTCAATTCTACAAAAAGAGAACATGGAGTTACAAAAAATATACATGGAATACTAGGCCTACAAACAGTTAGACCAACCCTCCATTACAATACTACAGTACATTGGTACAGTGATGTACTGAAACATATATTTACTTACAGTATACTGTGGTACAGTATATAGTATGTCATACAGTAATTGCTGTCAACATTTACATACTGTACTATAATGTCAAAAAAAGGTAATTACCTGTTCTCTTCTCTAAATCTTCGGATTATGGTGGACACAGTGAATCTAGTGATGTTTGGTTGTACCCTTTGTCCAGCCTCCCTCATGCTCATACCATGGACAAGAACATGGTCAATCACAGTAGCTCTGATTTCATCAGATATTACTGTTCTTTGTCTTCGCTGACCACCTCGACCTCCTCTCACAGGAACTCTTCCTCTCAGATTTCTATCCATTGTAGGGCCTCACAAACCAGTGCTCTCTGAACTGGCTTACTGTATATGTTCCCTCACATCATTAGCCACAAGTGTGATCAATTTTGAGTTGCTGTGTTCAAGTGGTGACACCTGTGCTCTAATTGTGTTTGACTTTTGTCACCTGTGCTCACCATTATGCAGCACGGGTGCATCACAATGAAAATGTGTTGGCAAGTTATGTCTAAACAGGTGAAAAGTGCTTATGGTTTTGCCAAAAGAGTGATTGATTCAATCAGTGGGTTCAGGCAACTGAGCATTTGGTTCAGACAATAGGGTTTAGTGTTTTAGCAATTGAGAAAAACTGTAAAACGTGTGTCTGTTATGTATATACTGACTAACAAAGTGGAGTTGGATCAGCTAGGTGATGTTAAATGGAGTTGCATCAGCTAGGTGATGTTAAATGGAGTTGCATCAGCTAGGTGATGTTAAATGGAGTTGGATCAGCTAGGTGATGTTAAATGGAGTTGGATCAGCTAGGTGATGTTAAATGGGGTTGCATCAGCTAGGTGATGTTAAATGGAGTTGCATCAGCTCAGTGAGTGAGTTAAATGGAGTTGATCAGCTAGGTGATGTTAAGGGGGTGGCATCAGTCTAGGTGATGTTAAATGGAGTTGCATCAGCTTAGGTGATGTTAAAGGAGTTGCATCAGCTAAGTGATGTGATGTTAAATGGAGTGCATCAAAGGTGATGTTAAATGGAGTTGCATCAGCTAAGTGATGTGATGTTAAATGGAGTTGCATCAGCTAGGTGATGTTAAATGGAGTTGCATCAGCTAGGTGATGTGATGTTAAATGGAGTTGCATCAGCTAGGTGATGTGATGTTAAATGGAGTTGCATCAGCTAGGTGATGTTAAATGGAGTTGCATCAGCTAGGTGATGTTAAATGGAGTTGCATCAGCTAGGTGATGTTAAATGGAGTTGCATCAGCTAGGTGATGTTAAATGGAGTTGCATCAGCTAGGTGATGTTAAATGGAGTTGCATCAGCTAGGTGATGTGATGTTAAATGGGGTTGCATGTGAATAGTAAATGGTAAACGCATCTGAAATGCAGACATACCCTATTTATATCCCCTATCCCCTTGTAGTTATATAGGATATATACACTGCTCAAAAAAATAAAGGGAACACTTAAACAACACAATGCAACTCCAAGTCAATCACACTTCTGTGAAATCAAACTGTCCACTTAGGAAGCAACACTGATTGACAATACATTTCACATGCTGTTGTGCAAATGGAATAAACAACAGGTGGAAATTATAGGCAATTAGCAAGACACCCCCCAATAAAGGACTGGTTTTGCAGGTGGTGACCACAGACCACTTCTCAGTTCCTATGCTTCCTGGCTGATGTTTTGGTCACTTTTGAATGCTGGCGGTGCTTTCACTCTAGTGGTAGCATGAGCCGGAGTCTACAACCCACACAAGTGGCTCAGGTAGTGCAGCTCATCCAGGATGGCACATCAATGCGAGCTGTGGCAAGAAGGTTTGCTGTGTCTGTCAGCGTAGTGTCCAGAGCATGGAGGCGCTACCAGGAGACAGGCCAGTACATCAGGAGACATGGAGGAGGCCGTAGGAGGGCAACAACCCAGCAGCAGGACTGCTACCTCCGCCTTTGTGCAAGGAGGAGCAGGAGGAGCACTGCCAGAGCCCTGCAAAATGACCTCCAGCAGGCCACACATGTGCATGTGTCTGCTCAAACGGTCAGAAACAGACTCCATGAGGGTGGTATGAGGGCCCGACGTCCACAGGTGGGGGTTGTGCTTCCAGCCCAACACCGTGCAGGACGTTTGGCATTTGCCAGAGAACACCAAGATTGGCAAATTCGCCACTGGCGCCCTGTGCTCTTCACAGATGAAAGCAGGTTCACACTGAGCACGCGACAGACGTGACAGAGTCTGGAGACGCCGTGGAGAACGTTCTGCTGCCTGCAACATCCTCCAGCATGACCGGTTTGGAGGTGGGTCAGTCATGGTGTGGGGTAGCATTTCTTTGGGGGGCCGCACAGCCCTCCATGTGCTCGCCAGAGGTAGCCTGACTGCCATTAGGTACCGAGATGAGATCCTCAGACCCCTTGTGAGACCATATGCTGGTGCGGTTGGCCCTGTGTTCCTCCTAATGCAAGACAATGCTAGACCTCATGTGGCTGGAGTGTGTCAGCAGTTCCTGCAAGAGGAAGGCATTGATGCTATGGACTGGCCCGCCCGTTCCCCAGACCTGAATCCAATTGAGCACATCTGGGACATCATGTCTCGCTCCATCCGCCAACTCCTGGACAGTCTGTGGTGCAACGTGGCGTTGGTGGATGGAGCGAGACATGATGTCCCAGATGTGCTCAATTGGATTCAGGTCTGGGGAACGGGCGGGCCAGTCCATAGCATCAATGCCTTCCTCTTGCAGGAAAACTGAGTTGGCAGATGCTTTAGTCCAGGTCTGGGAGGAGATCCCTCAGGAGACCATCCGCCACCTCATCAGGAGCATGCCCAGGCGTTGTAGGGAGGTCATACAGGCACGTGGAGGCCACACACACTACTGAGCCTCATTTTGACTTGTTTTAAGGACATTACATCAAAGTTGGATCAGCCTGTAGCGTGGTTTTCCACTTTAATTTTGAGGGTGACTCCAAATCCAGACCTCCATGTGTTGATAAATTTGATTTCCATTGATAATTTGTGTGTGATTTTGTTGTCAGCACATTCAACTATGTAAAGAAAAAAGTATTTCATAATATGATTTCATTCATTCAGATCTAGGATGTGTTATTTTAGTGTTCCCTTTATTTCTTTGAGCAGTGTATATAGATATAGATGTCTGTCAGTATTCTCATATGTCTGTCAGTATTCTAATCTGTCTGTCAGTATTGTCATCTGTCCCTCAGTATTCTCATCTGTCTGTCAGTATTCTCATCTGTCCCTCAGTCTTCTCATCTGTCTGTCAGTATTCTCATCTGTCAGTCGGTATTCTCATCTGTCCCTCAGTATTCTCATCTGTCTGTCAGTATTCTCATCTGTCTGTCAGTATTCTCATCTGTCTGTTAGTATTCTCATCTGTCTGTCAGTATTCTCATCTGTCTGTCAGTATTGTCATCTGTCCCTCAGTATTCTCATCTGTCTGTCAGTATTCTCATCTCTGTCAGTATTCTCATCTGTCCCTCAGTATTCTCATCTGTCCCTCAGTATTCTCATCTGTCTGTCAGTATTCTCATCTGTCTGTCAGTATTCTCATCTGTCCCTCAGTCTTCTCATCTGTCTGTCAGTATTCTCATCTGTCTGTCAGTATTCTCATCTGTCTGTCAGTACTGTCATCTGTCTGTCAGTATTCTCATCTGTCTGTCAGTATTCTCATCTGTCTGTCAGTCTTCTCATCTGTCTGTCAGTATTCTCATCTGTCTGTCAGTATTCTCATCTGTCTGTCAGTATTCTCATCTGTCCCTCAGTCTTCTCATCTGTCTGTCAGTATTCTCATCTGTCTGTCAGTATTCTCATCTGTCTGTCAGTACTGTCATCTGTCTGTCAGTATTCTCATCTGTCTGTCAGTATTCTCATCTGTCTGTCAGTCTTCTCATCTGTCTGTCAGTATTCTCATCTGTCTGTCAGTATTCTCATCTGTCCTTCAGTATTCTCATCTGTCTGTCAGTATTCTCATCTGTCTCAGTTTCTTGTCTGTCAGTATTCTCATCTGTCGTCAGTATCTCTCGTCTGTCAGTATTCTCATCTGTCTGCTATCTCATCTATCCTCTATTCTCATTGTCTTCCCCGCAGTATTCTCATCTCTCGTCTGTCA
>LR778281.1:48836019-48888512 GCA_902810595.1 Coregonus sp. 'balchen'
GCCTACCCTATGCTTTGATTTCATTCCCCCTTTCTCTCCAGATAAAACTTGCGACTTGTGACTGCAGGCCGCCCAACAAACTCCCCCGCTTGACCCTATCCCCTCCTCTCTTCCCCAGACCATCTCCGGTGACCTTCTCCCCCCCTCACCTCGCTGATCAACTCTCCTTGACCGCGGGCTATGTCCCTTCCGTCTTCAAGAGAGCGAGATTTTGCACCCCTCCCCCAAAAAACCCAACCCACTCCGATCCCTCTGATGTCAACAACTACAACCATATCCCTTCTTTTTTTCTTTCCAAAACTATTGAGCGTGCCGTCTTCACCAACTCCCCTTGCTATCTCTCTCAGAATGACCTTCTTGATCCAAACCATCGGGTTTTCAAGACTGGTCATTAAACTAGACTGCTCTTCTCTGTGCCCACGGAGGCTCTCCGCACTGCAAAAGCTAACTCTCTCTCCTCTGCTCTTGTCCTTCTAGACCTGTCTGCTGCCTTTATAACTGTGAACCATCAGATCCTCCTCTCCACCCTCTCCGAGCTGGGCATCTCCGGCGCGGCTCACTCTTGGATTGCGTCCTACCTGACCGTCGCTCCTACCAAGGGGGCGTGGCGAGAAGCTGTCTCCGCACCACGTGCTCTCACCACTGGTGTCCCCCAGGCTCAGTTTCGGGCCCCTCTCCTATTCTCGCTATACACCCAAGTCACTTGGCTCTGTCATATCCTCACATGGCCCCCTCCTATCATTGCTACGCGGGCGATACACACTAATCTTCTCCTTTCCCCCTTCTGATAACCAGGTGGCGAATCGCATCTCTGCATGTCTGGCAGACATATCAGTATGGGGGTGACGGGTCACCACCTCAAGCTGAACCTTGCAAGACGGAGCTGCTCTTCCTCCCGGGAAGGACTGCCCTTCCATGATCTCGCCATCAAAAGTTGACAACTCCGTTGTGTCCCCTCCCGAGTGCGAAGAGTCTTGGCCCTTTACCCTGGACAACACCCTGTCGTTCTCCCTAACATCAAGGCGGTGACCCATCCTGTAGGTTCATGCTCTACAAAAATTCGAGAGTACGACCCCGCCTTACACGGAAGCGGCACAGGTCCTAATCCCCGGCACTTGTCTCTCCCGTCTGGATTACTGCAAACTCGCTGTTGGCTGGGCTCCCGCCTGTGCCATTAAACCCCTACAACTCATCCAGAATGCCGCAGCCCGTCTGGTGTTCAAACCCTTTCCCCAAACCCTTTTCACGTCACCCCCCCCGCTCCTCCGCACACTCCACTGGCTTCCAGTTGAAGCTTGCATCTGTTACAAGACCATGGTGCTTGCCTATGGAGCTGGGGAACGGCACCTCCGTACCTTCAGGGACTGATCAGTCCCACAAACCCCCCAAAGAGGCATTGCGTTCCCTCCACCTCTGGCCTGCTGGGTTTCCCCTTCCTCTGCGGAAGCATGTTTCCCGCTCAGCCCAGTCAAAACTGTTCGCTGCTCTGGCACCCCAATGGTGGAACAAGCTCCCTCACGACGCCAGGACAGCGGAGTCACTCACCCCTTCCGGAGACATTTGAAACCCCACCTCTTTAAGGGAAAACCTGGGATGGATAAAGTAATCCTTCTACCCCCCCCCCCCAAAAAAAATAACATTGTAAAGTGGTTATCCCACTGGCTATAAGATGAATGCCCCAAATTTGTAAGTCGCTCTTGGATAAGAGCGTCTGCTAAATGACGTAAATGTAAATGAAATGTATTTCGGGAAAATGGGTTCCTAAAATTCCCCAACAACAGCTGATTGGTCAATAAACATTGGATGATTGGAGAGCTGACCCCCGCCCTCGTCAGGACGCAGCTGTCTCCAATTACCAACCTCCTTCTGAAGCTATATAAGCCCCAGTTCTGTTGCTCAGAAGGGGGGGGGGGCAGAGTGAAGAGTGGCTAATGGCTGAAAGTTATACATGTTTGGTTGTTGCTAAGACATTTGGTATGTACTGTGTAGTTGTTGCTAAGACTTTTGTTATGTACTGTGTAGTTGGGTTTCTGTGAGACTGATTGTAATGTTTTGTGTTAGTTTGTTGCTCAGAGAGTTTCTTTAATGTCCTGAGTTAGTTTTTTTCTCAGGTTTTGTTTTTGAACCAGTTTGTTTTATTCTGTTTTATTTTTCCCAAGGGGGAAGGAAGGCACCTAGGAGTGCTTAGCAAGCCCCGCGGCATACATACCCTAAAGTTGACTGTCTATGCACACAGAAAGACCTGGGGACATCCTTGTATTTTGGTTAGTGCACCAGGTGGTGCTAGTTAGTAAGTAGTGGGTAGGCAGTAAGGGAGGAGAGGGGCTTTGGGTATTTACTTTCTTTGCTTTGGTTCCGTCCAGCCCTTTTTTCCCCCAACTACCGTGCGAAAGGGAAAAAATTCCCCTGTTAACGGTATTCTCTGTGCCTTTGTCATCCTTTCTCACACCTACTTCCATACCTCTTTCACACCCCCGGAGATTGAGTTGTAGCAGGGGGTTGCGTTCCCTCTTCCGAGAGGAGTGCGTAAAACAGATGTTAATCTTTTCAGTAAACGATCTGAAGTGTCTAAAGAGTGTGCAGTACCTGCATAAAGACGCTGGTCCTCCTGTGGACTTCAGACAGAGAGGGCAGCAGGGGTAGAGCGTGCTGCAGGATGATCTCACTGTTGTCCTTTTCCCCCCTCCTGTAGGAGCAATCAACATCACCCCTCCTCGAGCCTGCAACATCAACATTTAGTTGAATGATATTGTATTGTAATCACAATATCAACAGGTCATATTTGTGGGTCCATACTTAAAAACTCTTGCTTAAACCTCAGGTGTAGTCCTTATGGAATAAAAGCTAGGTGTTAGCTTTTCCCATCGGAAAACGTGTCACCGTTAGCCACTAGCTGACCCGCATTATTATTTCCGTTAACAAATACTGCTTCAGCCAACTAAAAGAAGACGTAGTTGGACGTGATTTAACACTTTTTCATGAAAGAGTCCTTAACAGAAGTCATTGGTTGATTCGTTATTTGTTCCCGGAAATACAAGTAAATTGTGGTAGCTAGGCGGCTAATTCTGACATGTTTTCCAATGGGAAAACTAACACCTAGCATTTTTTGTTCCAGAAGGTTTACATCTGAGGCTTAAGCAAGAGTTTGAAAGTATGGACCCAGGATGTTTAAGAAACCAAATACTGACCAGAATCTGGCTATACAGCTGTGTAACCTTCTCTGCTTGATTTGGCCATTGTTGAAATCCAAGCATCTCTGTAGCCTTCGCTATGGCAATCTAGAGAGAAGATACAAGTATATTACATTAATTTATACCACAACAAATTATTGTCAAGTCCAACACCAAAACTACATGCAGCCAGGTGATCTAACCAAGTTCCATTTACTTTACCGAAACAACCACCAACTACACCGGACTTGTGTGTGTACACGTGACAAGGAATTACCTCTAGTTTAGGATGGATCGTTTTGGGATTGACGATGCCAGGAAAGAGATCCTCCATGATGCTTTTAAACAGAGAACGTCCTCAGGAACCACTTGGGTAATTAGAGTCTTGTAAAGCACAGATCAGACGCAGCATTCCTCCTCTGGGGTCAGGCCACACCTGGAATATCACACCGCCTTTACTCACAACGTTTTTCACAACACAACAACAACTCCAGTATGTGTACTGGCAAGTTGAGATTAATGAGAGAAGCAAAGAGAATATGGTAGTGACCAGTGACACAGCCTTTTGTTTACCATTCAAGGGAATGCCTTTTGGCCTCAAGAATTGCAGAGGATTCTTGTTTCTTTAATACTTACGACAGCAACTGCAAATCTTCTCTTCTGACCAGCGAGAACTAGCACTGACTTTATGGCTCTCATTCCAAAATCATAATGGTCCTAGAGTACAGTAGAACCCAAAAGGAAGGGAAAAAACACAAAGACAAAATGGAGGACATAAGACATCAACCCAGGAGACTCATTTGAGCAGGTAATTTTTTCGATTATCGAATCTGCTTTCCCTGTGGTATTAGGTATCCCTTGGCTAGCACTCCACAACCCCACCTTCTCATGGCCGCAGAGGGCTCTCACGGGGTGGTCGCGAGAGTGTCAGGGTAGGTGTCCTAGATGCATTCCCCCTGAATACCTCGATCTGCTGGCGCAAGCGTTCTCTAAAACGCAGGCGACTAAATTACCACCCTCATCGGGTGGGGGATTGCGCGATAACCTCGGGTAGACGCGTACCTCCCAGGAGACATATATACCCCCTGTCACAGGCTGAAACGGTGGCTATGGAAACATATGTCACTGAGTCCCTGCGCCAGGGGTATATACACGTCCCTCCACTTCAACCCACCTCCTCGAGTTTCTTCTTTGTGAAGAAGAAGGACGGAGGTCTGCGCCCATGCTTTGATTATCGACCACTGAACAGGAGACGATAAGATTTAGTTACCCTCTCCCCCTCATTCCTTCGTGATTGAATCAATGCATGGGGCGGCTTCTTCACCAATTAGATCTCAGGGTGCGTACAACCTGGTGCGTATCCAAGAGGGAGATGAGTGGAAGACAGCATTCACCACAACCAGGGGGCATTATGAATCCCCTGGTGATGCCCTATGGTTTGATGAATGCCCCCATTTTCCAGTCCTTTGTGAACGAGGTGTTTCGGGACATGCTTGGTCGCGGTGTAGTGGTCACATCGATGACATCCTGGTGTTTCCTCTACGCGCGCCGAGCATGTGTCCCTGGTTCGCAAGGTGCTGGCCCGACTTTTGGGAAAAATTTACCTTTATGCTAAGGCAGAGAAGTGTATGTTTTTTCCAGCAGCCCCGACTCCTTCCTTGGAACCGCATTTTCCACCTCAGGTTGTGGAGATGGAGGGAGATCGCATTTCAAGCCGTGCGTAATTGGCCAACTCCAACCACGGTTTAAGGAGGTGCAGCGTTTCCTTGGCTTTGCCAACTACTATCAGAGGTTTACCCGGGGCTTTGGCAAGGTCGCAGCCCCTTACCTCCCCTTTTTGAAGCGTGGGCCGTCCCGGCTCCGCTGGTCTGCTGAGGCTGACCTGGCCTTCAGAAAAAAAACTGCGGGGTCTGTTCACCTCAGCCCCAGTACTGGCCCACCCAGATTCAATCCTAACGTTCTAGTGGAGGTGGATGCGTCCGAGGTTGGGATAGGAGCTGTCCTGTCTCAAGGGCTCGGGTACGCCACCCAAGCTCCGCCCCTTGCCTTCTTCTCTAAAAAAGCTCAGCCCGGCGGAGCGAATACGCCCGTTGGTGATCGGGGCTGTTGGCTGTTGTCCGAGCCTTGACCTGTGGAGGTAGGCTCTGTCGTAGCCGCCGTGACCGGGAGACCCATGGGGCACGCAAATTGGCCCAGCGTCGTCCAGGATAGGGGGGGAAGGCCGGAGGATGGGAGATTCAGTTGGTGAGCTGGGTTTGTAAAGGCAGGGTTTGGGTTTTATTTTTCCACGGGGGCCACAAAAAAAATTTTATATATAAAAAATAATAATAATAAATTTTAAAATGAATGTATGCACTCACTAACTGAATCGCTTGGATAGAGGTCTCTAAAAAGATAATGTATCTGGGTTATCCATGATATGTCTCTGGGGGGTTACACTCACCTCCTCTGTACCCAGGATCGGGGGGTCAGTGTTTTGGGGTTGAGCGAAAGTCTGGTGGCCTACCTTGGCTAAGGAGTGAGGGGGTAAAGCTCTCCTGCTCAGTGGCCCCCCAGATAAGCACCTAAGCACCTCCCAAGGGTAAGCTAAAACCATTTCCAGTTCCAAACGAACCATGGTCCATCTTGTATTGATTCTGACGGGTTTCCCCTCTCCCAGGGAACACCACATCGGTCGTTTGTGACCGCTTCTCCAAAAATCCTCCCACCCTAGCCTTTCTCTGCCCGGTCTCCCAGGCCCGGCAGACTGGGAGGCCCTGGTTTCCTCATGTCTTCCCCCCGGGACTACGGGGTGCCAGAGGATTTGTCCGACCGAGTTTCCCCCTTCACGTCCAAGGTTTGGAAAACTTCATGGAACTTGGGGGGCTCGTCAGCCTGACCTCTGGTTTTCCCCCCCGGTTTAATGGGGAGGTGGAAAACGAGTAATTTAGGATGTGGGGGAAAGGGTTTCCCGCAGCGGTCCTTTTCTGCCAGGACCGGGCGGGGAGTGGTCCGGTGTTCTTGCCATGGGCAGAATATGGCCAGAACTCTCTTCACCTCTCCTCTACAACCTAAAAGCCATCCTGGATTCGAGGCATCGGGTGGGGTGCCTTCAGTACTGTGGAGTGGGAGGGGACGGTCCGGGGGAAAACGTGCGGGGTTCCGGTGAGGGATATCCTCGATCCCTCCTTGTTCGGCATCTTCGGCATTTCGTCGTCACTGGAGTACTAACCACTGCCGCCCGATCATCATCACAATTGTCTTGTCCGTTATCAAAACACACCGGGTTCTATCCCTAATTAGTCGTGTATACGTGTTCCCTCTGACCCTTGTTCCTTTTTGGGTGATTGTTTTTTGTGAAGGTTAGTGAAGCTCGGTGGAGCCGTTTTATTTGTTCGACGGAGTATTTTCCTGTGTGCCTTGTATTTTCCAGTGCACCTGTTTTGTGACCTGGAAATTGTTGACGCAGTTCTGCGTACTGTATTTTGGCGGATAAGCCTGTATTCTGTGATTACCCTCCTGCGCCTGGACTCCTTTCAACCACCTCATCACTTTTTCAAAGGGACCCTCTGTAGAAAAGGGTTCCACATGGAACCCAAAAGGGTTTCTAACCTGCAACCAAAAAAAAAAAGTTATTCAAAGGTTTCTCCTATGGGGACAGCCAAAGAACCCTTTAAGGTTCTAAGATACCCACTCTAGAAAAAAAAAGGTCTATGTAGGTAAGTCCAACCTGCTGAGACAGCTGCTTGCGCGAGCTGGTAGAGGTTGACGTCTTCCGGGACAGTGATTTGGCTGATTTGAAGCCCTCAGAAACAACATTGATCTCAGAAATCAGTCAAAGTCAGGTACCATCATAGAAGACAGGCCGGAACAGGGACTTTAGGTTTGTCAGGTGACCCACTCGACCTTTGCAACTGAAAGAGAGAGGTCAACTGTCAAGAATCCGTTTTCGTTCCTGTCAAAGGGTGCTGAGGTGGGTGTGGTGTAGGAATCAGGCGCAGGACCAGAGGCTCATTTTCAAAGGTTTTTAGTGCAAAATTCAACAAAGCAACGCACATAAGCCTGAAGGCGAAATACCAGCGCACACAGGCGACAAAATAAACTGCGCACAAAACATGTGCAAAGAAACTACTCCAAAAACACTGGAGGGAAAGTAGCTCCACACGTAACAGAGGGGGCAATCACACACAAACACAGACACACACAACGAAACTAAATAGAACCTAACGAGACTAACTAGACACGGGTTTAAACAACATTAAGACCAAACCAAACGAACATGAAACAATAGATCGGTGCAGTTTAGTACCCGGGGCCGACGACCGCCGAAGCCTGCCCGAACAGGAGGAGGAGCAGCCTCGGCCGAACCGTGACATAACCCCCCCTTGACGCTCGGCTCCAGCCGTGCGCCGACCCCGGGACACCTCGGGACGACCAGGAGGACGCGGAGCAGGGGGGCGCGGGAATGGTCCCGGGGGAAAACTCCGACAGGAGAGATGGGTCTGGGATGCCCCTCCGCGGCACCAGCACCGCTCCTTCCGGGCCGTTCCCCCCCCCCACTCCACGAGATACTGGAGCCCCCCCCCATCCGGCGTCTGAGTCCAGATGGACCAAAACCGGTGTATGCCGAGCCCCCCTGCTGCCCCATGGGGGCGGAGGATTTCTCTCCTTCCCTTCATTGTCCTGGAGTGGACCAGCTCCCCACCGGCCTAGAGAGACACAGGGAACGGGGTTAATATTCGATATTCAACAGGTAGATTAAACTTATCACCCCCTCGTTCAATCTTCTCAGGACTTTAAAGGCCCCACAAACCGCCGACCCATGTTTCCGGCAGGGCAGGCGGAGGGGTAGGTTTTCTCGTAGAGACCCAGACTCGATCTCCGGGGGCGTACACCGGCCCCCCTCACTGCGGTGGAGATCGGCGCTCGCCTTGTGACGACGGACGGCCCCGCTTCGGTGGACGTGGGCAGCGTTCCACGTCTCTTCCGAGCCCTCATCCAATCATCCACCGCAGGCGCCTCGATCTGGCTCGCTGCCACGGTGCCAGAACCGGCTGGTAACCTAAAAACATTGGAAAGGGGTTAGGTTGGTAGAGGAGTGGCGGAGAGAATTCGGGGCCATCTGGGCCCAGGGAATGTAACGCGCCCACCCCTTTCAGGCCGGTCCTGGCAATAAGACCTCCGAAACCTACCCCATCCGGGTTTGACACGTTCTACCTGCCCTTACCTCCGGGGGGTACCCCGAGGTAAGGCTAACCGAGACCCCCAAACGCTCCATAAACGCTCTCCACACCCGGGGGGTGAACTGGGGGCCTCGATCAACACTATATCCTCGGGACCCCGTAATCCCGGGAAAGACGTGGGTAAATAGGGCCTCAGCATTTTGGGTTTAGGGCAGTAGAAGACCCGACATAGGGAGAAACACAGCCTTAGAGAAAACGCCACAACGACCAGGATGGTGGTATTCCCCTAGAGAGGGAAGGTCTGTTACAAAATCCACCGAGAGGTGGGACCCATGGTCGTTGTGGAAGGGGTAGGGGCTGTAACCCCGGGCAATGTCGGGGCGCCTTACACTGGCGCACACCGAGCAGGAGGAAGACAAAAACCCTCACATCCCTAGCCAAAGTGGGCCACCAGTATTTAGTGCTAAGGCAATGCACTGTCCGGCCGATACCCGGATGTCCAGGGGAGGGTACGTGTAAAGCCCAGTAAATGAGTCGATCCCGAATCTCGAGCGGAACGTACTTCCGACCCTCAGGACACTGTGGAGGGCTGGGGTCGGTACGCAAACGCTCGCTCGATTTCGGAATCGGACCTCCCACACCACCGGTGCCACAAGGAACGACTACGGTAGTATATGGGAGTGGGCTCAACGGACCTCTCCTCAGTGTCATACCGCCGGGACAGCGCATCTGCCTTACCAATTCTGGGACCCAGGGATGTACGTGATTTTAAATACGAACCTGGTGAGAAACATACTCCATCGAGCCTGGCGAGGGTTCAGTCTCCTCGCTGCCCGGATGTACTCCAGGTTCCGATGGTCAGTCAAAATGAGGGAAAGGGTGTTGAGCCCCCTCAAGGCCAATGCCTCCACACCTTTAAGGGCTTGAACTACAGCTAACAGCTCCCTGTCCCCAACGTCATAGTTACGCTCCGCCGGGCTGAGCTTCTTAGAGTAAAAAGCACAGGGGCGGAGTTTAGGTGGCGTGCCGGACCGTTGAGAGAGAACGGCCCCTATACCAGCCTCAGACGCGGTCTACCTCAACCTGAAAGGGTTAATGAGGATCCGGATGCGCCAAGCACCGGAGCCGACGGTAAACAGGGTCCTTCAGTCTCCTAAGGCCCTGTCCGCATCGGCTGACCACTGCAGTCGCACCGGACCCCCCCTTCAGAAGGGACGTGATGGGAGCTGCCACCTGTCCAAAACCCGGATATACCTCCGGTAGTAATTCACAAAGCCCAAAAACTGCTGCACCTCTTTTACAGTAGTTGGGGTTTTCGCCAATTACGCACCAGCGGACACACGATCCACCTCCATTCTCACCCCTGACGCGGACAACCGATAACCCAAAAAGGAGACCGACTCCTGGAAAAACAGACATTTCTCTGCCTTGACATATAAGTCGTGCTCCCAACAGCCTCCTCAATACACGACGCACCAGGGTTATATGCTCGGCTCGGGTAGACGAGTACACCAGAATGTCATCAATGTACACGACCACCCCTTGTCCCTGCATATCCCGGAAAATCTCATCTACGAAGGATTGGAAGACTGATGGAGCATTCATCAACCCATATGGGCATGACGAGATATTCGAAATGACCTGACGTGGTACTAAACGCTGTCTTCCATTCGTCACCCTCCCTAATGCGCACCAAGTTATATGCACTCCTGAGATCCAGTTTTGTGAAAAACCGCGCTCCATGCAATGACTCCGTCATGGTCGCAATCAGAGGGAGTGGATAACTGTATTTCACAGTAATCTGATTGAGACCACGGTAATCAATGCACGGGCGCAAACCCTCCATCCTTCTTTTTCACAAAAAAGAAAACTCGAGGGAGGCGGGAGAAGTGGAGGGCCGAATGTATCCCTGTCTCAAAGATTCGGCTATGTAAGTCTCCATAGCTTTTCTCTCCTCTTGAGACAAAGGATACACATGGCTCCGTGGGAGCGCTGCTCCTGCCTGGAGATCAATCGCACAATCCCCCTGTCTATGAGGAGGCAACTGCGTCGCCCTAGTTTTGCTAAACACGAGAGCTAAATCCCCATATTCAGGCGGAATTGTGCAGTGCGGGCACTTGGTTTGGAACTCTCCACCGAAGTCGCCCCCACAGAAAACACCCAGACATCGCCCCTCGCACTGAGCAGACCACCCCATCGAGAGCCCCTCTGTTGCCACGAAATAAGCAGGGTTGTGGGTGCTTAACCAGGGAATCCCCAGCACCACTGGGTACGCAGGAGAGTCGATCAGATACAGCTGTATAGTCTCCTCATGACCCCCCTGCGCACACATCCGAAGTGGCGCTGTGATCTCCCTGATCAACCCCCGACCCCAACTGGACGGCTATCTAAGGCATGAACGGGGAGGAAAAGGTTTGTGAACAGGTAGGAGAGGTCCCTAACTCAAAAACAAAACTTCCGATCAACAAAAATTCCCAGCTGCGCCTGAATCTACGAGCGCCTATGCTGGGAATGAGGTGCAACCTGTGGAAAACACACAGGTATACAAAAGTGCGCAACAGAAAGCTCTGGGTAAGTGGGACGTCTACTCACCTGGGAGGCCCCCCCAGTGCGTGGCCTGGTTGTCTTCTCCCCCGGAGAACCCTCCCCAGCACCTGGCCGCAGGTGGCCCTCCACGACCGCACTTGGTGCAGGAGACAGGCCCCCTCGGGCTCCTCCTACTCCGTTCTCTAGCGCCGGCACCCCCGAGCTCCATAGGGCTCGGCTCGGAGAGGCCGGAGAGCGGAATGGACGGACTCCCCTCGGGACGTCCACGGGTGGCCAGCAGGGTGTCCAGACGGATGGACATATCGACCAACTGGTCGAATGTAAGATGGGTATCCCTGCAGGCCAACTCACGTTGAACGTCCTCTCGTAGGTTACATCGAAAATGGTCGATGAGAGCCCGCTCATTCCACCCTGCATCAGCCGCTAGAGTCCGGTACTCAAGAGCGAACGCCTGCGCGCTCCTCCTCCCCTGTCTCAACTGGACTAGACGCTCCCCCGCCGCTTTGCCCTCAGGTGGATGGTCGAACACGGCCTTGAAGCGGCGGGAGAACTCTGCGTAGGTCACGGTGTTGGCGTCCATTCTCCTCCACTCGGCGTTAGCCCACTCCAACGCCTTGCCCGTGAGACAGGAGATGAGGGCGGAAACGCTCTCGTATCCCGAGGGCACCGGGTGTACAGTGGCCAGGTAGAGCTCCACCTGCAGGAGGAACCCCTGACACCCGGCAGCTGTTCCGTCATACGCCCTCGGGAGCGAGAACCGAATCCCCCTGGGTTCCGAACCTAGGACTGGTGGACCGACCGATGGGGTGGACAGAATAGGTGGAGGTGTGGGTACCCGGCTGGCCTCCCATCGGTGCAAGGTGTAGATTACCTCCTGTAGAGCGGTCTCCAGTTGTCGAATCTGGCCATCTTGTCCACGGATATGCTCCTCGAGCGACACAGGCGTCTCTGCCGATCCTGCTGATTCCATTGGGGTGTGTGATTCTGTCATAAGGTGCTGAAGGTGGGTGTGGTGTAGGAATCAGGCGCAGGACGCAGAGGCTCAGTTCAAAGGCTTTAGTGCAAAATTCACACAAGCAAACGCACAATAAGCCTGAAGGCGAATACCAGGCGCACACAGGCGACAAAATAAACTGCGCACAAAACATGTGCAAAGAAACTACTCCAAACCCTGGAGGGAAAATGTAGCTCCAACACGTAACAGAGGCGCAATCACACACAAACACAGACACACACAACGAGAACTAAATAGAACACTAACGAGGACTAACTAGACACAGGTGTACAACATTAAGACCAAACCAAACGAACATGAAACATAGATCGGTAGCAGCTAGTACTCCGGGGACGACGACCGCCGAAGCCTGCCCGAACCAGGAGGAGGAGCAGCCTCGGCCGAAACCGTGACAGTTCCTATTCTGTGGTATTAGCTACGATGTTTTCGAAAGGTTATAACAGGTTATAAAATATTATTAACAGTTATAAAATGTTTTTAAAAGGGTATGAACTTAAACTAAACATGACAGATCATGTTACCCTGGATTCATCGTGATGAAGAATCCACATGAGGCGTTCAGTCGTATATCTCTTCCCTCGAACACAAACCTTTGGTAAAAACAGAGTAAATATCAAATATATTTGACTGCTCAAACTAAACTATTCACCTGTTCAGTTAAATCAATGTAAAATGAAAAACTTCCCAGCCATAAAAATACAAATCAGTCTAAAGAACACAGTAAGTTCCAGAGGCATACCGTAAACTGTGACTATGCATGGCAGCCTTAATGGACTGAAGCTGAGCAGCGATGACTGACAACACCTCCACGTTGATACAGTTAAACTCATCAAAACAACACCAGGAACCAGACTGCACCATGCCAGAGTACAGCTTCCCCATCATCTGGTAAGGGAATGTCACAGAGACATGAAATAAATTACACAACTACTTTATTGATTTCTACATTTGTGCAACTAACTCACAGTATACAGTAAAATGTATACATACTTCCACTCCACTTCTTCAGTCTCTACAACTGATGCAATGAGCTAGAACAAACATATTTCAATGCATCAAAAGTACAATAGCTATAGAGTTATAATGAGAATAGAAATGTCCATGGCTACCTTATAGTCCAGACTGTCAAAACAGTTCAGTACTAAACAGAACTTTCCAAGCGCCTGCAGAGGAAAACAACATCAACATGGTTTTACTTCCTGTAAATACAGTATCAGTTTGAATACAGAGCTACAAGGATGCCAGTGATGGTGGTTTCCCAAGAGTGTGGACATTCTCTTTTTCTACTACTGGCATTTTCAGGTCCACACACCGACTAACTTACTAAAGAAAAATACTTCCCAGGTTTTTATCCTACTTCAGTGACAGGTCCTTACCTTGGCCAGGTCCTTGACCGTCTCTGTCTTGCCAGTCCCAGAGGGTCCGGCGGGCGCTCCCCCCAGATGGAGGCTCAAGGCCCCGGTGAGGGTCAGCCAGCATCGGTCAGTGAGCGGCGTGATGACCAGTCGAGGGGAACAGCCCAGGTACACATAGCCATACATGAAGGAGGCCTGGGCATGGACCACGTAACACAGAGAGGTGCTGTCATGCCAGTCATAATGGAGCTGCCTGAAACCAACAGAACCAATGACAAAAAAGTGACAAAAAGTACAAATGTTTCATCTGGAGATCTGTTTTGGTTGGCTTACTAGCCAACATTAAGTTGTTCATGTAAGTAAGTCTTGTGCAGCTCTGAAGCTTACCTAAATTATCAACAATCATCTCAAACTCAGTAAAATTGAAAAAACATGCTCAGAAGTCCTAGCCTGATCCTAGATATGTTTGGCCTAACAATAGGAGTTATTCTGATCATAGACAACACAAAAAGATTTGGAACTAGTCTACATAAGGCCAGGTATTTCAAGAAAAATCAATACTAGGAGTAGCAACTATGATCAAAGCTGTGACCTTGTCCACTCAAAGTCGTCGGCACTGGTGATGCGGTTCTGGAGGAGATGGCGGAGGACGTCTCTGCAGTGGACCAGGATGGTCAGCAGGGCCTCTACGGTGGCCTGCTGGTGACAGGGCAGGGGCTCGGACACCAGGTCAGCCAGCTGCTGCTTCACCCCCACCATGCTCTCCAGCTGCCTCTCACTGCTGAAGCTTTCCTGGCAGTTCTTAGTGAACATGATCTGGGTCTAGGGGACAGAGGGAGAAGGAGGGTTTTGGTAGCTTGGGTACTAGTCTGTTTCTGCTCTCTTACCAACTCCTTATGGAAATGTCATGCCAAAATGTTTGGTTTGACAATGACAGCAATGGAGTTGGCAAGAGCACAAACAGATCTGGGACCAGGCTAGTGTTTGGAACACATGTTGGACACAACATCTTAAGATTTACTTGGCTAACAGCCACTCTACATTCATCAGCCTAGTGAACAGGAGCCGGAGGAACTTGCTACACTGTTCAACACATGTTGGGGTTTCTCCAATTGTGTAGATGGATAGTAATAGGTCCCGTCATCCTGTTAAACCTTGCAATGGGTAAACTTAACATGGGGGTCATATTCCTGTTAAACCTTGCAATGGTAACTTAACATGGTGAGAACGGTCATATTCCTGTTAAACCTTGCAATGGTAACTTAACATGGTGAGAACGTCATATCTGTTAAACCTTGCAATGGTAACTTAACATGGTGAGAACGGTCATATCCTGTAAACTTGCAAATGGTAACTTAACATGGTGAGAACGGTCATATTCCTGTTAAACATTGCAATGGTAATTAAACATGGTGGGGGAGGAACGGTCATATCCTGTTAAAAATCTATTCCTTGCAATGGTAACTTAACATGGTGAGAACGTCATATCCTGTTAATTAACTCTTGCAAAGGTAACTTACATGGTGGAACGGTCATATTCCTGGTAAAAATCTATTCATTGCAATGGTAACTTAACATGGTGAGAAAGGTCATATCTGTTTAACCTTGCATGGTAACTTAACATGGTTGAGAGAGGGAGAGAAACGGTTATATTCCTGTTAACCTTGCCAATGGTAACTTAACATGGTGAGAACCGGTTCATATTCCTGTTCTGTTAAACCTTGCATGGTAACTTAACATGGTGAGAAGGGTCATATCCTGTTAAACCTTGCAATGGTACTGAACATGGTGAGAGAGAACGGTCATATTCTGTTAACCCTTGCAATGGTAACTTACATGGTGCGAAAGTATATTCCTGTTAAATATTATTCCTTGCAATGGTAACTTAAATGGGTTGAGAACGGCCATATTCCTGTTAAACCTTGCCACAGGTAACTAACATGGTGAGAACGGTCATATCTGTTAAATCTATTCCTTGCAATGGTAACTTAACATGGGAGAACGGGTAATATTCCTGTTAAACCTTGCACTGGTAACTTACATGTGGAGGACGTAATATCCTGTTAAAACCTTGCAATGGAATTAACATGGTGAGACGGTCAATTTTACTGTTAACCTTGCACTGGTAACTTAACATGGTGGAACGGTATATTCCTGTTAAACCTGCAATGGAACCTTACATGGTGAGAAGGAGAACGGTCATATTCCTGTTAAACCTTGCAATGTAACTTAACATGGTGAGAACGTCATATTCCTGTGAAATCTATTCCTTGCAATGGAACTTAACATGGTTGAGAACGGCATATTCATGTTAACCTTGCAAAGGTAAACTTAACATGGTTGAGAAGGTCTATTTCCTGTTAAATTCTATTCTTGCAATGGTAACTTAACATGGTGGAGACGGTCATATTCCTGTTAAACCTTGCAATGGTAACTTAACATGGTGATGAGAACGGTCATATTCCTGTTAAACCTTTGCAATGGTAATTAACATGGTGGGAAGGGTCATATTACTGTAACCTTGCAATGGTAACTTAACCTGGGGAGAGAACGGTCTCATATTCCTGTTAAAACTTGCAATTGTAAACTTAACATGGTGAGAGAGAACGGTCATATTCCTGTTAAACTTGAATGGTAAATTTACATGGTGAGAACGGTCATATTCTGTTAAATCTATTCCTGAATGTAACTTAAACCATGGTTGAGAACTCATATTCCTGTTAAATCTATTCCGTGCAATGGTAACTTTAACAGGTGAGAAACGGTCATATTCCTGTTACCTTGCAATGTAACTTAACATGGTGTTGAGAACGGTCAATTCCTGTTAAACCTTTGCAATGGTAACTTTAACCATGTGAGAACGGTCATATTCCTGTTAAACTATTCCTGCAATGGTAAAATTAACATGGTGAGTGAGAACGGTTAATATTCATGTTAAACCTTGGCAAAGGTAACTTAACAGGTGAGAACGGTCATATCCTGTAAATTATTTCCTTGCAATGGTAATTAACATGGTGAGTGAGAACGGTCATATTCCTGGTAAACCTTGCAATGGTAACTTAACATGGTGGAACGGGTCATATTCCTGTAAAAACCTTGCAATGTAACTTACATGGTGAGAAGGTCATATTCGTTAAAACTTGCACTGGTAACTTAAATGGTGAAGAAGGGTCATATTCCTGTTAAACCTTTGCAATGTAACTAACATGGTTGAGAACGGTACTATTCTGTAAACTTGGATGGTAAACTTAACATGTGAGAACGGTCATTATTCCTGTTAAATCTATTCCTTGCCAATGGTAAACTTAACATGGTGAGACACGGTCATATTCCTGTAAATTATTTCCTTGCAATGGTAAACTTTTAACATGTGAGAACGTCATTATTCCTGTTAAATCTATCCTTGCAATGGTCTTAACATGGTGGAGAACGTTATATTCTGTTAAATGTATGCATTGCAATGGTTTTTGGTTTACCACGGTGAGAACGACCTGTCCGGGGGAGAGAGGGACCCATTTCTTAAAGTCTTAGGATTCCATTCGGACAATCCCTACTTCAAGCGCCTGAAATTATTGAAAAACTGATGACGGCTATCAGGCTAAAAGTTCACTTGGATATACAGTAGGGGTGTTGTAACGATTCGTTTTAAACAACGATTCGATTTGTATTCACGATTCGTGGTTGTCGATAGATTCAAGGACGTATTGGTTCATTTAGAAGATTACGATCGAAACGATTCAGTGACTTGAAAATCGATTCAGAACCTTTAGCCAAAAAGATTCAACCAGTGTGACTGAAATAAATACCTGGTAACAGTTGCATTTTTTGTAATGGCTGGCAAATAGTCTGATATTGTTTTAACAGTGTTCATGCCTCCATGCAGACCATCTGGTATTATGAAACTTACCCATACCTACGTTGACAGCAGCCCCGTCGTGTCATTCAAGCCTGTGTCCTGGAACAGTCTCACAAGTCCGTCTGTTATGGCTGTGCGGTTAGGTCAGCACCCAATTCAAGCAGTCCAATAAAAGTACGAGTAAACTCTCCGTTTGACTGGACACAGACACATGTAAACTATTTCTGCTCAGTTTTTGTGAGTCCTCAGATCCATCAAAAAAGCATTCAGTAAAGGGAAATCCTCAGAATAGGAAGACATGGGACTGCGTGTGTAGCTTTATGCATTTATTATCGGAGCTTTAGCAAGGGCTTGCGCCAATTAGTGTGCTCCTTGTTCTTTCATGTTGGTCAAATAAAGGATGGTTGAAATTCTTTGAGCCTTTATAAAATGCACCTGTTTTGTCTGCTAGTGTGGATTTTTTTTGAGCGGCAAAATCTTGCCACCACATTTCAGTGACGCTCATCGTTGCTTCAAGCCACTGCACCATCTGGAGCAACTGTCGAAAAAAGTATTCTTCGGTCTGGCTCCAGTGGCGTTCTTTGTAGGTGGCGAAACAACCAAAAAGGTGCTAATGTCTGTTGCTTTTTGGACACCCTGACAGTAGTGACAAGCAAATGTCCTGTGGTTTTAAGGTTAGATGAGAAGATCGGTCAAGTACGCAAAGGAGCGTAAGTAATTAGTAATTTGTCGCACTGCGTATCTGCGTACCAGTTATGTCACCCCTGCAATAAAAAAAGTCTGACGGGCTTAAATCCAATGGTTATTTCCTAGTATCGATAGATACAATCGATTATTACATTTTAAAACGATATTAGATAGATATATGTTGTCCAAAAGGCCAACTCGCCGCCGCACAGATCGATGTAGTTGGATCATATGAATTCTAAATCGATTACATTCGATGTAGTAGATGAATCGGTACAACCCCTATATACGTATCAACACGTTTGAACAGGAAAGAAAAAGCTGAATGCAAAATGGTTACTGTACCTTTACACTGTGTTGTACATCGCTGTTTTCCAGTTTCCCATTCCATTGCTCACAGAGCCACGTATTTGAACATTCTAAGAATTCAAAGAGAAGAAAGGAGTTGTGTGGGATTCTCGGTAACAGAAAAAAAACAGAATTAGGCCTAAAGAAAGGTTTCCATTGGTTGACTATCAATGATTAAACTATTTTACTTTGGCATGGTCACAGTTTCGCCCTCGGCTGAAAAGTATGGTTGCCACTACGTGGTGATCTAGCTGTTTCCTGGATGTCCAGGTGAGGTGACGGATGTTGCTGAGCATTTTGCAAGATTGAGGCTTAAAAAGTGTTTAGAGAAGGGATGAATGAAATTGATTGAAATAACATAAATGTTGTTTGAAAGTCTAATAAAAAATGTCGGAAACGTTTTGATACAAGCTTTTAAAGCCCAGGGGCCTAATCTGTCCACCAGCCGGCTCTCTCTCTGTCGAAACCGTCTGGTCACAGCGCCTCAGGAATGGAATTCAATGAAGCTATGAGACGAACAGCACTGGTTTTTAATTGGCTGATGTCTCAATCTCCACCCCTCTACGTAAACCCAGAATAACCGTGACTACATTCTGGACTTCAGAGCACAAGGCAGCACAAGGATATAAACAAGAATGAGTGAGAAACTGTAGGTACGGATCTTAGAAATAGTTTCACCTATATATACCGTTATATGCTCGGAACTCAGAATCAAATTGGGCTTCCCAAAAAATATATGTCAATGTTCATCATTTTCAAAGTCCCATATTAATTACACTGTACAGATTAGGATCGAATTTGATCACTTTTTGTTGCTGAGAAAGAAAAATTCCAGTGTATTTGAGGTTTAAACAGGCTTTTACAGTTTGTAATGTTTTCACTTAAATAGGTCAGACTTCATTTGACATAAAAAAAATTTTTAGCAAACACCTACAAAAAAATTTCCATTAATTACAATCAACATACTAATTCAATATTTTCCTTAAGTAGTAACTGGCTCAACTTAAGATCCTCATCTGTTTTATGAGGGAAGGCTCGCTCCATCTCCCGCCTCGTTCGAACCACCCCCTTTCCATTTTGAAGCAGTGATACCAGCTCTATATGCGGTAGCAATTGAGCCTGGGACGAGTTACAGCCCAGCTGCCCCTACAGACAGGGAAATTAGTGCATTTGTGCTTTGAGAGTCACTGTTTTTATAAAAGTGAAATACTAACTTTCAGCTGCTGCTATGGTTGAAACAAAATAGAGCGAATCCTTTGGATGGTTGCCTAATAATATGAGATGGGAACCGAATTGGCCGTGGGTTTGCTCTGTGACAGAACATACAGCAGAGCCTCCTTGCTGAGGAAGTAGAATCTGCAAAACGGTTCTTTGGATTCAAGATAATCCGAAAACCGAAAACCAAACAGTCAAGTGTTGAAATAAACGGCAACCTGAAGTAAACTAGGATAAACATAAATGTGGTTGAGAGGTGCGATGTGAAAATGTGTGAGTTTTACAGCCCAGCTGAACACCCTACAGACGGAAATTAAGTGAATGTCCTTTTGAGAGTCTTGCGTGTATCGTTGTGGTATGCTAGCCCTGGGTTCCAGTCTGCTTATATGTGGAGGCTAGCCTGGGTTCCAGTCTACGTATTCATTGTGGTATGTAGCCATGGGGCCAGTATGCTGTATCATGTGGTATGCTAGCCTGGGGCGTTCTGCTGTATCATGTGGTATGCTAGCCTGGGCGCAGTCGCTGGATCATGTGGTATGCTAGCACTGGGTGCCAAGCTGGTTTCTACTCATTATGAATGTCATGTTTGAGATGACAATGAATGACAAGGAGGGTTGACAAGATAGCAAAAAACATTATGCACCCAGCACCCTAACTCCCTCCAGATAGCGGGAAGAAAAGTCTGGCACCCAGCACCCTAACTCCCTCAGATAGCAGAAAACAGTCTGGCACCCAGGCACCCTACTCACTCCAGGATAGCAGAAACAGTATGGCACCCCAGGCACCAACTCCCTCATGATAGCAGAAACAGTCTGGCACCCAGGACCTAACTCCCCCAGATAGCAGAAAACAGTCTGGCACCCAGCACCCTAAACTCCCTCCTGATAGTGGTGCCAGACTGTTTCTCCTATCAGGAGAGAGTTAGGGTGCTGGGTGCCAGGACTGTTTCTGATAATCCACTCCAGATAGCAGAAAAATTCTTGCCACCCAGGCACCTAACTCCCTCCAGATAGCAGAAAAATTCTGGCAACCAGGCACCCAACTCCACAGATAGCAGAAACAGTTCTGGCACCGAGGCACCCAACTCCCTCCAGATAGCAGAAAAGTCTGGCCATCGGCACCCTACTCCCTCCAGATAGCAGAAACAGTCTGGCACCGAGGCACCCTAAACTCCTCCAATAGCAAAACAGTCTGGATTCAGGCAACCCTAACTCCCCCAGATTAGCAGAAAACAGTCTGGCACCAAGGGCACCCTAAAACTCCCTCCGATAGCAGAAAAACAGTCTGGCACCGAGGCACCATAACTCCCTCCAGATAGAGAAGAACAGTCTGGCATCAGGCACCCCAACCCTCCAATAGCAGAAACAGTCTTGGCCCCAGGCACCCCTAAACTCCCTCCAGATAGCAGAAACAGTTCTGGCACCGAGGCACCCTAACTCCCTCCAGATAGCAGAAACAAGTTGGGCACTCAGGCAACCCCTAATCCCTCCAGATAGCAGAAAAACAGTTGGCAACCCAGGCAACCCTAACTCCCTACAGTACCTCCAGACAATTCTGTATCTTCTCCAGGTGGATTTGCCCAGCCTGCAGCATATCCAGGACCCCAGGGGGCAAGTAGGCGTAAGCTGCTTCAGGCATTAGGCCTGTCATCTGTCCTCCGCATTGATCTCCTTCCATGATGATCCACCTCAGGAACACCTTGGCCTCCGCTGGGAAGCTGTCGAGAGAAAAGAGGTTCATTCATTTCAAAGTCAGAAATTACATATTTTGGATACATTAAATCAATATTTTTTGTTACTAATTTTGAGTCTTCTTAAAGGCCAAGTGCACTCAAAAACGTGATTTAATGTGTTTTATATATTACAGTATTACACACTTAGGTTGGAATAATACGGTGAAATTGTTGGAAAATATAATAAGTGCCCTTAAGAGCTGTTGGAAAAGAGCCGACTGAAATTCAGCCTGTTGTGTTGGGATGGGAGTTTTGGCTGCTGGTGACATGCCATGAAGTTAAATATTTAATAGACCAATTAAGAAAGAGATTCCAGTTCACCCCTCCCCACTCAGCTCACTCACAGAATGTGACCTTTGCTAAGAAGCAAAAAATTTGGGGGTACCATTTTAATGAAAAAAACAATCAACGTAGTGTGGTGCTTAATTGTTACGAAGAAGAGAATAGAAATGATTAGATATTGAGGAGAACGGCCTCATTGGACCTTTAGACCTATGTCCATGGTAGACTACCCGTCTAACCCAACATTATATAGATTAATGACGACATGTGAAAGTATTGTCTTCAACAGTGGCAGTCAAAAGAAACAAGTTCCAAAATCATTCAACCAGAAATATACTGAACAAAAAATATAAACGCACAGTTAAAGTGTTGGTCCCATGTTTAAATGAGCTGAAATAAAAGATCCCAGAAATGGGTTCCATACGAACAAAAAGTTAGTATCGCAAATGTTGTGCACAAATGTTGGTTACATCCCTGTTAGTGAGGCATTTCTCCTTTGCCAAGATAATCCATCCACCTGACAGGTGCAGCAGCATATCAAAAGAAGCTTGATAAAACAGCATTGATCATTACCACAGGTTGGCACCGTGTTCTGGGGACATTAAAAGGCACTTCGTGTGCAGTTTTGCACACAAACACAATGCCCAAGATGTCTCAAGTCTGAGGGAGTGCCACAATTGGCATGCTGAATGCAGGAAGGAATGTCCACCAGAGCTTGTTGCAAGCGAATTTAATGTTCAGTTCTCTACCATAAGCACCTCAAAGTCGTTTTAGGAGAATTTGGCAGTACGTTCCAACATGCCTCAACAAAACAGCACAACACGTGAACCAAGCAGCCCAGGACCTCCACATCCGGCTTCTTCACTGTGGTATTTCTGGGCCAGCCACCCAGACAGTGATGAAATTGAGGATTATAGGAGTAATTTATGTCTATAATAAACCTTTTGTGGGGAAAAAAACGTTGTATTCTAATTGGCTGGGCCTGGCTCCCCCCAGTGGGTGGGCCTATGCCCTCCCAGGCAACCCCATGGCTGGCGCCCCTGCCCAATCATGTGAATGAAATACAATAGATTAGGGCCTAATGAATTTATTAAATTAATGATTTCTTTATATGAACTGTTAACTCAGTTTAAAAATCATCGGAAATTGTTGGCATGTTGGTTTAATTTTTGTCAGTATGATGAATTGTCAGCAGCAGATGAAACACAGACAAGCAACACAATAAACAATACAACCAAAGTGCCATTATACACATCATCTGTAAATACAACACACACAGGTAAAAAAAAGGTCATACCCAAAAAAACCACCCCACAAAAAGGAAAACAACAATCGCTGCCTCGCCTTGATCACCGTCAGGCAGAGAAGATAGTCAGGTAAGAGCCATCTCTTCTGACCCATGGACCCCACTCCTCCCAGAGTATGAGAGAAAGGTTCAGCCTTCCTCTCCCATATCTATCAGGATACTAAAACAGAGAGAGGACAGACGCATACAACACACAATAATATTAGCCGGTCCTCAGGTCTTTGTCTGCTCTTACCATCTCCTTGGTCATTGTTACGCAGGGTGGCATGACACGGTCCATAGGAGTGGCAAGACAGAACACACAGATCTGAAAAAGGCTAAAGAATTACCCCCCCCCCCAAAACATCGTCCCCAAACAACTGGACCAAACTGCAAGATTGAGAGAACTTAACTTGGCTTTTTTCTTGAAATAAACAGAGTGATTTCATTATTTCCCAAATTTCTGCATATAAATGGGTTTTTAAAGACGAAAGACTAAATTTCTAGAATTCTAGATATGAAAAGGGGCAATATTTATGCGAATCATGTCATGTTTTTTTAACGAAATAATGACGTATCCGGTCAGATTTTAAATGACACCTCACCTTGATAGGCTCAGGCATAGCGGGATGCCTTGAGTCATGATAGTGGGTCGGCCTCTTCCAGCTGGCCATGATGTCGTCTGCCGAGGCGATGATATTCCCGTGGACGTGTCAGACTGGTGGTGATCAGACGGAAGTCCGTGCTACGCCACAGGTCAATCCCTTTTGTACAGGATGCTCTCTAAATTGGCCTCAATTGGTGGCAGTAGTGGAGATTCCCCTATCCAAACCACTTGCTGAAGAATCTGCATAATGTCACAGAGGGAAATGTAGTAGAATATATGTTACGTTCAGATTTTATCGTCATTTAGTAGATGCTATACCAGAAGAAGCCACTTACAAATAGCGGATTCAATAAAAGTAGATTAAAAAATAACATATCATGATCGCAATGTTAGAACTTAGAAAATGGCCTGAATGTGAATTTCTGAAAGTTGTGCCCAGAAATTATCAGAAAAGCTAGGTTAGTACCGTGAGGGAAAAAAGTATTTGATCCCCCTGCTGATTTAGTAAGTTTGCCCACTGGACAAAGAAAATGATCAGTCTATAATTTTAATGGTAGGTTTGTTGAACAGTGAGAGACAGGAATAAAAACAAAAAAATCCAGAAAACGCATGTCAAAACTATTATAAATGATTCGCATTTTAATGAGGGAAATAAGTATTTGCCCCTCGGCCAAAACATGACTTAGTACTGATGGCAAACCCTTGTTGGCAATCACAGGGTTCAGACGTTTATTGTAGTTGGCCACAGTTTTGCACAACATCTTCAGGAGGGATTTTGTCCCATCCTCTTTGCAGATCGTCTCAAGTCATTAAGTTTTCGATGGCTGACGTTTGGGCAACTCGAAACCTCAGCCCCTCCAAGATTTTCTATTGGGATTAAGGTCTGGAGACTGGGCTAGGACACGCCAGGACCTAATGTGCTTCGTCTTGAGCCCTCCTTGTTGCCTTGGCCGTGTGTTTGGTCATGTTCATGCTGGAATACCCATCCACGGACCCATTTTCAATGCACTGGCTGAGGGAAGGAAGTTCTACCCAAGCAGTTTGAACGGTTAAATTGCCTGGCCATGTCCCTTGATGCGGTGAAGGTCTGTCCCCTTAGCAGAAAAACACCCCAAAGCATCAGTTTCCACCTCCATGTTGGACGGGGGGATGGTGTTCTTGGGTCATAGGCAGATCCTCCTCCTCCAAACACCGCGAGTTTGAGTTGATGCCAAAGAGCTCCATTTTGGTCTACTGACCACAACACTTCACCCAGTCTACTCTGAATCATTCAGATGTTCATTGGAAACTTAGACGGCCCGGTAGATGTTGCTTTCTTGAGCAGGGGGACTTGCGGGGGCTGCAGGATTTCAGTCCTTAATGGCGTAGTGTGTTACCAATTGTTTCTTGGTGACTATGGTCCCAGCGCCTTTGAGATCACTGACAAGATTCCTCCTGTGTAGTTCTGGGCTGATTCCTCAAGTCTCATGATCATGCAAACTCCACGAAGGTGAGATCTTGCATGGAGCCACAGGCAAGGGAGATTGCAGGTCTTTTGTGTTTCTTCAATTTGCAATAATCGCACCAACTGTTGTCACCTCTCACAAGCTGCTGGCGATGTCTTGTAGCCATTCCACCTGGTGTAGGTCTACAATAGTGTCCCTGACATTCCGTGGGAAAGCTCTTTGGTCTTGGCCATGGTGGAGAGTTTGGAACTGATTGGATTGATTGCTTCTGTGGACAGGGTCTTTTATACAGGTAACAAACTGAGATAGGAGCACTCCCTTTAAGAGTGTCTCCTAATTCAGTCGTTACCTGTATAAAAGACAATGGGAGCAGAATCTTTCTGATGAGAGGGTGGGTCAAATACTTATTTCACTATTAAATTGCAAATCAATTTATAACATTTTTGGACTGCGGTTTTTTTTGGATTTTTTGGTTGTTATTCTGTCTCCTCACTGTTCAAATACCTACCATGAAAAAAATTATAGACTGAGCATTTCTTTGTCAGTGGGCAAAAGTACAAAAATCGCAGGGATCAAATATTTTTTCCCTCACTGTATTTCATTGCTACCATTATCTAAAGATTCCCTACCTTTATGTCCAAGAGGTTTCCAGGGAAGTTACCCTCTTTGGTGAAGAATCGTCGATATAGCTCTGGATGTCTTTCCCAGTGGCTCTGGACGGAGATAAGGGTTCCTGAGAGCTACGATGATGGGCAGGACAAAGCTTGAAGTCATCACCTTCTGCTTCAGGAATGGGAGAATGGGAACTATGTGTTTTCAGGTAAACCTTGAATGACAAAGAAAACAATGGTTTATCAGTGTTTCACATAAAGTAATTCCCTCTACATCACACGTCAAATTAACACAGAAATACTGTGATAAACAGAGAACAAACCTGAAATGACACGGTGGGGAATCCCAACGATAATGATTTTAAAATATCCTCAGGAGACCGAAAGCCCCCACTTTCTTCTAACATTGTGATGGTCTGTGTTAAAGCGGCTGGACATCATTCGCAGGTCGTCACATTGAGCAGCTCGAAGGTGGTGGCTCTCCAAGGCCGCATGTTTATCCCACTCTTCCTGCATCCCCCAAGAGCATCTTCCTCCTCAGCGTCAGAGCACAGTCACCTCAGACAGCTCTGCCTCCCACTTCGGCACGTTTGAACCACGGCCCTGCTTCATGCGGACACACAGTGCAGATCTTCTCATAAGAAAGAGGTTCTAAGGAGCCCCGTTAGCTGGTGTTGTAGCTGTATGCTTAATGGAGTGATGGCCACCTCTCTGAGAGAGCCTGGAGGATCTTAATGGCCACTTTGGGAGACGTGTAGGGAGCAAAGCAGGATGGGATTGTTCACCTGAGAAATAAGGAGATTTGTGACATCTCTTAGCCCGGTCCTAAATATGTTTGCGGTGTGTTCTTGCCAACTCCTATGGTATCATTGTCCAACCATTGGCAGTTTGAACAGGTGTGAGACCAGCTAGGCAGCTTTGTAGGAAGAGGAAATCACAATCAAGAAAATGACTCTTATTGAGTATTAAGGAGGGAAAATAAAGCACAATTAATGCTAGAAAGATCAACCGTACCTTCATTTTGACCAGAACAAGCTCAAATCTGAGGGTGATTTAAGTGTTTGCCCAGATCAAGCATTAACTTGAGATTGTTGTCATCCTATTGGTTCACAGTCATGACAGTGGATTGAGGATGCGGAAGCTGGGACGAGGTGCTGGTACAAAGCCAGCTCCTCAGGAGAGATAGCGATCTGGTCTCTTTAGCCATACTATAGAGCGGATGAGGTGAGGCTGATACTGTCTATGCAGAGGGGAATCTGCACAGATATACGACTCAGGAAAGGTCGATGCTCCACAAACTCTTCCAATGTAAAAATGTCTTTATCCAGCTTCTTAAGAGCGCCTCTGAGCACCTGAATTGAACAGAGGGAAGGAAAAGTATAACCAAAAAGTAGTAACCGGTCAAAGATCCTCAACGCAGTACAATAAACTTCAAAATATGAATAGCATGAGCATGAAATAAGAGGAAGTCTAAAGTTTATTCATGACTGTAGGTATTAGAGTATCTGGTTATTTGACGAAGCTGCAAAAACAACAACAAAAAACCTCTGGTATCTAATGGTCTATTTAACAACCTCATAGTCGAGGTTCTTCTTCTTAAACGATGAGGGGAGCCGGACGTGAATAGTAAAGATGAGAGCCCTGTGGGTAGGGCAGGCAGTTTGTCGGTAATGGTGACACCTGACCAGGAATTCATGTTTGTTGACGAGGGGTATCAGTCTCTAATCCCTCATTCATCAGCCTGATTGCTTCTGGTGCCACCGCCAAGATGGCCTTGATATCCTGGGAGACCATTTCCTCCCCGGCCAAAGAACGTAAGAACGGATCGATGTCAGTCAACATGGCTGTCTCCACCATTATCACCAGAACTTCCTCTATCCTCTGACCCGTGCTTTCTCCACTCCCTGCATCCATCGCTGGACGGTTACTGAGGATGTCCGATAGCTGGGAAATCAACACACACATCAGATGTGTATCATCGTGTCAAGTCCATGTAATATGTCAACAAACCATATGTAGAATATAGAAAAAACAGTCGAAATAGTAATGTTAGCGACAAACAACGACACTCTGTTGTTTTACAGTTCTATGGAAAATAACCTCTTCAAAAAGTATCTCAATTCATTCCCCAAGTGACTCCCCACAGTTGACCCCCCCCCCCCCCCCCCCCAGCACTTGGGATTTTAAATGATGACAATGACTGTGAAGTAAGTAAAAGTTAAAGACTTGTGTAATGGATGGGGGAGAAAGTTACAAAGGGTCAACGATCATACCCCCCAAATGCTAACCTACCTGTTATTGTAATGGTAATGTGAGGGGTGGGTAACATGTCTTGGGGTATGATATTTGTGCATCTGTAACTTTTCTTACTATAATTACTCACGATTCATTCAGGATTATCCGTAATCATGGTAGATCCACATGCATTGAAGTGTTTAGAAAACATATTATATTTCTTATTACCATAAAAGCCACTCCAAAAAAATTACAAAATAAACATTAGTTACATTAATTTCTATTGGAAACAAAATAATCTGAAACACAACCAACACAAGCAAATGCATCCAACAAGTTGTACAGTCACAAGCTTAATGTAGCCATTGCGTACTAGGAAAATGGGACCAAATACTTAACTTTTTTTACTACTTGAATAACATACGTGACTTATCCCAATAGTTTGGTGTGTGAAGATGCACGGACAGCGTTCTGCCTTCAGGTGGCTGAAAAGATTTGCATGGGCCCGTTTAAATCCTCAAAAAGTTCTATTTTTGCAGCTGCACCATTGAGAGCATCGGACTGGCTGCATCACCGCTTGGTAATGGCAACTGCAAGGCCCCCCGGACTGCAAGGCGCAACAGAGGATGGTGAGTACAGCCCAGTACAGTACAGCACTGGGGGCCGAGCTCCCTGCCATCCAGGGACCTCTGGTAAGAGGAAAAGGCCCACGGCAAGCGGTACCAGTGCCCAAAGGTCTGGAACCAGCAGGGACCCTGAACAGATTCACCCCCAAGCTATAAGATGCTAACACTAGGCTGCTAAATAGTCTAATCAAATGTCTACCTGGACTACCTGCATTGACCCTTTTTTGAACTAACTCTCTTGCACGACTTCTATGCACACCACCACACTGGTCTCTACCCATTACACTCACACATACTTACACTGACACCCCAATACACACACACACACACACACACATTACGTGTACATAGCCTAAACACACATAACATACGCCACACATGCACACTGACGGACACACACTCACAACTTACATTGCTGCTAATGCTCCACAGATACTAGCTACAGCTAGTCTATTAATCTATCCGTTGTCTAGTTCACTTTACCCCTACCTACCGTATTACTGATGCTACTGTCATTATTATCCTCGTTGTCTAGTCCTTTTACCCCTACCTACCCCCCACCCAAAGTATACTGCTGTACAGCTCAGTCTATTATCTATCCTGTTGTCTAGTCACTTTACCCCTACCTTACAGTATCTGCTGCTACCAGCCTCAGTATATTATCTATCTGTTGTCTAGTCACTGTACCCCTAACTACAGTATACTGCTGCTACTGTCTATTATCTATCTGTGGTTAGGTCACTTTACCCTTACCTTACAGTATACTGCTGCTAAGCTCAGTCTATTATCTATCTGTTGTCTGTCACTTTACCCCTACCGTTACAGGATACTGTGTGCTACGCTCGTATATTTTCTACATGTTGTCTAGTCCCTTACCCTACCTACAGTTTACGCTGCTACAGCTCAGTCTATTACTCTATCCTGTTGTCTAGTCACTTTACCCCTACCTACAGTATACTGCTGCTCTGTATATTATCTACCCTGTTGTCTAGTCCCTTTTACCCCTACCTACAGTATCTGCTGCTACTGTTATATCTATCCTGTGGTCTAGTCACTTTACCCCTACCTACAGTATACTGCTGCTATGTCTATTATCTCTCCGTTGTCTAGTCCTTACCCCTACCTACAGTCTACTGCTGCTCAGCTCAGTCTAGTTATCTATCCTGTTGTTAGTCACTATACCCCTACCTACAGTATCATGCTGGCTACTGTTATTATCTATCCTGTGGTCTAGTCCACTTTACCCCTACCTACAGGATACTGCTGCTACAGCTCAGTCTATTATATATCTGTTGTTAGTCACTTTACCCTACCTACAGATATGCTGCTACAGCTACACAGTCTATTATCTATCCTGTTGTCTAGTCACTTTACCCCTACATACAGTTACTGGCTGTACGTCATATCTACCCTGTTGTCTGTCCCTTTTACCCCTACCATACAGTATAACTGCTGCTACTGTCTATTATCTATCGTGTCTAGTCACTTTACCCCCATACCTACAGTAACTGTGCTACTGGTCTATTATCTATCCTGTTGTCTAGTCCCTTTACCCCTACCTACAGTATACGGGCTACAGCCAGTCTATTATCTATCCTGTGTTCTAGTCACTTTACCCCTACTACAGTATACTGCTGCTACAGCTCAGTCTATTATCTATCCTGTTGTCTAGTACTTTACCCCTACCTACAGTGATATGCTGCTACTGTCTATATTATCCTGTTGTCTAGTCACTTTTACCCCTACCTACGTTATACTGCGGCTACAGCTCAGTCTATATTATCCGTTGTCAGTCCACTGTTACCCCTATCTACAGATACTGAATGCTACATATTCAGTCTAGTATCTAGGTGTTGTGCTATCACTTACCCCTACCTACAGATACTGCTTGCTACTGTCTATATCTATCCTGTTTTGCCTAGTCAACTTTACCCCTATCTACAGATTACTGTGCTACAGCTCAGTCTATATTTATCCTGCGGTATAGTCAATGTAACCCACCTACAGAAGCACCTTTGGCAGCGATTACAGCCTTGAGTCGTCTTGGGTATGATGCTACACCCCCCCCCCCCCCCGGCTTCGCACACCTGTATTTGGAGTTTCCACCTTATTCTCTGCAAGAATCCTCAAGCTCTGTCAGGTGGGATGGGGAGGTAGCTGGCGCCACAGCTATTTTTCAGGTCTCTCAAGAAGATGTTCGATTTGATCGGGTCAAAGAGCCAAAGAGTTCAATCTTTGTTTATCCGACAAGAGAATCTTGTTTAATTGGTCTGAGTCCTTTAGGTGCCTTTTGGCAAATTCAAAGCAGGCCTGTCATGTGCCTTTTCGAGGAGTCCTTCCGTCTGGCCCCTCTACCATAAAGGCCTGGACTGGTGGAGTGATGCAGAGTGGTTGTCCTTCGGAAGTTCTCCATCTCCACAGACGAACTCGGGAGCTATGTCAATGTGACCATCGGGTTCTTGGTAACATCCTGAAAAAAACGCTTCTCCCCCAAGGCTCAGTTTGGCCGGGGGCGGCAGCTTCTAAGAGTCTGGTGGGTCCAAACTTCTTCCATTAAGAATGCTGGAGGTACTGTGTTTTGGGGACCTTAAACGCTTGCAGAAATGTTTTGTACCCTTCCCCCCAGATCGGTGCACTCGACGCAATCCTGTCTCTGAGCTCTAGGACAATTCCTTCGACCTCAAGGCATGGTGTTTGCTCTGATATGCACTGCAAATGTGGGACCTTTTATAGACAGGTGTGTGCCTTTCCAAACCAGGCCAAACAAATTGAATTATTACGACAGGTGGACTCCAATCATGTTGTAGAAAACATCCAAGGATGAGTCAATGGAAACAGGATCAACTGAGTCAATTCGCGTCTCATAAAAAGGGTTGAATTTACGTTTGTAAATGTGGGAATCAGGTTTATTTTATTTTATAAATTAGCAAACCTTTTAAACACACCGGTTTTCACTTTGTCATTATTGTGGTATTGTTGTTTCTTTTGTAGATTGATGAGGGTAAAAAAACAATTCATCAATTTTAGGAATAAGGTGTAAACGTATCAAAATGTGGAAAACAGTCAAGGGGTCTTAGTACTTTCCGATGCACTGTAGCTACCTCAATGACTGTATTCCCTGAAGAAGACCGGTACGGTACTCCCAGTATATACAGGTGGGCTTGCGAAGTATTCACCACCCTTGGCATTTTTCCTATTTTGTTGCCTTAAAACCTGGAATTAAAATGGGCTTTTGGGGGGGTTTGTATCATTTTGATTTAACGGACATGCCTACCACTTTGAAGATGCAAAAGATTTTTGGGGTGAAACAAACAAGAAATATGGACAGAAAAAAACAGAAAAACTTGAGCGTTGCATAAAACTATTCACTCGTCGATACACTAGTCACAGCAGGGGCCTCGGATCTGGCTCTCGTGCCACGGCCAGGACCGGCTGATAACCTAACAAACACCATGGAAAGGTGTTAAGTTTAAGTTGGGGGAGGAGTGGCGGAGAGAGTTCTGGGCCATCTCTTTGCCCAGGGGATTGACCCCTCGACCACTCCTCCGGCCGGGTCCCGCAATAGGACTCAAAAACCTACCACATCTGGTTGACACGTTCCACCTGGCCATTACTTCTGGGGTGTACCCCGAGGTAAGGCTTACGAGACCCCCAAACCGTTCCATGAACGCTCCCAAATCTGGAAGTAACTGGGGACCTCGGTCAGACACAATTATCCTCGGGGACCCCATAGTGCCGGGAAAACCGGGAAAACTGGGTGAAATAGGGCCTCAGCGGTTGTAGGGGCAGTTAGGATACCCGGCATGGGAAGAGACAGAGAGACAGGCCTTGGAAAAACCGATCCACAACGACAAATGGTGGTTATTCCCCTGGGAGGGGGAAGGTCGGTTAAGAAATCCACGATTAGGTGGTGGGGCCAGTGGTCGTTGTGGAACGGGCAGGGGATGTAGCTTACCCCTGGGCAAATGTCAGGCGCCTTACCTGGGCCACCACACCCGAGCAGGAGGAGCATAAACCTCACATCCCTGGCTAACGTTGGCCACCAGTATTTCATGCTAAGACAGTGCAATGCCGGCCAAAATTACCTGGATGTCCAGAGGAGGGTGAGTATGGCCCCAGAAATAAGTCGATCACGAATCTTCGAGCGGAACGTACGTCCGACCCAACAGACACTCGGGGGGAGTAGGGTCGTACGCAGTGCCCAGGCTCGATTTCTGACTCGACCTCCCCACACCCACCGGAAGGCCACCAAACAAGACTCCGTCAGTATGGAAGTGAGGCTCGTTTGCGACCTCTCCTTCTGTGTTCATACCGACGGACAGGGCGGCTGCCTTACCATTGCTGGGACCCAGGGAGTATGTTGATCTTAAAAACGAACAGGGTGTGGTTAGGCACATGTTCCACCTAGCCTGACGAGGGTTCAATCTCCTAGCTGCCCGATTTGTTCCTCCAGGTTAGGGGATCCGTCAGAATGAGGAGGAAAGGGTGTTGAGCCCCCTAAAGCCAATGCCTCCACCCCCTTTAGGGCCTGGGATACGGCTAACAGACTCCCTGTCCCCGACATCATAGTTACTCTCCGCCGCGTGAGGCTCTTGGAGTTAAGAATAGAACGCACGGGCGGAGTTTAGGGGCGTTGCGGGACCGTTGTGATTAGATAGAACTGCCCAATTACCAGTTCGGGGACGCGGGTTCTACCTCAACATGGAATGTGTATAATAAAGAGGGATTACGGAGGCCGGCCAAGCACAGGAGCCGAGGTGGAACAGGTTCTTAAGTTGACAAAGGCCCTCTGTCAGCCCAGCCGACCATGCACGCGAACCGGACCCCCTTAGAGACGAATGGGAGCTGCCAACCTGTCCAAAAAACACCAATAAACTTCGGTCGAGTAATTAGCAAAAACCCAAAGAAACTGCTTGCACCTCTTTTACAGTGGTTGGCGTGCCAATTACGCACGGCAGATACCCGGTCTACCTCTTCTCCACACCAGACGGGAAAACCGATATAAACCAAAAAGGAGAACGGACTCCTGGAAGAAACAGGCATTTTCTCGCCTTGACAACAAGTCTGCTCCAACATGTCCTCAACACTCGGCGTCCCTGGGCACAGTGCCGGCTCGAGTAGCAGGTACACTAGGATGTCGTCAATGTAAAAAACTACTACCCCTGCACATGCATTGGTCCGGAAAATCTCGTCACAAAGGATTGGAAGACTGAAGGAGCATTCATAAACCGTATTTTATTTATGCAGACAGCTACCTCGTAGAACAAGAGGGTGGTGCTAATGTGTCTTCCATTCATCCCCCTCCCTATATGCGCAACCAGATGGTACGCGCTCATGGATCCTCCAACTTGTGTGAAAGAAAGAAACCGCGCTCCGCGTAATGACTCCGTCATCGTCGCAATCAGTGGAAGTGGGTTAGCTGTAGTTTAGCGGTATTTAACTGTATTCTTGATTGAGACTACGATAATCAATACACGGGCGCCATACCCGTCCTCTCTTCACAAAGAAGAAACTCGAAGAGGGAATGGGGAAAGTAGAGAAACCGTATGATCCCTGTGCAAAGGACTCGGCTATGTATGTCTCCATAGCCGCAGTTTCATCTGGAGACAGGCGGGTACACATGACTCGGGAAGAGCCGCTCCGGTCTGGAGATTTATCGCAACAGTCCCCCTGTCTATGGGAGGTAGCCGTGCTTGCCCTCGATTGCGTAAACACAATGTGCTAAATCCTCATAACTCGGGGGGAATGCGCAGTGCGGGGGGGCACTTGGTTCGGATCTCACCGAGGTGCCCCTATGGAAACACCTAGCCATATCCCTACACAGGGGCAGACCACTTCCATAAGAGCCCTCGTTGCCACGCTATGGTAGGATCATGGGTGATAACCCAGGGAAGGCCAACACCACTGGGTACGCAGGAGGGTCCATCAGATAGAACTGAATGATTTGCTCTGACCCCCCTGCGTCGTCATCATCAGCGGGGTGGCTGTGGACATCCCTGATCAGACCCGACCCAACGGCCGGCTGTCTAAATGCGTGGACAGGAATGGGAAATTCTATCGGCCGAAGGGGAATTCCAACTACACAAAAATGCTCGATCAATATAAAGTTCCCAGCTTGCGCCTGAATCTACTAGACCTGATGCTGGGAATGGAGGGTTGTGGTGCCACCTGCTGGGGGAAAAACCTCACAGGAATACCATGTGACCAACAGAGAGCTCTGGGTGAGTGGGGCGCCTACATCACCTGAAATGCTCCCAGTGCGTGGCTGTTGTCACCTCCTCCAGGAGACCCTCCCCAGCACCTGGCCGCATGTGAACGGGGCTATACTCAATTCGTATCTAAGAGGGTTTGCTTTGACTCCCTCTTTTGTTCATTTGGGGACAGCGGTCAATTTATTCTGACTATCAGCTGTTGCAAAACAAGTGAGTCAGAAAAGAAGAGTGCATTCTACTAGATCAAAGGCGAAATTAGATGCAGTTTAAGTATGTATTACGCTAGAATGGATTTTTAGACAACGGCCAGAAACAGGTCTGTCTTGGAAAATACATGTATATTCTTGAAGTACACAGCCCAAATTAACATTAGTTTTAACCCCTCATGAAGAATACTGATAAAACTTTTGTAAAGGTAGGGGCATGTGACTATCATAAAGCAAGACAGACTAAAGTAACGGGTACAACTTTCAGTGTGGGGGGGGGGAAAAAGCTAAAACACAAGTAAATAAGGAGGGGTTTTTATTATCCATACAGTAAAATAGGAAATGTCTATAAACAAATGATTCCGGGGCGTGGGATGCCCATGGTGAAACTCAGGTCAGGAGGGATGGATCGAGTATGTCCCCCCGGGCACCCAGCACCTTTCCTCCGGCCCGTACCCCCCCCACTCCAGAGATCTGGAGACCACTCATCCGGCGCCTGAGTCCAAGATGGTCCGGACCTGTACGCCGGGGCCCCCTCGTGTCCAAAGGGGGCGGAGGGGTCTCTCCTATCTATTCCTCTTGGAGTGGGCCAGCTACCACCGGCCTGAGAAGAGACACATGGAACGAGGGGTTAATATTTTTATACTCTATAGGCAGTTGTAACCTGTAACACACCTCGTTCAATCTTCTCAGGATTTTGAAGGGCCCACAAAAACCGCCGACCCAGCTTCCGGAGGGCAGGCGGAGGGGGCAGGTTTCGAGTCGAGAGCCAGACTCGATCTCCCGGTGCGTACACCGGTCTCACTGCGGTGGCGGCGGCGCTCGCCTTTTGTTGACGTATGGCACGCTGCAGATGGACATGGGCAGCATCCAACGTCTCCTCCGAGCGCCGAATCAATCGTCCACCGCAGGGGCCTCGATCTGGCTCTCGTGCCCCCGGGTCCCAGGACCGGTGATAACCTAGAACACATTGGAAGGTGTTAAATTGGTGGGGAGTGGCGGAGAGAGTTCTGGGCTATCTCTGCCCGGAAAGGAACCTAGCCCACTCCTCCGGCTGTCCCGGCAATAGGATCTCAAAAACCTACCCACATCCTGGTTGACACGTTAAACTGCCCATTGCTTCTGGGTGGTACCCCGAGGTAAGTGCTTACCGAGACCCCCAACCGTTCCAAAAACCCCCCCCCAGACTCTGGGGGTTTGAACTGGGGACCTCGGCAGACACAATACCCTGGGGGACCCCATAGTGCCGGAAAAACATGGGTGAATAGGCCTCAGCGGTTTGTAGGGCAGAAGGGAGACCCGGCATAGGAAGGAGACGCCCAGGCTTTAGAAAACCGATCCACAACGACCAAAATGGTGGTATTCCCCGGGAGGGGGGAAGATCGGTTACGAAATCCACCGATAGGTGGGACCATGGTTTTGTGGAAGGGGCAGGGGATGTAGCTTCCCCCGGGGCAAATGTTAGGCGCCTTACACTGGGCACATCCCGAGCAGGAGGAGACATAAACCTCACACCCCTAGCTAAACGTGGGCCACCAGTATTTCATCCCTAAGACAGTGCACAGCCCGGCCCAAATACCGGATGTCCAGAGGAGGGTGATGTATGAGCCAATAAATAAGTCGATCACGAACCTCGCGCGGGACGTACGTCCACCCCACAGGACACTCGGGGGGAGTAGGGGTCGGTACGTAGTGCCCGCTCGATTTCCGCACGACCTCCCATACCACCGGAGCCACCAAAGAAGACTCCGGCAATATGGAAATAGGCTCGTTGGACCTCTTTCCCCTGAGTCATACCGCGGGACAGAGCGTCTGCCTTACCATTTTGGAACCCTGGGATGTATGTGATCTTAAAAACAAAACGGGTTAGGAACATGTTCCACCTTGCCTGATGAGGGTTACAATCTCCTAGCTGCCCGGATGTACTCCAGGTTTCGGGTGATCTGTCAAAATTTAGGAAAGGTGTTGAGCCCCCTCAAGCCAAGGCCTCCAACCTTTAGGGCCTGGACTACGGCTAACAGCTCCTATCCCCAACATCCCTAATTGCGCTCCGCCGAGCTGAGTTCTTCGAGTAGAACGCACAGGGGCGGAGCTTAGGTGGCGGCCGGACCGTTGTTTAAAGACGCCCCCAAAACCTGTCTCGGAAACCCTCCACCTCAAAATTGGAAGGGTTAAAGAGGGATCCGGATGTTGCCAGACCCGGAGCCGAGGTGAACAGGTCTTTCGTTTGACAAATGCCCTGTCCGCCCAGCCGACCAATGCAGACGAACCGACCCCCCCCTTTTGCAGAGATGTATGGGAGCTGCAACCTGTCCAAAACCCTGAATAAACCTCCGGTAGTAAATTTGCAAAACCCAAGAACCGCTGCACCTCTTTTACAGTAGTTTTGGGGGTTTTCCAATTACGCACGGCGATACCCGGGTCTACCTCTATCTCCACACCAGATGCGGACACCGATAACCCAAAAAGGAGACGGACTCCTGGAAGAACAGGCATTCTCTGCCTTGAATACCAAATCATGCTCCAGCAGTCTTCTCAACACTCGGCGCACCTGGGCCACATGCCCCGGCTGGGTGGAAGAGTACACCAGGATGTCGTCGATGTACACTACCACCCCTGCCCATGCATGTCCCGGAAAATCTCGTCAACAAAGGTTGGAAGACGAAGGAGCATTCATTAACCGTATGGCATGACGAGGGTACTCGTAATGGACCGGTGGGGGTGCTAAATGCTGTTTTTCCATTCATCCCCCTCCCTAAAGCGCACCAGATTGTACGCGCTCCTAAAATCCAAATTTGTGAAGAACCGCGCTCCGCGTAATGACTCCGTCATCGTCGCAAATCAGAGGAAGTGGGTTTAAATGTATTTCACTGTGATCTGATTGAGCTACGGTTAATCAATACACGGGCGCAATCCCCCCTCCTTCTTTCACAAAGAAGAAACTCGGGAGACCCGGGGAAGTAGAGGGTCGTATGTATCCCTGTGCCCCAAGGATCGGCTATGTTAAGTTTCCTCTTGAGACAGGGGATACACATGACTCCGGGGAAGGGATGTCCTGTATGGGATTTATAGAACAGTCCCCCTGTCGTGAGGAGGTAGAGTGTGCCCTCGATTTGCCATAAACCACGAGTGCTAAATCCTCATACTCAGGGGGAATGCGCAGTGCGGGCAATTGGTTAAGGACATCTACCGAGGTCGCCCCTACGGAAACACCTAGACATCTCCCTACACACTGGGCAGACCACTCCATAAGAGCCTCTGTTTGCAACGCTATGGTAGGACATGGGTGCTTCCAGGGAAGGCCCAACAACCACGGGGTACGCAGGAGAGTCAATCGATAAAAACTGAATGGTCTCCTCATGACCCCCTGCGTCGTATCGTCAGTGGTGTTTTGTGACATCCCTGATCAGACCCGGACCCCAACGGCCGGCTGTCTAATGCGTGGAAAGGAAATGGAGCTTCTACCGGACGACGGGGAATTCCTAAACTTCCCAAAATGGGCCCGAGCAATAAAGTTCCCAGCTGCGCCTGAATCTACTAGCGGCCTATGCTGGGAATGAGGTGCACATGGGAAATCTCACAGGAATAATCATGTGACCAAACAGAAGCTCTGGGTAAGTGGGGCGCCTACTCACCTGAAATGACTCCCCAGTGCGTGGCCTGTTGTCACCTCTCCAGGAGACCCTCCCAGCACCCTGGCCGCGGGGTGTCATCACGCACAAGGTGGTGCAGGGATGGCACCTCGGGTTCCCTCTCTCCTCTCTCTAGCGCCACACCCCCGAGCTCATGGGAATCGGCGCGGAGGTGCTGGAGGGTGGAATGGGACGCCCCCCACTCGGGACGTCCGCGGGTAGGCCGCAGGGTGTCTAGGACGGATGGAAAAGTTCCACCAACTGGCTCGAACGGCAGGTGGTGTCCCTGCAGGCCAGCTCACGTCGAAAGTCCTCTCGTAGGCACACCGGTATGGTCGATGAGGGCCCTCTCATCCACCCCGCATCAGCCGCTAGTGTCCGGAACTCCAGTGCGAACTCCTGTGCGCTCCTCTCCCTGTCGAAGGTGGAATAGACGCCTTCCCGCCGCTTTCCCCTCAGGTGGATGATCGAGACAGACCCTGAGCGGCGGGGAGAAAGAGAAGGAGAACTCCGCGTAGGTGATGGTGCGGCGTTATTCCCCTCCCATTCGGCGTTGGCCCACTCCAACGCATGAGGATAGACAGGAGATGAGGGCGGAGACGCTCTCGTATACGGGGCGCCGGGTCGTATGGTGGCAAGGTAAGTTCCACCTGCAGGAGGGAATCCCGACACCGGCTGCAGAAACCGTCAATGCCCTAGGGAGCGAGAGCCGAAGCCACTGGGTTCCGGTGCTGAGAGAGGAGGACTGGCCTTGGTGATGGGATGTTGTAAGAGTGCTGGGCACCTCTCGCTTCACCAATCGGCGGCAGAGTGTGGGACACCTCGTCCTGGCGGTCCCGGAGTTGCCGGATCATGTTGTCTGTAGTGATAGCGTCCCTCCAGGGATTCGGGTACCACACTGTTCCGCTGCTCCATGTAGGGTGTTGTTCTGTAAGATGGGAAAAGATGTGGTGTGGTGAAGGAGTCAGGCGCAGGACACAGAGGTTAAGTCAACAGACTTTAATATCCAAAGCAAATGTCAAAAATAACACGACCTCGACAAAACAAAGAGGCGAGGGAGAATTGAGCATACACGCGTAAACACTAAATACACAACACACAGAGTGCAAACACGTAGCTCCGAACAGCATGACAGTAAAACTAACAAACAACACAATAATTACTAACACAAAACAAGGACTTATAGGGCACGCAATCAAACACCAAGGACACCGGTGATACAGACAGACAAAAGCAACGACTGACAAAACATAGAGCGGTGGCAGTAGTACTCCCCGGGGACGGCGCTCGCCGAAGCCTGCCCGAACCAGGAGGAGGAGCAGTCTCGGCGATGAAACCGTATGACACCCCCTTCCTAATTGGAGTTAAACTAGTGAACAACAATCCTTAGGCCTCTACTTCCATCTTATAAATTACTATATACAATTTTATGGGAACACAGTCAATTTTACAATACTTATATTTGTTTATTTACTCCTGAAACTCCATACCCTCAACCTCTCCGATCATTTTCATGATGTCCAATCTGGTTTTTCATATGCCATTTTTCTAAACTGTGATCTTTCACAAAAAAGCTCTCAACCTATAACCCTGTATTACTTTATTTGGACACAGTTTGCTTTACATTAGTTATGTGTTTGTTATTAGTTGGTTTTAGTGGTATTAGTCCATCCTTAAACTTCATTCAATACTCCCAACTATCTCTTAACACCATCCATATTGGATGTTTTACAAAAAAAAAGGTTTCTTGGGGAACCCTATATTCTCATGGTTCTACAGATTGTTAATGGAAATAAACATTTCTGCTAAAAGTATTAGTATATTATTGATCGATTGACTATGACTTTTAGAGCACCCAGTAGTGCTATTGCAGGGTTTGCTCCAGGTAAATATTGCAATCCTTTAATATTCTGGACCTGTTTTGAGGACAGTACCAAAACAAAGATCTCATGATTCTGTCTCTTTCGCCAGCAAACTCTGCGAGCTGGGAAGATTGTATCCCCAATAATAAATAAGATCTATGGTCTCAAGCCGGTGATTTGTATAAATTACAAATAAAATTGGTAAGGAATTCTAATTTTGAATTCGGAGTTCGTTTTGGTTTCAGTTCATAAAACACTATGGCCATGGAATCGGTTCGTCAAAAATCCTCCAAAACTATTTTGCAATCTACATGGGAAGGCGGTCAATCCTTTGGTCCTTAAATGAAACTGCGTTATTACTTTTTTATTTATCACAATTTTCTTTAACCAATTATGTTCTTAATGCAGGGCCGACAGACCAAAAGCTCCTTACTTTTCCCCCCTTCCACTTCCTCTTTCCATTTTTGCGGTAAGCGCAATATTTGGTTGTAATCGGGTAGAGCATAAAGTTCCATATGTGTTGCTTAGCGCATGTGCGACATACTCCACCAGTCCTAGCTATGATTGTCACGTCTCCTCCGGTGCTCCCCCCGGCGCTCTGATTCGCCGTCGATGAGCCACCGGTTGAGCGCCCACCGCGGGGCAACACTATGAATGGACACCCCAAACACAGCGGAAGCACAGCAACTCTCGCTATTTCCCCTCTAGCGCAACTGCACCTCATCATCTCATCACCACCCATAATTTCCTGGACTGGACTGTTCTGTATGAGTTGTGTGTGATGTTAAGCTTCGGTCGGGTACTCTATCTTGTATTTCTCTTTCTCATGTTAAAGTAAATCTTACCTGGGTTTTTAATTCCTGCGGTCTGTGTATGCCTCTTCGTTACTCAGTACTCGTCACGAATCCCACACCAAACAAAAAATGGATGCAGCAGGAGTTCCCAGTGCCTCGACCAGCACAAGCCAGCAGCTTGTCAATTGTTGAACGCCGCCATACAGGAAGTGCCTCCAACTATGCCATAATCCCAGGCTTCCGGTTCCACATCAGGGAGCGGACGAGTTGCCCCCCCCCCCCCCCCCCCAATCCACCTGTTCCATGCTATCCACCCCCACTTCTGCGGGAACCACGCCCAACTGAGCGATATAATGGTAAAACTACTAATGTAGCGGCTCCTGCTCAGGTTTCACTTAAATCTGGCGAGTCAGCCTGGGGCTATCCATCTGACCCAAGCCCGGATAGCGCTGGGATTTCACTAAAGGAAAGGCGCTGGATTGGGCACGCAGTCTGGGAAGGAGAGGAAGCAGTGGCGCTTAACCCCCCCATTCCCACCCTTCTCGCTCGGTTCAGGGCGGGTTGATCATGCCACGGGGGAAAGGACGGGGTGAGCGTCCCTCAATTCTACAACAGAGAGAGGGCCCCGTCGGCGTACGTCTGAGGCTTTGCACGGGGCGGCTTTTCCGGCTGGAATGAGCGTGCTTGCGCACGGCCTTCAGGAGAGCATACGAGGACATCAAGACGGAAACCTCGCATGTCGGGGACGACGAGATGGAATTGATACCTCATCACCACGGGCATCCATTTGAGAATGTTGAGAGAGATACAAAACGTCCAAACACCCCGGAGCATCAACGCTCACCCCATCTGAGCTAGGGAAGCCGACATGCTTCGAGTCCTCATCACCCATGGAGGTGGGCAGCACCACCTACACCACCATGGAAAGACAGATCTCCTGGGGCTCCCTATCTAGGAGGTATGACTCCTGTCGCAGCTCTGTGAGTGTTACGTCAGCTCCTATCACAAACAACCATTGTTTTTAGTTCCCATACGGTGACGGTTATTCCTTTCTTCCATTTATACTGCAATGATAGATTCCGGATCAGCGGGAACCTTATAGATAGGAATGGTCTTGAATGGGGGTGCCACCGTGCCACTACCATCTCCTCTACACTTCACCTCACTGGACAATAAAACCCTGGATCAGGCACCATTCGCACGTCACTCTCACATCACCATCACCATTCCCACAACTACGGAAGCACACGAGGCGCTGTTCTATTCCACATCGTCACACACCCCTTCCACGGATCATCTTGGGATTGCCCTGGCTCAGACACACAACCCACATCAATTGGAGCACCAAGAGGACACATCCTGGTCAACCTCATGCTCGGAAGACCTGCCTGCCGGTTGATTGTTGTTCCAACGTCAGCGGACAGTCCGGAGTCCGACCTCCAGCCCAACTTCCACGTGAGTACGCAGATCTCTGAGTCTTCTATTCATTAAAGTGCTAGGTCTCCCACTCACAGGCCCTGGGACTGTGCCATTGACTTCTGGAAGGGGGGGGACAACACCCCCATGAAGAGTCGCATTACCCCCTTTCATGGCGGAGACTGAGGCCATGGAGAAGGATTTGGCGGAGACACTGGAACAGGAGTTCATCAGACGCTCTACTCTCCCTGCCTCCGCAGCTTCTTCTTCGTGGACAAAAAAGACGGAGGACTGAGACCAGCATTGATCGGGGGCTGGAACGCAGTACCACCAATAACGGTATCCCCTCCCTCTGGTTCCGTCGGCCATAGAGCACGCTCCGAGGGGCATGGTACTTTACCAAGGTTGCTAACTGAGGAGGCTACAACCTGATCCGAATCCGGGAAGAGACGAGGGAAGGACGGCATTCAGCACTACCTCAGGCCATTGATACGTGTAATTGCCCTACGGCTCGCCTCACTTCTGTGTTCAGGTCCTTAGTCAATGACGTGTTCCGAGGACATGCTGATAGACAGGTGGTGGGTGTACATCGACGATATCCTATCTACTCGGCCCACGTTCGAGGAGCACGTCAGGGATGTCCGAGTGTCCTTCTCCCGCCTCCGGGGAACACAGCTGTTCGGAAGAGGGAGAAATGCGAATTCCACCAAACAGGCCATCTCCTTCATGGGATACCGGATCAAGCCTCAGGGTGTTCATGGAAGGAGTGAAGACAACGCCGCAGGTCATCCCAGTTCCCACCACCATCAAGGGCCGACAGGGCTTCATGGGCTTCGCTAATTTCTACCGGGTTCATCAGGTCTTCAAATCCATAGCCGACCGCTCAACTCTCTCCTTAAGGGTTGGCCTCAGAAGCTGGACTGGAACCCTGAGGCTGCGGCTGCCTTCCAGCGCCTGAAGGAGAGGTTCACCACAGCGCCATCCTAAAACCCCAGATCCATCTCGTCCTTTCATCCTGGAGGTGGACACATCAGAGGAGGGCGTGGTACGGTCCTCTCCCAAGCAGCAAAATGTAAGCCAGAGAAAATTGTATCCTGTGAATGTTTATCTAAAATGCGTAACCCCGCAGAGAGGCATTGGAGTTGGAGACAGGGTGCTATGCGGTGGTCCTTGTGCTGGAGGATGGAGACAGGGCGGAGGGCGCCGGTCCATCCTTCCGGATTTTACCAACCACCAGAATTTGGAGCATACGGGCATAGAAACGGATGAACTCTCGTTCAAAAGCCAGGTGGGCCAATATTTTCACTCGCTTCCAAATCATTCTGTACTACCGCCCAGGATCCCAGAATGTGAAAGCCGACTCACTCTCAGATGCACCAACCAAGAAAGAAGGATCTGGGGGGTCCCTATCCTGCCTCGTCTCTCATCGTTGCACCTGTCATTGGGATGTGGACGAAGAAATCGCTGTCAGATAAGGAGGCACGAGCGCATGCCAATAGCCCCTCCGGGGCGTGTGTATGTACCCACCAGTTCCGTTGACCGCCTGGGATCTCGGCGACATACCCTTACGGCCATGGCCACTCTGGTATTATGCGCACCCTGCATTCTCTAGTCCAAAAATACTGGTGCCCCATGGGCTTTGATGTCTCCTCAGTGTCAATCATGTTACGTATTGACCAACGAAGACACCTCGGAACGCCCGGCAGGGCAAACTAGTCCTCTCCCAGTGCCTAGCGGACCTTGGTCACACCTGTCCATGACTTTGTCACCACCTTCACGTTCTGACGGCTGGGGGTAATAGATCGGTTCTCCAAATCATGGCCGGTTTTGCCACTAACAAATGCGTCTTCCTCTGCTTTTCCAGGTGCTGAGGGTCCTGTTCCAAACAGGTCTTAAGCATTATGACTTTGGAGGCAACATACCGCCTCTCAGACGTCCCCCGGCCCCCATTTTCACCCCAGAGGTGGAAGGCTTTCCTGGAAGAAGATCAGGCCCAGGCCAGCCTCAATTCCGGGTATAGGTCTCAGTCGAATGGGCAGGTGGAGCCGCATGAACCAGGAGCTGGGAGGTTTCTTCGTTGCCACTGTCAGGACGGCAGGGTGAGTGGGCGAGGTTTCTTCCCTGGGCAGAATATGCCCAGAACTCCCTCGTCACTCCGCAATGGGGCTCACTTCCCTTCAGTGCGTCCTGGGGTACCAGCCGGGCCTGGCCCTTTGGACACCCACGGGCGAGAGTGGTTCCACAGGGTGGACAGGTCTGGGACGCCGCTTATGTCATCTCCAGAGGGCCATTCGTGGCAGAGGACCAAGCGGACCGCCACGCAGTGAGGCACCTATATTCCAGCCAGAAAGAAAGGGGAAAAGGCCATTGGGTGAGCAATCTACTAATTTGCTAGAGAACCAGTCGCGATTGAATGTAACTTTTGTATGGAGGAAGCTTTAGTGATAGGTCTAAGCCCTCTAATATTTAATAATTTCTGCCTCCGAATCATATTAATTATATAAAATCGGCCCGTTTTAATTTTGTCTGGCTTGGCCATTCCAAATAAAATGAATATATTTTTCTCATGAATTTAAAAACTGTTGCAGTGTAGGCAAACCATAAGCAAATAGGTAAACGGAATAATACTAAAGAGTTAATCAGGGTGATTTTTCCACAAATGAGGTATTACCTTCCATGGTAGCAAGATTGTATCTATTTTTGCTAACTTCTATTAACATTTGTTGGAGTGAGATCATTTATTTCATTTGGGATAGGTATCCGAGATATCCACATTCACCATCAGACCATTTTATTGGAACAACTGGTAATGTAAAATTTTGATTTTTTGTGATCCATACGTATATAGTACATTATCATAATTGTTGTAATCCCAGGTTAGAAATGTATCTAGATCCTCTATGAGGCTGTGGAGGAAGTAACAGTTGTGGATTTTAAAAGAAAAACATGAATCATCAGCGTACAATGAACACCGTTGTTTTAAACCCTGGATTTCTAAATCCTTGATATTATGTTGGATCTGATTTAATAGCTAAACAATTAGATTGGCCATAATAAATAGATATTGCCCGATAGGGAAAACCTGTTTCACTCCTCTTGCCATTTAAAACTTCGGAGAAATAGCCATATTTTACTATTTCACCTAGGGTTTACTATACATGATTAACCCATTTATAAGAGATTCTCCAAAATTGAAATGCTCCACATTGTTTTAAAAGATATAAACTCCAGTTCGTACTTATCAAATGCCGTTCAAGTCTGCAATGAGTTTGACAGGAGCCCGCTTTTCTGGGAAGTAAATGAACTGTTATAGCACGGTAGAAGCTGTTCTCTACAATTTGTTTCGGGACAATGGGATCACTCAGAAGTCCAATGGGTGGCCAATGTTTGCTTTGCTGAGGATATAGGCTTGAGATGGCTTCCTTGATCAGCAGGTCACCACCTACGTTAAGAAAACTGTGGGAAACGCAGAGGGAATGTTTACCTTTTCTACGATGGTAGCTGGACGGCGTTCGTGCCTTTTTGGATGCTCTCGCATTGTCGGTTGGTCGTTATCCAAATGGCCGGGTTGCCCGGAGTTGTTCGCCAGGGGAGCCATGTCTGCCTTTCCTTCCCCCATAGATAGAGGAGCGAAGGAGACACAGCAAGAGGAGCATGGCAATCAACGATGGTGGAATGTCACTAGACGTGGAAGCCGAAGAAGAGAGGGCCTGGAGCGGACACAAAACAATGAAAGTTTCGCCGCCCTGGAGCCTGGATCTCTGGCCTTGTCACTGGGGTACCTTTGGTCTGCAGAAGCTGTGATACTATCCTTCATTCCACAACCTTCGTCCCTAGATCGGAGGCCCCTGCTCCCAGGGTAAGGAGTACGGGCTCAAATGATCCTGTCTCTCGCCCGTGCTTAAAGGGTTCTCATAATCCGGTGAAGCGTGGAGTGGGCGGATGTCCTTGTCTCTCGCCAGCCGTGATTTTGTGCAGTCCATGGTAAGAAATGTGACGTTAATGGTGCAAAAACGTGTCCAATCCCGGAGCTCGAGTTAAATTACATACTAAGCTGGTCCCGAATGTACTATGCCGGGATATGGGCATCGATTCTGTCGTAGTTCCTGTGGGTTTTAATGACATTATTGAAGGGCATCTCTGAACAGTTGAAACTGTATTTTTAAAGAAACTTCTTGACTCTCTGCTAGGACACTATAAAAGAACCCATCATATCTGGCCTGTGCCCTTTGGAATAGTGGTATTGAACGCTTTAGCAGGATTCTTTCTCTTCACACACTGGTATGTACGTGATTTATTGCAGCTCAATGAGTCACTTTGTTTACTATTGATACCTTTTGGAAACAAAAACACGTTGTATATGATGGGATGCACAAATTCATTTGACATTTTTTTTTTTTTTTTTTTTTTTTTTTTTATTTTTTTTTAGCGTTCCTGGATCCTCATGGCAGTATAATGCTGCATTGAGGACAATGGACTTATCAATGACCCAGCCCAGCTAAGTTAATCCCTACCACTGTGAGGCTGAGTCGTCATAAGGGCTTATCAAATGTACATATACCAGGGGCATGGTAGACACATCTAAGTAACCCAATTATGTCCCCTCTAAACTCTCCTGAATGCCTCTGCTGATTATAACAATCTATTGATGCAGCAATTAATGTGCATATGAACCAGATGTATGATGTTAGCACTGAGGTGGTGTGCACCTAGTAGGAAAGTCCACATGTGTGCAGCCACCATGCCCCAAATAAAAAACATGAGCTATCTACTTCTGATGAAGGCTTCCAGTAAACAATGGAAAAAAAACAAGAAAGCACCCAGAAAAGTGCTCAAAATAGCCCACGTAATATATGTAGCTTAGAAACCAAGGGTCAAAAACTTGCTAGTAACAGTGGAAATTCAATATTCTGATTATCCTAAAACTCACTTAGATATATATATATATATATATATATATATATATATATATATAATTATATATATATAATATTAGATATACAGTGGGGAAAAAAGATTAGTAAGCCACCAATTGTGCACGTTCTCCACTAAAAGATGAGAGAGTGTCAACGGGTTCGGCGTGCTGCTCTCATCCTGTTCGGGCAGGCTCGGCGTTCGCCGTCCCCGGAGTACAGCTGCCACCGCCTCTATGTTTCTGGTTGATTGCTCTATGTTTCGTGTTGATTGCTCTGCGGTGGCCAAGGACCCTTCAACATCATATCCCAACGGCCAGTCCTCCTCTCTCAGACGGAACCCGTGGCATCGGCTCTCACTCCCGAGGGCATATGACGGTTCTGCAGCGGTGTCAGGGATTCCTCCTGCAGGTAGAACTACATTGCCACCATACACCCGGGCGAACCATCGGGTAGAGAGGCGTCCCGCTATCTCCTGTCTCTCCGCAGGCGTTGGAGTGGGCCAACGCCGAATGGAGGGGAATAGACGCCGCTCCCATCACCTACGCGGGACGGGAGAGTTCTCCCGCCGCATTCAGGGCTGTCTCGATCATCCCTGAGGGTGAAAGCGGGGGAGGAGAGCGTCTATTTCCACCTCCGACAGGGGAAGAGGAGCCACAGGAGTTAGCAATGGTGTTTCCGGACATAGCGGCGGATGCGGGGTGGAATGAGAGGGCCCTCATCGACCAGTACCGGTGTAGTCTACGAGAGGACGTCGTAGGAGCTGGACTGCAGGCGGACACCAACCTGTCGTTTGGAACCAGTTGGTGGAAAGGTTTACACCATGAAGGAGGACGTCCCGACCGTATCTAGCCAACCCGCCGAAAAGGCGATGGCGGTGGTTAATCTTTCCTCGGCGGAGGGAGTTCACCTGAGAGAGAGGAGGTAGTAGGGTAAAAGAGGGGTGGAACATGAAAATGAAAAACACGGAGCGTGAGGGACGAGGTAAAAACACCGGCATTGGATAGTGGGTGAGGTCGGTCCGAGGGCGTGACTCGGGTCAGAAGCGGTGCGAGATTGACCGCCAGTTTTCGTCACTGTCCTGTGTTCTTGGGGAAAGAAAAGGAAAAGAAAGGGGGGGAATTTAAGGTGATGTAGGCGAAACAAATCAAACAGAGCTTCTCTGTTGGTCACAGAGTATTCCTGTGAGGTTGGAAAAGGTGGGAATCTGAAAGTTACAACGACAGAAGGAGATCTAGTAGAGATTCAGCCGCAGCTGGGAATTATTGATCGGTCATTTGTAGTAGGTTAGGATTCCCCTTCGGCTGGTAGACGGATCCATTTCCTGTCAACGCATTAGGACAGCCGGCCGTTGGGGTCGGGACTGATCAGGGAGGTCACAGCACCACTGACGATGACAACGCAGGGGGTCATGAGGAGATCATTCAGTTTTATCTGATTGACTCTCCTGCGTACCCCGTGGTGTTGGGCCTCCTGGTTAAGCACCATGATCCTACCATAGCGTGGAAACAGAGGGCTCTTATGGAGTGGTTTCTGCTCAGTGTGTAGGGGAGATGGTCTAGGTTTTTCCGTAGGGGCGCCCTCGGTAGAGAGAGTCCGAACCAAGTGCCCGCACTGCGCATTCCCCCGAGTATGAGGATTTAGCAACTCGGTTTAGCAAATCGAGGGGCAAACGGCTTACCTCCTATAGACAGGGTGGGAGTGGATAAATCTCCAAAAAAGGAGCGGCTCTTCCACGGAGCATCTGGGTATCCCCGGGTCTAAGGGGAAAACCAGCGGTATGGAGACTTTACATAGCCGAGTCCTTGGCAAGGGATACATACGGTCCTCTACTTCCCCGTCCCTCGAGTTTCTTCTTTGTGAAGAAGAAGGACGGGGGATTGCGCCCCGTGTATTGATTATCGTAGTCTCAATCAGATCACAGTTAAATTACAGTTTACCCACTTCCACTGATTGCGACGATTGACGGAGTATAACGCGGAGGCGCGATTCTTCACAAAGTTGGATCTCAGGAGGTGTACAATCTGTGCGCATTAGGGAGGGGGATGAATGGAAGACAGCATTTAGCACCACCTCGGGTCATTACGAGTATCTCGTCATGCCATAGGGTTAATGAATGCTCCGTCGTCTTCCAATCCTTTGTTGACGGATTTTCCGGGACATGCAAGGGAGGGGGTAGTAGTTTACATCGAAGACATCTATGTTACTCTGCTACTCGAGCCGAGCATGTAGCCGGTGCGCCGAGTGTTGAGAAGACTGTTGGAGCATGACTTGTATGTAAAGGGGCAGAGAAATGCCCTGTTCTTCCAGGAGTCCGTCTCCTTTTTGGGTTATCGGTTGTCCGCGTCTGGTGTGGAGATAGAGGTAGACCGGGGTATCGGCCGTGCGTAATTGGCAAAAACCCAAAACCACTGTAAAAGAGGTGCAGCAGTTCTTGGTTTTGCTAATTACTACCGGAGGTTTATTCAGGGTTTTGGACAGGTTGCAGCTCCCATTACGTCCCTGTAAAGGGGGGTCGGTTCTTTTTGCGTGGCGGCTGAGGCGGACAGGGCATTTGTAAAACTTTAAGAACCTGTTCACCTCGGCTCCGGTGCTGGCGCATCCGGATCCCTCTTTACCATTCCAGGTTGAGGTAGACGCGTCCGAGACCGGTATTGGGGCAGTCCTGTCACAACGGTCCGGCGCGCCACCTAAACCCCGCCCCTGTGCTTTCTACTCGAAGAAGCTCAGCTCGGCGGAGCGCAACTTGATGTTGGGGACAGGGAGCTGTTAGCCGTAGTCCAAGCCCTAAAGGTGTGGAGGCATTGGCTTGAGGGGGCTCAACACCCTTTCCTCATTCGGGATGATCACCGAAACCTGGAGTACATCCGGGCAGCTAGGAGATTGAACCCTCGTCAGGCTAGGTGGAATATGTTCCTAACCCGGTTGTTTTTAAGATCACATACATCCCAGGGTCCCAGAATGGTAAGGCAAAAGCCCGTCCCGGCGGTATGACACGGAGGAGAGGCCCCAACGAGCCAAACTTCCTATTGCCGGAATCTTGTTTGGTGGTCTCCGGTAGTATGGGAGGTCGATACGGAAATCGAGCGGGCACTGCGTACCGACCCTACTCCCCCCGAGTGTCCTGTGGGGCGGACGACGTTCCGCTCGACGGTCGTGATCGTCTTATTTATTGGGCTCAAAACATCACCCTCCTCTGGACATCCAGGTATTGGCCGGACCGTGCACTGTCTTAGCATGAAATACTGGTGGCCAACGTTAGCTAGGGATGTGAGGGTTTATGTCTCCCCCTGCTCGGTGTGTGCCAGTGGTAAGGCGCCTAGACATTTGCCCAGGGGTAAGTACATCCCCTGCCCATTCCAACAACGACCAAAGGTCCCACCTATCGGTGGATTTCGTAACGACCCTACCCCCCTCCCAGGGGAAAAACCACCTTTTGGTCGTTGTGGATCGGTTTTCCAAGGCTGTTGTCTCCTTCCCATCCGGGGTTCTCCCTACTGCCCTACAAACCGCTGAGGCCCTCTTTTTCCCATGTGTTCCGGCACTATGGGGTCCCGAGGATATTGTGTCGAAACCCAGGTCCCAGTTCACTTCAGAGTTTGGGGAGCGTTCATGGAAAGGTTGGGGGTCTCGGTAAGCCTTACCTCGGGGTACCACCAAAAGAGTAATGGGCAGGTGGAACGTGTCAACCAGGATGTGGGTAGGTTTTTGAGTCCTATGGCCGGGACCGGCCGGGAGGAGTGGTCGAGGTTCATCCCCTGGGCAGAGAGGCCCCCGAACTCTCTCCGCCAATCCTCCACCAACTAACACCTTTCCAGTGTGTTTTAGGTTATCAGCCGGTCCTGGCACCGTGGCACGAGAGCCAGATCGGGGGCCCCCGCGGTGGACGAGTGGATTCCGGCGCTCGGAAGAGACGTGGGACGCTGCCCATGTCCATCTGCAGCGTGCCATCCGTCAACAAAAAGGCGAGCGCCGATCGCAAACCGCCAGTGAGGGACCGGTGTACGCCACGGGAGATCGAGTCTGGCTCCCCGACTCGAAACCTGCCCCTCCCCCCCTGCCCTGCCGGAAGCGGGTCGGCGGTTTGTGGGGGGCCCTTCAAAGTCCTGAGAAGATTGAACGAGGTGTGTTACAGGTTACAACTGCCAATTGAGTATAAAAATATTAACCCTCGTTCCATGTGTCTCTTCTCAGGCCGGTGGTAGCTGGCCCACTCCAAGAAGATGAGATAGGAGAGACCCTCCGCCCCCTTTGGACATCGAGGGGTCCCGGCGTACAGGGTCCGGACCATCTTGGATCAGGGCCGGAGGAGTGGTCTCAGTATTTTCTGGAGTGGGAGGGGTACGGTCCGGAGGAACGGTGCTGGGTGCCCAGGGGGGACATACTCGATCCCTTCCCTCCTGACTGAGTTTCACCCCTGGGCATCCCACCGCCCGGGTCCGGTCCCCCTTGCCGTCCCCGAGGCCGGGGTCGGGCACGGCTGGAGCCGCGCATAAGGGGGGGGTACTGCACGGGTTCGGCCGAGGCTGCTCCTCCTCCTGGTTCGGGCAGGCTTGGCGTTCGCCGTCCCCGGAGTACTAGTCTTGCCAAACCCCTCTATGTTTCTGTGTTGATTGCTTTTGTCTGTCTGTCACCACCTGTGTCTGTTTGGGAGTTGATTACGTGTCTTAAAGTTCCGTGTTGGATCTAGGGTATTTTTGTGTTGTTATTCTGTTGCCACCGTGCTTTGATACGTGTTTGTTTTCCGTGTCATTTTCCATGTTTAGTGTTTTACGCGTGTGCGTAATTTTCCCTCGCCACTTCGTGGTTTTCCCCGTTCGGGGTTTGTTCTCTTGTTATTTGAGACAAATTTAAAAATCTTTTGGAACCTTAACCTCTTGTTTCCTGCGCTTGACTCCCCACCACATCAGACGGAATAGTGGACAGAGAGGCCTGTAATTTTCATCAACGTACCGTCAACATGACAGACAAAATGGGGAAAAGAAAATCCAGAAAATCACATTGTAGGATTTTTTATGAATTATTTTGCAAATTATGGTGGAAAATAAGTATTTGGTCAATAACAATTTAAAGTTTACACTCAATTTTAAGTCTTGGTTTCCCATTTGTATGGCCCATTTGGGTCCTCCCCAGCAGTATTTTTGGAAAACGGTTTTAACCCGTTTTTTTTCCTGTAAGTTTTTCACAACCAAGCCCGGGGGTTTTCAACAAACCCACTTTTCCTTGCTGGGGGTATGTTGGCCAATTTTCCTTCACAAATCAAATCTCATCGCCTTTTTT